>VUYV01000136.1:1562446-1670748 GCA_008711295.1 Anarhynchus alexandrinus
GGTTGGGGGAGAAGGGGGTGGGGGGGTCGGCCCTGCGTGGGTTTCACCCTAATTAACAGCCCCTTCGTTTCTCACAGGGGCTGGAAAACTCGTGTTCGCAGCATCGAAGTGATGGGTGGCTGAGAGCAGGCGCTTTGCTGCGCTCCTTATCTTTTTAAGGATGGTTTGAACCCTTTGGCGTCTGTTTTAGGGCTCAGCCAAAGGCAGCACTACCTCATCGCTGGGAAAACGATGCTGCCGGGTGGGTTGGGACGGTGGGTGGGGATGGAAACTGCCCCAGCTAATGCCTTCGCTTGTGCCTCAGTTTCCCCATCAGTAAAACAGAGATNCCGGGCGTTTTAAAATAGTCCCCCCCTGCCCTTCCCCTACCCAACGGTGACAACTGCGCAATTATTTTAGACGCTGTTTACGGACCCGCGGCGTAACCGGAGCCCGCGGGCGGCGGGGAGGAATGGGAGGTGGTGGGGGAAGGGGGTTGGGGGAGAAGGGGGTNTTGAACCCTTTGGCGTCTGTTTTAGGGCTCAGCCAAAGGCAGCACTACCTCATCGCTGGGAAAACGATGCTGCCGGGTGGGTTGGGACGGTGGGTGGGGATGGAAACTGCCCCAGCTAATGCCTTCGCTTGTGCCTCAGTTTCCCCATCAGTAAAACAGAGATGCGGTGGAGGACACAGCCCTGGAAAAAGAGGCGAAGGGACCAGGGTAGAGCCGGTCTTCCTAAAGCCGGTGCCGCAGCCCGGCTGCTGCAAAGTGCCTTTAGTGGAGGGAGGGCAGTGACAAAGTGACACAAGGAGCTTCTCGCAGGCAGCGTGGGGCCAGCTAGGGGAAAGCCAACCCCGAAATGGGGATGTGGACCCCGTCCCCCCAGGCCTGCAGCCCCTGAGCATCCCTTGGCGGCGGCGCGGGAGCCTTTCTGCGAGCCCTCAGCACCACCTAGTGTTCCCAAATTTTCCTGGGGTTCATTCCTGCACACCCGAAACACGTCTGGCCACGCCGCGCGGTGCCTGGAACCAAAGCTGCGACAGCAGCAGCATCCCGCAACCCTTATCCCTGCATCCANACACGTCTGGCCACGCCGCGCGGCGCCTGGTCCCCAAAGCTGCGACAGCAGCAGCATCCCGCAACCCTTATCCCTGCATCCACAAGGACACCCCCCCCATGCTTTCTCCCTCTCTTCTCCCAGTGAACACCCCAAATCCCTTGTGCAAGCTCTCAGGTGTGAAGGCTGCTCCCCAAAAACCCAGCACCCGCTTCCCACAGCATCCTCCTCCCCGGGGCACGCGTTGATGGGGCAGGCTGAAACGCTTCGCTGGTGCAGAGCTTGGGGAGATGCTGGTTTGGAGCACATCAGGGCTGTATTTCTGTCGCTAAAGGTCAATAAACAACAGGTTTTGAATTTGCTGTTGCCCCCGGGTATGTTTTTTTGATGAAATGCAACTTTTCGGGTTGTTTGGGATGCTGAATATTAGCAGAAATTATGAATGTTTGCTCGGGGAAGAGAGTTGGAGTGGTGGGGAAGAGGGTAACAGAAGGCAAAAATTGTGACTGATGATAAATATGAGGAAGAAGAAAATATTGGTATTTTCCCAGACCTGATTTAAAAACCAAAGAGTTTAGCGTTAACGTGTTGAGATGATGCACTGATTTTTCCCCTCTCTCTTTTCAGATGAAACTACCCACCACATCTGCTCCTGCCCACCCCTCGCAGCTTCACATCCCCGCTATCCTCACCAGCACTCAGAGACATTTATTCTACCTCCAGGTGTTCACGATCAACCATTCCCCAAATAAATGCCACTTGTTTTAAGAGGCGACAGGGGTCGGGCACAGCCGCGGGGCCGGGGAGGTGACATTCCTCCTTCTGCCACCGCGATGTGCCCTTGCTCCACTCACTGCCGAATGGCAGCTTGGAGGAAGGGATAAAAAAAAAACAACCTGAAAATCAAACCTCTGGGAAGTAATTATTTATTTTTTTTTTTTCCTTTTTGCTGTGCCCTTCCTCTGCCTGCACCAGCGCCCTTCAAAAGGGCCTGGGCAAAAATGGCAATTTATTTAGCCGAGAAGTGCTGCAATTGTGCAAAGAATGTGGAAATAAAAAGGGGCAGCTCCCGGGATTTTAAGATTTCATTTTGCCGGGTAAAATTAATGGCACAGCCCTCCGGCACCTGCGGGCAGGGGCTGCCCAGCGGCCCACCAGCTGCCTGGACCTCTCCTGGGGGGAACGGAGGTGGGTTCATCCAGCATTTCGTTGCCTGCCTGCTTTTTTTTTTTGCTCCATATTCAGCTGTGAGTTATTATTTTTTTTTTATTACCCTGCTTACAATTTCCCATGGAGTTTCGCCCACTCTCTGTTCCCTTTTTGGTACAATTGCTTTCGCCTTTAGCCTTCCTCACCTCTCCCTGTATCTCCCGTTCACTGTTTTCTTGCTCTCTGCTGTCTTGTTCTCTTACATTTCTTTTATCTGGCTACACAGTTTTCTTTTTAATGATCTTCTATCCCTTATTAACGCTTTTGCCTTGCCCAAGCATGCTGCTGCGCCGGCATCCAGCTGGGACTGATGCAGTTTGAATGGCATCGTGGCTGAGCTCGCCCTGCTTTTATTGAATTCCAGTCCCCTCTCGCCTGTTTCTTACCCAGCCGGGGTCTCAGATCTGTTCACGGTGGGGCTGTAATAGAAACCGTAGAGTTTTTTGCTTTGCTTGTGTCCGCTTTCTTTGCCAAGCTCTGCCCCAGAGTGGTCCCTTTTAGGTCCGGCTGCGATGGGAGATGGGAGGATGCTTTGAAGGCATCCTTCCCTGGGTACCAGGAAGGCTGATGGGGCAGAGCTGCTGGCTGTCGCGTCTGTACGCGGTGGCTCGTTTAAAAAAGGGGACATGTGGGTATGTGACCATTTTCCCGCAGATATATTGCCCACGGCGGGTGCTACATTGCACAGCACCCGCTCATTTAGGTGGGTTTTGTGGGTGCTCATGCACGGGCGCAGGAGGGGGGTGGGGAGGAAAACAAGGTGTAATTATCCTGGTTGGAAAACACATTGATATCCCAGCGAGGGACCACATAAGCATCCGTGCCTGGGCGAGCGTGCCAGGCAGCTCTCCAGCTTGTTTTCCGATTTTCCTGCATCCTAAAACTACCGGCAGCCTGTGCAGCTCGTCTCTCCGCATGCGGGTGATGTCGCTTTCACCCGTCCCCTCTGCCAGCACACGGGGACCACAGAACTAATTCCCTGGCTCTGACGCTCCATCATTTCCCCCAATTTATTCTGAGCTCTTCCCGAGCAAATTCACGCATCGCTCCCTCTTTTCCCTCCTGCGTGCTCCCGCCTGTATCTGACACTGCATCCTTGGAGATGGCAGGTACCAAAGAGCGTAGGATCTTCCCAGAGGGCATCCTGAGATGTTCCCCAGAGCAGCAAACTCCTTTCTTTCCTGGTCCTCTTTTCCTTCCTCCTGGCCCTGCAGATTTGCATGTTGGTGTGAAGAGCCTGGCAGGCTGCCGTTTGCTCTCAGAGGTCCTGTGGGTATATTTAGGGGCTGCAGTTCTGGGTGGGACAGGCAGGGAGGAAAAAAGCCATCAGGAGGTGGAAAATTAGAGACAGGCAGGACACAAACCAGCTTTTTTTTTGGCGTCGAAAACTCCTAGAATAGGAATGGGGAATTTTTTTTCCAGGACTGATTTCATGTGAAGACAATAAGATTTAGAAAAGCTGCTAATCAGGACTTGAGCCCGGGGTGTTTTTTATTTGGCTGTGCGGTGCGGCGTGGTGACCAGGAGTCCCACCTCCAGTGGTAGCCCAGTGCCTGTGGCTGGTGAGAAGCCAAAATCTGGACGTAGGTCAGACGACTTACAGCCTTTACGTGGGATTTCAAGGCCGTTTAAGGAACTGCAAGGGTTTTAAGGGGTGGCTGAGCTCCAGCGACAATACCACTATAAATTAGAGATGACTTTGTGTTTTGATGTGTTTTATCAGGAAACGGTTGCTCTGCACCATGTGGAAACGAGAAGTTTTGCTGAGGTCGGATTCTGTTTCACCTCCAGCGTGGGGATGGTCTTTACGACAATAGATGCACATGGAGGGGTTATTTGTTTCCCTGTAGTAAGATCCACACCCACACCCACACCCCACGGTTTTGTTCTGCAAATATTTGACGGTGCAAATTTCCTGGTAGCCGAAAAACAGCAACGCGACACAGCAGAGCGTTCGGTGTGGGCAAACTCCCATTGCAGAGTCAGGTTTAAGTGAAAGGTTTCATTTTTAGCTAAACTCAGCCTTTCGAGATGAGAGGAGCCGTGCGATGTATGTACCAGGTCCTGCAACTTCACCACTAATGACCATTTATTTTGAACAGCATTTTTGGACATGCTCTGTTGCTTCTTTTTTTTTTTTTCCCCCCATGAGATTTGCACAGAGAAGCGGCAAATTGCCAGCGAAAGAATTCTTCACGTTTCCAGGCCATCCATCCCACCTCTTGTTTTTCCTCCCATTTATTTCTCAACCTCAGTTTCAGGTGTAAGGTGTTTTTTTTGGGGGGGAGGGTAAAGCCTCCCATGTGCCTGCAGCACCCTGATTTATTCCGATTTATTCCAGGGCGTGCAGGACACGCATTTACATGGCAGCATGCTTCTAGGACGTTCATGGAACAAGTCAATAGAGGAGCTGCCTGGCTAGAGGAAAGAAATGCCTGCAGCTTGGCTTTTGCCTCTGGAAAATTTGAATCGCCCCCACCTGAAAAAACACGCACGGTTTGGGCATCCAACCTCCCCCCCGCCGATAAAATCAGCGGCGAGAGGATGCCTGGGGGATGCCCAGCAGCGCCCACCTCTCCCAACGGTGAGAAAGGATGAATTAACGGATAATTATTTTTACAAGAAGTCACCTGTTTGAACAGCATCGCGGGACAGGGTGAGGGAACGGATTTGATTGTAATAAATCAAAGTAATAATTAAAAAAAAAAAAAAAAAAAAANGGGTTGCCAGACAGCGCTTCTAACCATGAAGTCATTTATGAAACTGGGTGGATGTATTTAAAACGTTAAAATTCGGCTTTCTCGCTACAAATTCCCCGCGGCAGGTGTATTTGCTCTCAGTGATGTAAGTACCTGCGCTGCTCTGTAAAAGTGAGTTAAACCCAGAGCTATTGCACAGAAGGCTCTGTCAGTGCTTCTTTTACAAATAGCGATAATAACGCTTACCTCTCTCCCAAGGGCGTCGTGGGGGTTAATTATTTAACATTTGTAAAGCACTTGCCGGGCTGGAGATGAAAGTGGAAAGTATTATTAAGAATAAACTACGTTTTATAGGAGGCCTGGTCAGAAAATTGCGTTCGGAGTTGACATATGGGCTGTGAGCGGGGATCCCCGGAGGAGCATCCATCACGACCTGGGAAGCACGGAAAATGAAGTGTTTCCAAGAAATTAATCCGTTCTGCAGTGGTTTGTGGCTGGGGGGGGGCGTGCAGGGACCTGGGGTGGGGGGTAATGCCCCATAGAGCCCCCCTTGTATGAGGTGGGTGATGGGGGAGTCTGATAGAAATTTAATCATGGCAATTAAATGTGAGAAAATAAAGATTTGGGGGTAAAAGCCTTGAGACAGCCAGTTTTTTTAGTCAGATGAGTTTTGGGGGAAAAAACTGCAAATGTAGGCATCCCATGTGCCCAACGATGGGTTGGTTTGGGTTTTTTTTAATGTGTCCTGGGTCATCTTTGCCTTCTGGCGAGGGTTTGGGGGAGGCTGGGAGAGCCCAGGGCTGGCAGGGAGGAGGCAGGAGCTGCAGGCAGGGAGGAGGCAGGTGCTGCAGGCAGGGAGGAGGCAGGTGCCGCAGGCAGGGGAGGAGCACGGCTCACCTGGGCACAGGTACGGCAGCGGGATCACCGGGGCAGGTAAGGGTCCGCTGGCCGGGAGATGGCATGGGGAGGGGGTCTTCGTGTTGGGAAAGGGCTGGGGAAAGTCACCCCGAGCCATGGGACTCACACCCCCGTAGCTGGGAGGGGAAGGGTCCCCATCTACCCACCCTTTGGGTGGGCACCCCAAAATTTGGCATACGATCCAGCCCCGTAGGGAGAGAGGAGAGGGGTTGGGGTGGGTGAGACTGGACCCGCTCCCCTTGGGAAAGCAAATTGTGGGGAATACAAGGGGGGGGTGGTGGTGGGTTCCTCGACCCATCGGGGTGTCCCACCGCCCTGGGGGTCCCGGCGGGACGGGGCAGAGGAGGGTTTGCTGGTGCCCCCGCTGCGGCGGTGGGAGGTGATGGGGCGGCCGGGCAGTAATGTTTTCCGAGGAGGAAGTCGAAAAATAAACACTACGATATGCGGGGCCCAAAAGCAGGCAGAGGCGAGAGCGGGGCAGCCCTGCGGGGCACAGCGTCCCCCCCCCAAAACCCCCTCGAGCCCCTGGCTGGGCTGCCTGTGGGGATCCCCGGCCGGCTCCCCGCTCCACTCCCCTGCCCGATTAAATGCGAAAGCTCTGCCCAACAGCTACACCGAAATCCCTGCTGCGTGCGCTGAACCAGAAACTCTCTCCCCACCCTCCTCTCCTTACAGAATCGCCCGAAAAAGTCTCTTTCGGTGAGCAAAAATGTGCGGGTTAGGAGGAAAACCCGAGTCCAGGGGACTGCCCTGCCCGAGGGACGGTGCCTCCCTTAGGGCGCTGCCGGGGAAGGGTTTCTTCCTTCTTCCTACCAGCTCGTCGTTAAAAAAAAAAACTGATAACATCCCGCTTTTGCAGCGCAGGGTGCGACCGCCGAGGCACGGGGCGCCTGCAGAGCTTTGTGTGGGGCAGCCACAGCGGTCTCGTAGACCGTGGGGCGGCCGCGGTACCCGACAGGCTCAGGTTGATGTGTTTAAGGTGAATAACTGCATATATCACCATATGGTTTCTTTAGCAGCTCGTTTTGGAGGGTTTTCCTTGAGGGATGTGGGAGGAGCGCTGTATCGTACCGTGGGGCAATTGGGGCGGTTTTAGGACTAGCAAGCATCTCGTCTTTGGAAAATACCCATTTTTGGGGCATTGGTGGTGGCGGCAGTGCTGGTTTTGAGTTTTCTGGGGTTGGGGGAGTCGGGGCTCATCGTGGCCCATCGCGGGGCCGGGGAGGCACCGACCTCGGCTCGCCGAGTCCCACCACCGCCTTTAGAAAGCACTTTAATCTCTTAGGCACCGTGCGGAGGCGAAGAAGAAAAACGGCCTTTGAGATGGTAACACGCATTTCCCAAACCAGATCATTTTTAAAGTCAGCCCTCGTTGCCTTAAACCCGCAAATAAACAACTGCGGGTCGTAAAGAGAAGCGAAGGGGTGATGAAGCGCCCGCTCCGAGCCCCTGTAATTAAGATGGCTTTGGCTAATTTGTTTTATTTCTCAGCTTTCTCGCTGGGGCTGTAACTCGGAGCTGCTTCTTGCTGCTTCCCCGATGGCGGGGAACATCCCCGGTTTGTTCAGGTTTGAACATCCACGCTGAATTTTCCCCGTCGCAGCGTTTTCGGCTTAGCTCGGTCTCTCTCCTGTGTCTATCAGCGGCCGCCGTACGCGCTCCTGCAGCACCTGAGGGTCCTTCGGATATTCCCCGGCAATTGAGGCTAATAGGTTCCAATGATGATGATAATTTTTAACCCCAGACTAAAACCCCTAAGGATCCTTTAGAGGCAGAGAAGTTGCTTTCCTGGGCTGGCAGATGAGTCTGGGCTCGCGAGTGTTGGTGACAAATAACATGATTGCTCGGTGTCACCGCCAGCGCTCCCCGGTGCGGGTGGAGGCAGAGACAGAAGAAAAAAACGGGGATAATGGGCTGAAATGGTTCAGAGTGGGGTTTCAGCCTGACATTAATGCATTAGGGATCCAGCTCCTGGGGGAGCTAATGGAAGCGCTGCTGCGATTAGAAGTGCCTCTGCAGACAAATAAGACAGCGCTGGTAATGGCGTGAGGCAGCGCAGGCAGGCAGCGGGCAGCGGGAGAGCTTGCGTTTGTAGGTGATGCCTCTGCTGACGTTTCTTGATGCCTTTTCTGACATTTCTTCTCCTCTGCCATCTTTCTGCCCTCGGAGGCGCGGTTATCTCACCTCCACATCTCCAGTCGGGACCGCTGCCTTCCCTGCCAGCCTCCCGGGCGGAGGGGTATTTGGGCTGGGGGGTTACGTGGCGTTGGGAGATGCTCACGGAGAACACGCCGGGTAGGAAATGGGCTGATGGAGGATGCTTTTTTGGCCAAAGCACCTCAGCTGCTGTCGGTGTGGGTTGGATGCTGCCCTCCCGCAGTCTCAGATTCAGCACGAGGAGACCCAAACCACCACGAGAGGGCTGGAAATAGCTTCGTTATATCCAGATGTACACCCCAGTGGCATTCCCCAGCTCAGCCTGAGCTTTTTTTTTTTCTTTTTTTCCTGCAAGCCAAGACGTTTCGCTTCTTCACTGAGTCAGCATTTCCCCGGGGACCGTCCCTGTCGCCCGCAGACGCTGCGAGAGCCAGGCGGGGCGTCCCTCGGCGAGCAAACCAGCTCTGGGGTGTCTGAACTGCCCGATTTGTGGAGGTCGAGGGGCAAAGTTAATTGCAGGGGTGACGGCTGTGAGCTCTTCCCAACGGCGAACTTTAGACTGTCGTTTCTAAGCTGGGGAAAATGGAAGCGATGCCCTGACCGAGATACTATTGATGCACTAATAAAACCCTTACCAAACAAAAAAAACCCACAACCAAACCACTCGGTAAAGCAAAGGAGACCTTTGGAAAACTCCAAAGGGTCCAGGGTTTGGCTGAAAAGGGATTCTCTGTGGGTGCCAGGGTAGGGCGAGAGGAGGAGGCGACAGCCCCGTGGGGGTCCTCGCCACCCCGCGGATGCCTGCCCAGCTGGTTGGGAGCATTAGCTCTAAGCCAAGAGGCAACCAACACCTTCGGGAGGTGATAAGAGCCGATGAAACAGTAAATCATTAAGCCGGCGCAGCTCACGGCGTTGTAATAAACAGGGGGCAAAGAGCGTTCATTACAAGGCAGCGGGGACGTGGGTATGTTATCAAACACGCAGTTAGGTGACGAGGGAACGGGGCAGGGATGCCCCGCAGCGGCAGATGTTGCTGCCAACCCCACCATCAGCTGGACCTTCAGCTTTTTTCTTTTCCCCCAGCGATTGCAGGCAAAGCCTCGTTGCATTTAGAGCTGTCGGGATAAACGAGAGCTGTTTGCTCACAGTTGAAAACATAATTGTTTGGGGTTCCCCCCCACCATGCTCACCTTTTGCATGTTTTCAGAGGAGGAAGAGAAGCGGGAGAAATAGTTTTGCCGGTCACACGTCCCAGGTGAGCCGCCCTGCTTCCTGCTAGCAAAGCCATCGGTCGGGTACAGAGGGCAGCGACCCCGAAACAGTGCCCGTCGCCCTGCTGAGCTCACCCCAGCACACATCAGCCCCGTGAAGGGGATGTGCTGGCTGCCGTACTCCATTTAAGTGACCTTTAACTTTCTTTGTTCAATCAATGCGTTCTTTAGTTCATCCTATTTTGGCCGCAGCGATCTTCGGTGGGAAACCATCAGGTCGCATTAAGTATCTGCCTTTAAGCTGTAACTGCTTAATGGGGTTATATATTTGACTATATGTTGCTGTGATAGTGTTATAATTATAGCATTGATATGGCATGATATGGCTGCAGTACTTCTTCTGGTGGTATTCCGGCAACGGTTCAGTTCTGCTTTCAGTCATTATCCTCATGTTCTACCAGTGCGCGTATGTGATGGGATTCTCGGCTCACCCCAAAAACACAGATTTCTCAGGCGTCTCCCTGGGTCGGGAACGCTGCTCCCCTAATCCCAGGGATACAGGTGGATGCTCCGATTCCGCGGTTGTCTTTTTCAAAGGACTAAAATGACCATTGTATTAACCCACTGGACTGTGCTACCGTTGCTGGTGGATGGCGTCTTGCTTTGATTTTGTGTTTAATTACCCAATGCACCCGCTGTCCATAAATCTCTCCTTTTAAGTCATGAAACAAGGCAGAGCCTTGCAGCGCTGCTAACAGCAGCCTGCAGAGCTGCGTAGCTGACAGGGTAGAAAATAATACTTCCACGCACGGCTTTTCCACCCCGGGATCAAATCCCCTCCTAAATTTGTTTGCAAGAACCCCTCAGCGGTAGCTCGTGGGAATTTGGTGAAGGCAGGACTGCGGGACCAGCCTGCCAGGACGTCGGCCGTGTAGCTGCGTGCACCGGGGTGGTGTTTGCACGAGGAGGCAATGTTTGCTTCCCTCAAGGTGTTGGATTAGCTGGTTTGGTTAAACCAGTTCGAATCAGGCAGGTCGGCGACAGGGTTTTAGCAGGTCTGGTCTCACCCCGGTGGATTTTCCTGCCTCCGGGAGATGGTATCTGCACGCAGCCGAGCTCCGGGGCCATGGGCTTAACAGGGCGAAACAAGGTGTCCCCGGCACAAACCGACCTGAAATCAGATATTAATAAAGCCAAAGCGACCGCTCTCCCCTCTCAAAGGCTGGCAGCAGCAAGCCCTCTTCACCCTCTCGCCCAAGTTATCCTTTATTGTTGTGGAAACTCCATCCCTGGAGGTGTTCAAGGCCAGGTTGGACGGGGCTTGGAGCAACCTGGGCTGGTGGGAGGTGTCCCTGCCCATGGCAGGGGGGTGGAATGGGATGATCTTCGAGGTCCCTTCCAACCCAAACCATTCTATGATTCTGTGATTTATGCAGAAGGCGACAGCAGAATAAGAGCATTATTTTTTTTTTTTGGTTTATATTTCCAGCAAGCAGGGACTGAAGCCCAAAATGCAGCCGGGGAAGGCGGTTTAAGGAAAACCGGGTTGTGGGGGTCTGAGATGGGGGGCTCAGGTCCTGTGCCAAACTCCGCAGCCCCTTGCTGCATGAACGGATGGCATCCACACCACCAGGGAGCTCGTTTCTGCCCGGCGTCAAGCTCAGCTCGGCACGGAGAAGAGCATTAATAAATGGCGAAGGAAGTCCTGGGTGCCGGCAGCACAGCCTTTGCTATCAATTAAAAAAATCCTAATTGACCAGCCTGACACAACCGACCTGCGATCGCGCCAAGGCAGGCCCCCGAACATATGCTGGAGCCCACATCAAAGAGCTAATCGTTTCTCCACCTAATTAAGCAAACCAGCAAATGGCAAACAGGAGCCGGATGGGTTTTAATTGCTGTAATTCTCCTAGGAAACGGGTCCCCCGGCTCTCCTACAAATGGCGCACGTGTGTGCGCTGGGGCACGGAGGCTGGAGCGGCTCGGCTGGGATCCCCGCGCTCTGCGCCGTGCAAATCCCGACTTAGCGATGCTCCGGAGAGAAAATAAGGGGTGGGAGGAGGCGGTGATGTGGGGAGTGAGTCGGTTTCTTTGCCCAGAACCAAAATGTTTCGTTTCCCGCAGTTTTGGGGGTATTTTTTTTTTTTGAAGCTATGTTTTTAACAAAATGCTTTGGCTTTGCGAAATAGATGTGGGGTGGGTTTTTTTCCCCCTCCATGGGCTGAAAAAATTCTGGGAATTTAAAATATTTTTGGACATAGCACATTACTTCTGTGGCTGTTCGAGGAGCTAAAGAAACCCACTGATGTTTATCCCTAGAGGTTACTGTTTTCCCAGTGTATTTTCTCTCCTGCCTGGTCCCCAAAAGCCCACCTTGCCCTGGTCTGCAGCGGATGCTCTCGCTCGTACCTGCAGAAGGGTGGGAAAAGCAGGAGATACAGCCGGGAGGGATCCGGGGGGTGCAAAGTTCAGGCTGGAATGTGTCAGAGGTTGCATCAGATATGGGGCCTCTGCTCAACTAGTCAGGGCTCTGGCTTTTTCGGCTATTTCCTAATCTTGGGGCAAGGACCTCAGAGAGTTCCCTGATGTTCCCACCTCTCACCCTTGGAGGGTTCCCCAGTGCTCCTTCCTATTCCCACGTGCCTGGTCAAGCCTTTTCCAGTCCTCCCTAAAAGGGAAATCTCATTTTTCCCAGTGTTATGCCAAATAACCGGTGTCAGCTGTATAACGACATTGTTTTTCTTTGCCTTGTAGTCGGAGGACGTTGTCGGGATGGCGAACTTCAAGGGTCACGCGCTTCCAGGCAGTTTCTTCCTGCTCTTCGGGCTCTGGTGGTCTGTGAAATACCCGCTGCAGTATCTCAGCCAGAAAGCAAATAAGAAATCCCACAGGACTTATTGTTTCCAGCGTGTGGATGCCATCGAAGGGGGAATCAAAATCATCTTTGCTGTAATAGGTAAGGGTTATATTTGACTAGCTACGCTGGTAACTTCCCAGCCTGTAGCAACGACTGTACTGGAGCCCTTACTCCAGAGAAACTGGTCCAGACATGGAAGGATGTGTCCTCGATGTTCATCTTGTCATGGTCTCTAATAGAGTTTGATGTGAAAAGACCAAGTCTCGTAGCCCTTCCCAAAGCTGAGCTGCCATTAATACAGGATTTTTATATCCCGTCCTTTCCCCCTAACGCTTCAGAACCCCCCCACTCCCGCAGCAACGAGTAGCACCAACCATCATTGCGTATAAACCATCAGAAACGACATGCTCTCGCGTGTCCACGCAGGGATGCTGGCGGAGCAGTTCGTCCCGGACGGTCCACACATGTACCTCTACAGCGGGGAGAACCGCGACTGGGTGAAGCTGATGAACTGGCAGCACACCACCATGTACCTCTTCTTCGGCCTCTCCGGGGTGGTGGATGTCTTCACCTACATCTCCCAGGTGGTGCCGCGGGGTCTGGACCGCCTCATGCTGTCCGTGGCTGTGTTCGTCGAAGGTCGGTAGAAGGTGGCGCTTAATTCGGGGGGGGGGATGTTGGAGGGTGAGTCAGAGAGGGACCAACATTTGCCAGACGGAGATATCGCTCTGAATGCCCCTGAAGGTAGGACACATTGTAGGTGATATATTATCGAAGGGTGGTCTGTAGCAAGATGGGAAATGCAGGCATCAATAGGTCCTGGCTTCCCCTGGTTTGGGATTTCTGGGGTGACAGCGGTGCAAAGCAGCAGGCTGAGTTCCCTCGTTATGATAAATGGCTGGTGGATGCCGCGTTTATCTTACATCTACAGAGCTGTTTGCGTGCCCCGCGTTCTCCCCCGAGAGCCATTAATTGCACTGCAGGCACCGCCATCCTCATCTGCTTGCGTTGCACGTGGTAAATTCAAGTGACTTATTCCGGCTTCAGCACATCATGAATATCACTTTGTCTTCAGGCTGTCTTGCGAGTCGCCAGCCAGGATTTCAGACCCCTCTTGGAAAAGACAATAGGAAATGAAGGTCTTGCTTATATAGAAACCCCCTTAATGAGGGCACATCTCTTGCTATTTTCCCTTCCCCGACTCCCCTGGTTTTTGAAGCAGCAGCGGGGGCAGCTCAGCAGGCACAGCTGGGCATGGAAGGAAAGGAAATTTATCATTTCCAGCTCCTAAGAAAATGGTGAGGTTTAGCGATAGAAAAGCAGGACGCAGCAGAAGCCTGGCTAGGAGCAGAGGGTGATCTGAAGAGGTGACAGCACCAAGACGGGAAGAAAACCACCTTTCTGTTGTCCTCTGCCTTTGGTCCCCATCTTGCCCAGATCCTCCTTGCCCCAGGGTTGGGCATCTCATCCCTCCAGGATGGTGGGATATTAGGAGACCTGGTGGGATGGTGCTATGTGGAGTCCCTTGTTTTCACGGTGACCTGTCTCAGTCCACCAACCAGGCGGGTGATTTACTCCACCGGGGCTTTGCGGTCACGGTTGGTGTCATTAATTCTACTCTAAGGGTGGTATGTATCTTGGCAGGTTGTCTCTTTTATTATCACGTCCTTCATCGCCCCATGCTGGATCAGCATATCCACTCCCTGCTGCTCATCGCCATCTTTTCAGGGGCCTGCAGCACCATGCTGGAGGTCTTCCTCCGCGACAACATTGTCCTGGAGATATTCAGAGCCTGTGTCACCATCGTCCAGGGAACGTGGTTCTGGCAGGTCAGTTCTGCCCTCTCTTGCGGAGCAGAGCACCGAGGTAGGAGAGCAGTGGGGGGAAGAGGAGAAGAAGCCGTACATCACGTATCAATCGCGTGTCTCCGAAGGATAATTTTGCCGGGCTCGCTTCACAAATAGATCATAACCCAGAATGAAAATTTACTCATCACAGGTCATCTCTGATGACTGCTCCTGCTGAAAGAGCTGTTTGTCTTGGCTTATTGCTTCTCTGGGGGGAACGGCGAAAGCGAGCGCTCGCAGCGAGCGAGCAACATTCCGCAGTATCTAACGACCAAGTACTAATTGCTTAATGTGTCTAATGCACCCCGCAGCACTCCCTCTGGTTTAGTGGAAAGATGCAAACCCCACCGAGCAATAAAATGGCTGAGTAAAAATACGGCCAGCTGCTCGCTTTGGTAGTAGTTGGAGAAGCAAAGAAATCGGCCGGAGGTAACCACTCCCAAAATTAGGCCGCCGAAAAGAAACCTGAGTTCCCCTCCTCTGTCCCAGCCCCAGGGGCTGCTGCGCCAACTCAAGATCGGAGGTTGGAAGCTGTGCTGAGCTCGCAAAAACATAAAATTTGGAGTTTTTAAGGGATGGCTAGGAGTCTGCGCTGCAGAGGGACAATTGCGCCTGGGTATTGTACAGAAAAAAGAGAGAGACCACAGGCACAGACTTGCTTTGTATGGCCTCTCATTGCAAAGCTGGACTTCAGTGAGACCAGAACTGCCTCAGCAGAAACCCGCTGTCCTGGTCAGGGCTCAAGTCCCTCGATCACCACGGGGATCGTGGTGATAACCGAGATGGACAGAGGGGTCCTGGAGGCCTTCAATACCTTGATTTTTTTTTTTCTCCTGAGGTAATAAATTGCTTGTTCCACCCAGATCGGTGTCGTGCTGTTCCGGCCATGGGGAGGTCCGGTGTGGGATGAGGAGGACCACAACAACATCATGTTCCTCACCATGTGCTTCTTCTGGCACTGGGCAGCCGCCGTGGCCATCCTGGCTATAAACTACACCCTCGCTTACTGGTACGGCTGTGGGGCAGGAATTTGGGCAGGAGCACGGTGGGCAGACAGGGATGGGGACGGCTGGAGTGAGATGCAGATGTTCTCCAGCCGATCCTGGAGTACAAAGTCACAGCTGAATAAGCAGCCCCTGACCGCTGCAAGTTTTAGGGCACGGCGACAAGCGTGCGCGTTATTTGTCGAGTGCACAGAATGCAAAATCGTGTCAGCGAGCATTAAAGACGGAGAAGTCAAATAATCGAGCCCCCGAAGCTGCTGCTGGAAGTCATGCTGCTTTTTTTTCCCCTGCACCGGGTGCTGGAAGTCAAACTTTAATTCGATAGAGAAAACAAAGCATGACCAGGACCCCCTGACGCTTTGTCCCCTCCCCTGCGAGGATTTCAAAGTGGAGACGGTCACTGAGTTCTTAGAGGTGCAACACCACTGTCTGATGGCTAAAACGTCGCCAGCCCCAGCTACGCCTTCTCCAAGGGGATGGGAAGGGGACGTTATCCCACTTTCAAGGGTGCTCCGACAGCCTACGAGGCTCTAAGGGACGCTGCATGGTTTGCTGAGACATGGGCTACAGAAGGGACAGTCCAGTCTGTGCAAGCAGATACTTTATACAGAATAAAAAAACCCCAGTTCCCCCCCAAACAGCGTTTTAGGACCTCTATAATAGTTTCTCCCCTGAGCAGTTTGGTGAGGGGCGCTAGTTTGGGGTTTTTTTGCTAACGGTGATTTATTGCTCGTGTGTTCCAGCTGCATCCAGAGGTGCCGGAGAGGCAGCGGAGAGCCCTACATCAATCTCAGCGTCCGGCAGCAAAAGTGCGACATGAGCTCCCAAGCTGCCTTCTTGAATGGATCTGACGAAGAGTGAACAGGGTGTGATCTCCTTCTCCAAACACGCGAATAATCCGTTTACTAGAAGGAAAAAATAAATTTAAATCTAATGAAATATTTATGTTTTGAGAGAGCAAAGAGAGGGGCCACCGTTCTGCTGCTGGGAAGCACTCTGAGCTCACGGGTGGTAGCTGCCCTCCATCCATACCCGAATATCGCCCTCTCTGAAATGAGCACTGTTTGCAGTGATTTTTAGCAACGAAATTAAGCGCAGAAATTCAACAGGACGAGATCACTTCATCCTATGGGTTCCCAGGCGTGTTTCCATAGTGATGGACAGCATCCTTTGGCCAGCTGACTTTTCCAAGCGCCTGGAGGCTTTGACCTGCCGTGATTGAAGTCAAGGAAACCTCCAGGAGGAGGTCATGTACCTCCGGACCAAGGCATCATCCCAAGGAGGTGGAGCAAAAGAGTGTTAAATGCGAGATTATGTCAAATTTGCAACATCATGGCTTGATTGTGCACAATACTTGAACTAAAGAGGGGTTTTGTTAATAGTTTTCATGTTCACTTAAAGGCTGAAAGAGCGAATAAACGCGAAATAAAAATCCTCACTGAGCTGATATCCTTAAATTTAAGTCTGATAAATTATAGAGTGTGTAATAATAGCTTAGACAAATCCATCCCTCAGACCTGTAAAGCCTGAAGGGCTGTAAGATGCACAGCTAAGCAGCAGGGATTCATAAGACGTCCCCGTTTTCCATTGAAAATAAACCCTTCAGCTTGGAAAGTGGGATGAAACGGGCACACGTGTTGTTTTTAGCCTGCCTGTGCCAGCTAATTTATTGCGAAAAGTGACTGGAAATGTCACCTCCTAGATAGGAGGAAAAGGTGCCAAAATGTACTGGGAGTAAATAAATAAATAAATGATATATATATATATAAAATAAAGACCAGACCAAGTGGAATTGCAACTGTTCATGTCTCAAGCCCTGGGGCTGGAAGGATGCTCTGCACTGGCGTCTTCTCGCTGCCGCGGTGACGGAGGGAGATGGATGGCAGCTGATTTTTGTGCTGGTGTTCGTGCCCAAAGAGAAAAGCAGCGCTGAGCAGGTCCCAGCATTTGCGACGGCGTTCTCCCACCCGGGGAAATCGGCAAAACTCACCTTTTAACAGCCCTTCCCCTTGCGCAAAGGGCTTCTTGCAGGCTAAGGGGGCTGTAGCTTAGATTTTATTGCTTATTAACAGTGCTGTAAAGGCTAAATGGCTTTTAAAGACTAACTAGCTTTCCTTGAATGCCAGGAAAGGATTTCCACCACCGAGCCGGTTTATTTTGCAGGGCTGGATAGCGGGAGCTGCAAACAGGCTCGGTGTGAAGAGAGTTAAGCAGCGGAGCAACACATCTCTCTAAATCCATCTGATAAACGCTGCGCAATTAAGTCGCGCGAGTTGTAACCGCTGAACACGAGGAGCGTTTTGCAGATACTTTATTTATTTATTTATTTTCCCCCCTGCCAAATGGGGTGTTTTTTCTAAACCGCCCAAATTCCTCTTGCTGCAACGATGGGACGCAGCCCCGGGAAGAGCAATTTACCGGCTGCCGCCTCCACGCGCGCAGAGAAAACCCTCTTTGCAAGCCAACGAACCGCGTTACCTGGAGGGCTGCAGGACTCAAACCGAGCTTAATCGGTGCTCTGAATTATTTCTGGTCTGCTCTGCATTCTTTCCTCTGGGGAAAAAAAGACCAAACATCACTATTCCCATTAAATAGCCGCACGAGGGCAGCACCGGGTGGCAAAGCCGTGGAGGAACCCACTCCGGTCTGGCTAAGGTCGCGGTCACCTTGTGGCCGCCCTCCTCCTTCGCTGCCCCAAAAAGTCAGAGGTTCTTTCCATCCGAGGGCAGGCAGCTTAAAGCTGACCTCGGTTTTTAAAAGCACTCCTTGCTACTGAAGGTGGGAGAGGGTTGATTTAATTCCTCACGGCTCCCTTCGCTGCCGTCTCCTTTCACCCGAGTTTTTCTTTGTCCTCTGTCACCGCGTGGCCACAAAACGCTTTTCCCCGCCATAGCACTCAGTGTCTGGAATGGTTTCTGTCTGCCTCATTAACTCCTCGCTCCTACAAACATCCCCGGACTGTCAGTATAGCGCTCGCTAATTTGTTTTCCAACGCGGGAGCACATTCTTTCCCGAGGTATGAAGGTCAGCGAAGGAGGAGAGATACAGCCTGTGATTAAGTAAGCAAATACAGGTGGTGTTCATTTCTGTGTGAGAATTAAGGATTTTCGTTTCAGCTAAAAACCCACATTTGTAAATAGCCTGGGTACCCAAACACGGGCATGAAGGTTGCTGGGGGCACAGGAGTTGGTCAAGAGATGGTTTATTATATAGGTGCAGTCATAACCCATCTTCATATTTATTTCTTTATGTGATAGATATACCAGGACAGTCCTAAATCGAGCATGGCTTTTAACACAACCTTAGTATCAACCAGTAGACCTAGATTATGTTTTTCACCATATAAATTGAATTATCAGCAAGTGTCTTTGTACTGGACCCGTTGGCCATGCAGCTGGAGTGGACCAGGGGTATATTTGTAGCTGTACCCACAGCTGGCTTTGCAAGGACTGCGCTGCCCTGAGCAATGTCTCGGGGTGGGTTTTGTCTTGTCTAACTGCAGCCTGATGTTGCTGAATGGGAATGATCAAGGATGGGGGCTGCCCGCTGGCCTGAAATTGGTGCCCTGCCCAGCCCAGGCAAGGAAGGAGGCGCTGAGCATCCCAATGGTGGCATCTAACCTCCTCTTATGAAGGAACCCAGCCAACANGAAATGCAGCCAAATGACTTGGCAGCTGGCTCTTTCTCCAGCTAGAAAGACAAGAGCCCGTCCATGAGCCGCTCATTGCTCGGGCAGAGATAGGATCTGCCGCTGCCGCCCTTCGGGGCCACGTTTATGTAAGGCTGAAATGATGGTGTAGGCAGCAGAACAAGCCCTGCCTGTGCTCGTACCACCTGCTTCACCTCCTCTGTTGCCTGTTTATGAGAGCCGGTGTTAGCATTCGTCATAATAACAATAATAATACTTTGCACTTCCCTAACAGCCATCCATCTGCGGCGCTCGGGCTGCTGGCAAACCTTTAATTAGATTGTGCCTCCCACCACCCCCAGGAAGCAGGCAAACATTATCACATTTTTTCATTAGCACCGAGGCTGATGATGAACCTTCAGGGAGAGGATGTTGCAGTTACAGCTGAGAAAAAAAAAAGAAAAAAAGAAAAAGAAGAAAAAAAAAATGTAATAAATCAAATTCAGTTCAGGAACTGGGCTTGAGAACATCAGAGGGGCTGGAGGGGGTCGCACATAGATCTGCCTCCCCGGGAGGAAGAGGATGGCAGGTGTCTGCTGGTGCAATCCCATAATACTCCACTGTGCCTCAGCGGTTTGCAGCTCAGGAACTGTAATGGAGTTGCATCCGTTCATGCCTGCAGTGATTTTAGCACGCGCGATGTGGGAGTGATGCGCTCTGTGATTTTGGGGGGGGGGGGAACAGGGACGTGCCATCCTTTCCCCGGGTGTCCCCTCATGGGGCTGTTGTTCCCAACCACTTGTCACAGTTTCACCCTCATTTTTGTCGTGGGGATGGTTTAAAAAGGCTGGAGAACCCTTTTCCTCAACCATTTCATGCGCCTATAACTTTTTCCGCTGTCTGACTGGCAGGTGCTTTAATACGAGTCGCCTTTTTCACAGAAACCTTTCTCCATGTGCTTTATTCTTTTGTGGCCCTTTAAGCCCCGTGGGAAAAGGCACCTCCAGGCTCTGAGCAGATAGGTTTCAGCTGGGCCTCGTTCCCTCCCCTCTTCCTCCAGCTGCTGCCCTCCCAGCTCTCATTTTCCCGACTTTCTCCAAGGATTTGGCTTGTCCTGCTTGGGAAGTAGCTTTGTGCTAAGCTTCCCTATGGGGTAATGGTTTTTTGAGTTGGGTGGTTGCAGAAAGAGCTGCAAAGAGGTCCCTGACGGCGCTGCTGCTCTTTTTTTCTGGCAAGAAAGGTATTTTCTGTATTATTTTTAGGGGTTGGTCCATATGGAAGAGCTGCTATGGGGGTTGTGCTTCTCTCTGTGCTTGAGCATGGTAGCAAGCTCCTGGAGCGTTAGCTTGGGTGAAGTTTTTGGAAGCCCCTCTGCTCCTTGTGGGCTTCCCTGATGTTATGGGACCCTTTTGCATGTGGGCTCAGCCCTCTGCTACACATTTTGGAGTTGAACAGTGATGGGTATATGCAGCAGCACAGCCGCCTGCTTCTTTTCCTTCCTTCCTCCTGCTTGCTACCGCTGGTACGGAGATAATGGGGATAAAAGAGCTCCTGGCTATGGCTTGGTGGCTTTTGTGACTGTGTTGGAGAACAGCCCATCGCCCCAGGGAGGGTTGTGCAGACTGGTTTGCTTCCATGCTATTCCAGCCTCAGGGCTTCCCTGGGGCGCGGGCTCACGTGTGCGGGTCTTGGCAGGGCTGGGCACGGCTTGTCCTGCGGCCGTGCTTGGGGTGGTTTTGGTGGCACGAGGAGTTATGTGCGTGTGGTTGCCACCTGGAGAAGTACCGTGTTGGGAATGCGGGGAGTGGTTGTAGGTGGTCCTCGGGTGGTGGGAGGCTTGGGTGGTGCTCCTGAGCACGTTTTTGCACCATCAGCTCGGTGCTTCGGTGGGAGATGGGGACGCCAAGGTGGCCAGTGGTATTTATTTGCCTTGAGGCACTCGTGTTGCTCATCTACGCAGCCGGCGAGGTGCTAAGGCTGGGCCAGCAGCCATTGGTGGTGTGATGCACGGCAGATCAGGAGTGACTTTGTGTCTGTGGGTGCTTGGTGTTGGGCAGCATTTGGTGTCGGATAGGTAAAAAGGAGTGGAAACAGGCTGCTGTGTCCTACCAACCCATGTTTTTGGGGGGAGAGGGCCATCACCCCCCTCCTCTCGGCTGCTGTGGGCTGGGAGATGGAGAGCACAAGGGTTCCGCTCTGGTTTGCGAGCTCCTGGCCCAAAATCTCCTGCCTACAGGCACCTTTTGTAAGGCCAGACTCCCCCTAAAAGGGTTATCGTGTACCTGGCAGCCCACTTTAGAGATTTCAGAGCCCTTCCAGCAGAGCCTGGCCACGTCAGGTGATGCCGCAGCCATGTCTCTTCTTGGCTCCTTCCCCAGTCATCCAAAAAACCCAACATAATAACTGAATATACATGGTTGCCATGGGAACGGGGATTGGCCGCTCATCCTGATTTTTGTGGCAAACTCCGGGAGGAATTGCATTTATTTTTTTTCCCCTTTAATAACAGACAGGAGGTGTCCCAGGTTGTGAAAGCCGGTTGACTCAGCGCGCCTTGAAATGGCCCACAGGATGTTCGGCTCTAAACATCCTGTCTGAGGGCCACCTCCCCGTGGTGGCTTCTCCCTTTATCTGCCTCTTCTGAGTAATAACCGCTCCTTGCTGCAACATCTGGAGAGGGAGAAGGACAGGCAGGAGTCACAGGTAAACTCTCCTACCCATAGAGAGAAATATGCTGGTGAGCAGCTGTACATGGGATGGAGGTGGCTTCTTGAGCTTGGGAAGAAGGCAAAGCAAAGGTTTAGGGTGACAACAGCCACCAATAGGGCTGGGGGAAGTGGTGCTGATGGAGGCAGTCTGCTGGCAATTTGTGGCTTTGGCTTTTTTGGGGGGGTTACCAGGTTTTGGAGGTGCATCGTGGCAGGAGAGGGAGCTTGTGCCTCTTCTGTTGGGTGAGGGTTGTTGGCACAAGAGAGATGTGCCTGGGTAGCAAGGATGGAGGAGGATCCACAAAGAGAAGACCCCCCAGATGTCCATGGCCAGGTGCGTTCAGGCTGGCTGCCCTGGGCTGATGGTCGCACCCATGGGTGCTTGTAGGGGATACTCATGTGTCCACATGGACAGCATCCTCCTGGTAGCATCGATCCCCCTGCATCAGCGGGAACAAGTCCCCGCATGGAGCTGAAACCATCGATGCTGATGGACCTGGAGCTGCGACAGCTCCAGGGGGAGAGCCTGGAAATTGGGTAGAAATGCCGTCCTTCCCAAGCCGAGCCCAGGTAGGCTGCGAGCAGTCAGCACGAGGCCCCGTAAGGAGAGCAGGCAGCTCCCGTATGGCTATTAAGCAAAAGCATCGCAGCCTGGAAACTGCGGAGGGAGAAGGGCAGCTCAAGTAATAACTTCTGACTGCAGCCGTATTTCAAGTCCTCCGACAGCCAAAGTAGCTCGCAGGAAAAATAAATAACCCGGGTGCCTCTCCTCAACTGGTGTGCTCTTCCCTGGCTGCGGCTCGCTTGGAGCTTAATCAGCTTTTATGTGAGCGTGGACCCAACGCCGGGGCTGGGGGAAGCCGGTGGGTGAGAGGTATCAGTTTTGGGCTCGAGGGGCTGTGTGGATTTGGGGGGGTTGTTTTGCTGTGCTTTGAGTACGTGAGCTGTGCAAGTGGACTGTTGCTTTGGAAACAGGTCTGGTTTCTCTGCTAAATGGTGGCTGTTTTCTAAAAGAAGGTGGTTTTGGGGTTGTTCTTTTTTTTTCAGTGGGTTACATCCAAGCTTCTGCTTGACAGAAGGGTGGGTTTGGGACATCTTGGCTAAGTCAGAGATGCCCCAGGATATGTGCTGGCTGAAGAGCTGGGTCTGGGTGGTGGGAAGCAAAGGGGACTCGTGACAACTGCCAAAAGCCTTGCTGAACTAGGCTGCTGAGAGGTTACAAAGCAAAACAGTCCCCAGCACCAAGAAGAAGAGGAAGAGTGAGGCTGCGCTGCTGGGGAGAGGGATGGTTGGGGTAGGAGATGCTGGGGACAGCTCTGAATTGGAGTGGTTTGGAGGATGCTGGTACAGAAGGTGAAGAGGGAATGCCCGGTGGATGTGGGGTGATAAATCTCTGGGACAAAGCCAGATGCTGTTGTGGCTTGGAATTGCAGGCGGGATGTGTCAGTTGTCATTTCTGATGCCTGGGCACTGGGATGTCTCTGCTCTCCTCCAATTAAGCATGTCAAGTTAACACTCCTGCTATGTGTCTTGATCAGGGTACGCTCCTGACTCCAGCTTCAGGCTGTTGCCTTTGTAGCCACAGTCCCTGTAGGACAATGGTAAAATTTGGTTATATATCGTGCAATTGTGCGCTGCTTAAATGTGCTCTCGTAGCGTTTGTTCTTAGTTATTTCAGCGTGTGGGTGTCTGTGCAGGGAAGATACGTGCCCCGGACCGGGTGTCCGGGCTGTAATCAGGAAAGACATGGGGCATGACCTGTCTCACCCTAACGCAGGCATCCAAAACAGAGCAGAAAGCCATCACCATCCCCAAACCAGCTCCTGGGATGGGGCGTTTCTCACCTACCTGAAAGGCTCTTTAGTAACTTCCCTCCTAAAAGGAAACCTTGACACGGTGTAAACAGCTTTGAGCCTTCCCCAGGTTACCCGTGTCCTGGAGATGCAATGGATGACGATAGTCTCTCAACTCAAACGCCGCGCTTGCCCACGCAGGGCTGAGCCAATTCGACCGACTCCGGTTCTGCAGCCAAAACCCAACCGGGGATGTCTTGCAGAGCTCTCCCTCACCTAAGGCACTTGCCACGCCACATCCTCCCCTTATTTTGCGGTGCCTAATTACTTTCTAGTGTGGGAGGACTCGAAGAACGTGCTGGAGTTGTTCATCCAGCCTCTGCAATTTGCTTTGGTATTTATAAACACAGCGAGGATGTGATTTGTGATGCAAGGGCAAGTCGGCGTGGTAGCTTCAGGATGAGTAATGCCTTCTTCCATGCACATCTGAGCTGTAGAAAAGGACCAGAGAGTCTGGGAGGAGGGAGAGAGAGAGAGAGACCTCCTTAGGTGGTAGATGTGTACGGAGAGCAAGGAGAGAGGTCTTGCTGGAGGAAACAAGACCATCCCAAGGTAACATGAGGAGCTCGTTGCTGCAAGCATTTAGATCATTACTTACTCCCTTTTGTGCTTGCTCTTCTGAGGTGGGTTTTTTTTTCCAACAGTTTGAGTATGGGCCTAAATACTTTGCAGGATATAACTTTGTACGTGGCACTGCCATACCGCTGCTCCTCTCCATCCTTGCTGGTACTTGGTGGCATTGGTCTGGCTTAGCGCAAAGGCAATTTTCATGCCTTTAAGTCTTCAAGCTCTTCCTACTGGAGATGAAATCTCTTTCCCTTGTGTCATATCACCGCTCGTGTGCAACATGAAGGTTGTGGGGAATATGCATGAGGCTCCTTTTGGAAATGGTGATGGTTCCTGGGTTGCCGCCACCTCCTGTTGCGCAGCCCAGCAAAGCCTTGACTGGCTGGAGCTGCTGATTCACACCCTGGTAATTACCTAGTTTGGAAGGAGTTTATGTTCTGAGGAAATAATTATCATGTTGCTTTTTATTAGCAAAAACTTTGTTATGGTTCCTCTCCTAATAGCATGTAGCTGTTAGTACTTTCTTGGGCACTGATGCATTTTTTCTCTGGCGTGATGAAGTCCTGATGATTGCCCTGCATGCAACCACACAGATATGTATGTACACATACGGCCCGAGTTGGCAGCTTTCCCAAGGTGGTGTCACATCTCTGGGACTACCTCTTTACAGCTGATTGGCAAAGCCGTGCATACCCGCTCTGTTGGGATGCAGCTCCCTGAGGACGCTGAGCAAGCGAGCAGCCCGACATCTCTCTTGGGGACAATTTGAGTCGGTCCCCAGGCACTGTTTGTCCTTGCAGGTCCAGCAAGCGAGCCCGATGCCAACGAGTTTCCTCGGCAGCGCCCTCCGGGGCACCTTCTTCTTCATTTTTGGTCTCTGGTGGTCTGTGCGGTACCCCCTGAAATACCTCAGGCGGAAAGCCAACGCCGAGAGCCAGCCAAGCCATGGGGTCCAGCGCGTGGAAGTCTTTGAAGGGGCGGTCAAAGCTTTCTTTGCTCTAGCAGGTAAGAGATGATGATGAGTCTCTGCTCTAACATCTCCTGGCCCTGCAGCCGCTCTCTCCGATGAGAGCTGGGACTGTTCGTAGTGGGAAACGGCTGTGGGAGGGCTTGGGGATGTGCTGGTGGCATACTCTGTGATGGGACCTTGCTAGCGTTCCTCTGGGCAAATACGACTTCACCATTGCAAAGAAAGGTTTCCTACAAGCTTGTCCTTTCCCCTCTCTGCCCAGGGATACTGGTCGAGCAGTTTATTCCTACTGGTCCTCACCTGCAACTGTACAGCCCCAAGACGCACAGCTGGACCGACCTCACTCACTGGCACTACACCACCATGTACCTCTTCTTCCTCCTCTCCGGCATCGTGGATGTCTCGCACTCCTCACTCAAGCTGCCGCTTGGCTTAGATCGGCTCTCGCTGTCCGTGGCTCTGTTCATCGAAGGTAAATCACACGTGGTGCCCGGTAGAGTAGGGAATATGGGACAGGGGCAGCACTGGCAGGGTCACCCATGTGCAGCAACCCAAAATCCCTGGGCTGTTTTGAGGCTGGCGAGGTACTCCTGACAGCCCTACAGCCCTGGCCAGGGTTCCCCACGGTTACAGGGGCTACTCTGTGGGCAGAGCAGACCCAGGCACTGGGGGCTGCATGGTCCTCGCAGAGTGAGGGTGATGACAGCAGGCTGTTCGCTGTCTGGCTCTTCCCACCAGGCAGATCATAGCAAGACCTTGAGCATAGTCTCAGTTTTCAGATGTTTTTGTTTTGTTTTTGAAAAAACAAATCCCAGAGCATCCTTTTCTAATGCAGTGTGAATCTTGGCAGGTTTGCTCTTCTGTTGCCATGACGACAGCGATGGTGCGCTGGACCACCACCTCCATTCCCTGCTGGCCGTGGCTATCTTTGCTGGAGCCCTCTGTGCCCTCCTAGAGGTGTTTCTCCGAGACCACATCATCCTGGAAACCTTCAGGACCAGCTCCTTCCTTCTCCAGGGCTCTTGGCTTTGGCAGGTCAGTGTGCATCCAGCGCTCTCCTCCGAGCAGTGGGCTTCGCAGCCAGGAAGGCAAGCGGAGGGGGGCTGCTCTGCCCTTTATGGCACGTCTGTTAGGGTTAAACTTGTAAAATGGTTGGAATATCTTAGTAAATAAGAGGAGGGAAGGTGCCAGAGCTGTCCTCTTAGAGATATGCACATTTAATGTATGCAGCACGGGCAAACCTGCGTGATAAATGGAAATTAGACCCCATGAGCGTGGGAAACCACAATCATGAGTTTTTATTCTTTTTATTACGTCCAATTTTTTTCCCTCTATGTGTTCCAAGCAACTGGAAATATCTGGAAACCTCTCATAATCACCCAGCTTTGAGTCTAGGGAGAAATGCACAGCCTGTCAATGTAGCCTTTGGGTTGTCAGCTTTCTCTGGGGATGCTGGGCTGTGCTGTGAGCCCTGAGGCTTGTCTGCAGAGCATCCCTCTCCTCCTGAAACACCCCCCTGTGTCAGTGTGGGGAGACAAGTGTGCTTAGGGGGGCTGAGAGCAGTGGTCCGGGTGTTACTTGGGATTATTGTGCCTCTAGCCCATAGCCAGCTGCGGCAGCGTGGCTAAAATCGGGAGGAAAAGAGAGGAGGGATGCGCTAACGCCTGACATGTGCTGGTGCCTAACATCTCTTCTGTCTGCAACCAGATTGGGTTTGTGCTCTTCCCTCCGTGGGGAGGACCGGGCTGGGATCAGACCGACCGCAGCAACTTCGTGTTCCTCACCATGTGTTTCTGCTGGCACTACGCGGGCGCGCTCGCTGTCGTGGCAGCAAACTCTGCTGCATCTCGCTGGTATGTGGGGGAGAAGGGTCCCGGGGGGGTCCCAGCACCGTGCACGAGCTGGGATGACCAGGAGCAACACCTAGACCCGATGCTACCCTGGGAAACCCAGCCACCAGCATCTCATGGGATAAGAAAAGTGGGTGTCCATGCATGGATGAGTCCATGGCTTGGCTAGAAAGGATCGGTTTGGTGCCACCACGGAGCAGACAGTCCTTAGCATCCTTCCTGAGCGGGTTGGGGGTGTGCTGATGGCTCTCGCTGCCCACAAATTCCTGACCAGTGTCACTGTCCCTCCCATAGCTGCAACGAGTCCTGCCAGCTGAAATTCGGGGACATCGATGTGGAGCTGGACTGCGGCATGTGCATCCGCAAAGGCAACAAGAGCTCCAGCGGTGCCCTGCTGCCGGAGAACGCCTCGGATGACAAATGAGGCCGTGGAAACATCTTCCCCGTTGTGGCTTAGTGCTCTTGAGATGAGGTTTTTAATTAGTCTTGATAAACTATGCCGGCACTTGATGGTGGAGCATCAGAAGTGGGAGGCGGGACCCCGAAGGCAGAACGCGGCAGGAGATGCGAAGCCTTTCCCGTGCATCCCTTTGGCGGTAGCAAGAGCAAACCAGGCTCGTCTGGGAGGGAGTTTTTTAATTTTCCATGCTGCAGCTCGGGCTGTGAACTGCAGGACTGGTTTGCTGGTGGAGTCCAACTGGTGTGGCCGATCTGGCTATTTTTTTAACGTTATTTTCGCTTCTGCTCCTGCAGAAGGGAGCCAATCCAGCATTCGAAGCTCCTGGTGGCTGTCGCTCACTCTGGTGTTAATTGGAGGGGTTTTTGTACAAGGCTTAATGTGCACACAGTATACATGACCACCAATAAAGTACTTTAACAAACCACCTCGATGGATCTCTTCAATACGATGCCTTGAGATTCAAGGTTAAGGTGATGTCCTGCTTCAAAACAGTTTGTGAGGGATGAAATATCAGAGGGATGAGAATGTGTGTGACTCTAATGTGGCCAAACCTGCCTGGAGAAAGGGCTGATGGGCAGGGATGGGGGTTTTCCCTTGTTACATAGCTGCTTTCTTGCATGTTTTTCATCAGAAGCTCAGGATGATGCGGATAGGTGAGGCAGCCTGTTTGCAATGGGTTTTGGCGTGCCTGGGAGATGGGGTGTTTGCTGGGCAGGGTTCAGCTTGGGGAGAGGCCCTGGAAGCAAAGTGATGGCTTCAGCCAGTCCAGGTTGGGCGTACGGATGCTCCTGGTGAGTCTCTGAGAGCCGGGCTGTGCGGCGATCTCGGCGCGGGTATGGCTTTTCTTCTCCTCTGACAGCTTTATTCCCTCCCTGGAGCTGGTCAGAAACAAACCTGTCGCTTCTTGGTGTCCAGGGCTGTGTGGGGGTTTTTTTTCCCCTTGGGCCTTTCTTTCGGTTTGCAGCAGAATAGCACAGGGAGATGCTTCCTGCCATCAAGATCAAAACCTAATTTAGAAGATGTCATTAAACAGGATTAGTGGAAGAACAGCAAGTTCATCAGAAAGTTCATCATCAACGTTTAAAATATGTGTGCCATGTCCTTCGCTAAGGGCTGGGCTAGTTGAACAGGGGAGCACAAACAGGGTTGTTATTATCTTCTAACACCTTTGCTGTACTGCTCTCGGACGTACCAGAGACAGATTAGTCTAAACGCGTCACTGCCGGTCTGCACAACTCCAAAAACTCAAGCAAGCGTTGGGAGGAAAGAAAAAATCCTCCCTGGCTCAAAGCAGTTGCAATTCCCAGTGCCACGGGAGGTCCCTGGAAGAGCGAGCACTTCATATTTTATTTTATATTTTCTCCCTTTGGAGCAGGGCTGGGAGGAGACCAACGCTTTGTGCTGCTGGCGGCTGTCAAGAAAAGGACCTCGAGGAGCAAAGAAACCAAGGTGAGTGCTGCATTTTGGGCTCCCGGTTATTGCACCCGTGCAGCGAGGGCTGTTATTTGGGGTCGTAAAGCAGGCTAGCGCTTACGAGCAGCGGTTCCTGCAGGATCTGGTGGGAAGCGTTGCCTTTAACTCGGGCTGATGCGGATCTCCCGTGCCAGAGCGAGAGCTTCAAATGTGCTCCGTGGAGGTGATGTGCTCTGGTTATTAATAATCCTCGTGGGACGAGGAGCCGGGTCGTTCGGTCAAGTTGTTATAGACTAGCTGCCATTAACGGGAAGCTTAGTGCATAGGTTATAACCCTATGTACTGCACTTTGATTGAAAAGAAAGGGGAAAAAAAATCTCTTTCCCCTTTGATCAAATCATGTTCCTTTTATTATTTTTTTTTCCTGTTTTTTCTTGCCCTGGTGTTATCTAAGTAATGCTGAATCCCCCTCTTACTGAGGTTTTAGCTACTGAAAATGTAGGTGCTTAGTGGGGATGTTTGTTCTTTCCTTGAATAAATGCAAATAAGAGCAAACACTTACTGATGATCCTGGCTGTGTGTTTTACCAAGCTTTGCTGGATCACGCTCTGAGCCTAAAGCGAACACGTGAGGGTTTCTTTGAACAGGGCCCGCAAAATCACCTGTCGTCTACTTGGGTGATAGAGGTGCCCCATATCTGAGATACGACTAACGTTCGCTGGGTCAATAGAGTAGAAAGAATAAATGCGATTATTGTGGCTGTAATTGCCTTTGTGGAGCGGTTCTGAGCCAGCCTGTGTGTGGAGCTGAGACCGGAGACCACATTATTATACACAAACCCAACTGACGCTGTTCCCCTGACGATACAGTGTTGATTCCCTGTGGAGCTCCTGTGGTCTGTCCATGCTGTCGGTCCCCAGGGAGACGGCAGCGACGTGGATGTCCCATTCCAGCACCGATTTATCTTTTTTTCATAGCCTGGGATGTCCGGTGGGCTTTGATCTACCCCTGGAAGCACCTTGGCCAGAAGGTGATGCCACGTCTCTCCGCTACTCCACGCATTAGCGAGTCGTTAAAGTTTAACCAACCGCTACTGCAGGAGCTCAGGTAATACTTACCCACATTTTATCTTTGTTTTCTGCCTATCAGCATACAGAAACGCTAAGAGCGGTGTTTTTAATGGCAAATACTTTCTGCTGCACAAATAGATTAAGGGGTTGATGGAGCTACCCAGGGCGCGTGTGTGGTGAAGTGTTCCAGAAGAGCAGAGACCTTTGTGCTTCCAGGTTTAACTCAGTAAATGGGGAAGGGCTGCGAGCGGACCACGGAAAGGGGGAGATGAAAGTTTTCTCCTTTCCACAAATCCTCTGCTGCTGGTGAATGTCAGGGACAGGCTTCTAGTCGGGAGGAACTGGCCATGAAAGCTTAGAATGGCTGGTGAAAGCACGGTGTGGTTTGGGATACCCTCTTGGTGCCACTCTAGTGATGAGAAGCTTCTCGAGACCATCTGGAAAGGTGCTGCTGGAAGAGCTGAATTGCTTTGTAGACTCTGGGTGCCAGGCAGCTGTACGCAAAACTTCTTATTGTTATTGCTGAGAGACTTTGCTGGAGATTCAGAGTTTAAAGAGGAGTTGAAATTAGCACTTTAAGCACCTCTGAAATCTACTGTTTCAGTTTAATTAGTGAATTTAGTTTCCAAACTTAGTGCAATTGCCATTCAGAGGACAATTGGATTTCTAGGTCACCTTTCTCTTGCAGAACTTAGAATTTTGGGTGTTTTTTTTTTTTTTAAATCTTAATGCATTTCTTGCCTATTAACTCAAGTGATTTGAATGAAAACAGTAAGCAGTACATGCTTAGGCATCCCCTATAAGTATCCGTAACTCGAAGCATGCCAGAAGCCACTTGCTGAGGACCTTGTTGAGGAATCTCTCAACCTTGAGGAGTAACCTTAAGAGGTGTCCCTACCCAATGGGACATCATAGAATCATAGAATGGTTTAGGTTGGAAGGGACCTTAAAGACCATCTCATTCCACCCCCCTGCCCTGGGCAGGGACACCTCCCACCAGCCCAGGTTGCTCCAAGCCCCGTCCAACCTGGCCTTGAACACCTCCAGGGATGGGGCAGCCACAGCTGCTCTGGGCAACCTGCGCCAGTGCCAATCTGGCACTGATACCAGCGTGCAGCCCGCTGCTGTGGAGGCGATCTCCAAAGGCTCTTGGGCTGGTCAGTATTTATGGGGGTCAGATGATTGACTTCTAGTCATGTGTGCATATTGACCACAGTACCGGTGTTGTGGTTAGGTGGGCGCATTGCTCCAGTTAGCCCTGAGCTATTGTGTTGTTACCTGTTTCCCCGAAACCACGTTGAGCAGGATGCCACCATCACGACTAGGTGCACCCATGATGACCACCATGGGTGGGTGTTGCTTGGACAGGGTTACAGGGGAATAAAGGTCAGGTTGGGGACAGAGGAGGAGGGGAAGCACACCCTCACGAGTACTGCTTGAAACAGCACCCACATCTAGATTTTCATTGCAGCTGCCTTAAGAGATAGAAAAGGATCTGGAGAGGGGTGGATCAAGATTGAAAACCTGAAGCCAGACGTGTGCACGTACCCTGCCCTCCCCGCTGGCTGCCGGGAACGATGTGCATGAGGCGTCACAGCTGCTGGCTTTATCTCCTGCCAGGTAAGAGGTATTTTAAAAAGAAGCAATTTTGGGGTTGGGGTTCAGTGAATCTGTACAGATGATGCTTCTGGGGCATGCGGGGGGAAGCATGATATCTATCCCAGGATAGGCAGACAGTCAAGGTGTGGGAGACTTGCTTTGTTAATTGCATTAGAGCTGTTCAGAGCAAATGTAAATCCTTCCCTCCGTTAATGAACAAACTGTGTATTTGGCTGAATAAAGAATAATAGAATCGTTTTGGTTGGAAGAGACCTTTAAGATCATCAATCCCAACCAGTAACCCAGCAGTGCCAAGTCGCCACTAAACCATGTCCCTCACCACCACATCTGATGTGGTTGATGAGATGGGAAATCAAAGCATAGAGGAGGGCAATGTTTTCCAACTGTGGCTGCGATAGGTTTTTTTTCTGGTGAGGCTGCTGGGGCTTTCATCTGCTGATGGTGCGTTTGGTAAGAGATGGTGCCGGTTAAAATTAGTGAAAGGGTTCCATACTGATGTGAGTTCTTTAGCGTTTCCCTGGGTGTTTAGCACCTCGGTGGGTTGAATTCCTGGCTGGTGAACGGTCATCAGTTGTCCAGCACCTTGGGCTGTGTCAGGATGGTGGCCATGAAGTGGTCAGGGAGAAGGTGGTGAGGAGGCCGCTCGTTGCTGCATGGTGTTCTGCTGTTGTGTAGTTCTCGGTTTCAGCAGGAATAATACAACATGGTAGAGAGGATAAATGAATTGTTACTTGTTAACATATTTGCTCTAAAATTCATGGGATTTCAGACCAGCAAACGCTGTGCTGAATGTGTGTGTTTGTAACGTGATGCTCGTAAATCATGCATTTTAAGAGACCCATTGAAACTTGAATTGAAGTGGCATTATTTAAATAATGTTCGATTTTACCCTTGGCATATCATCTGTGGGGTCTATCCTGCTCAGATCACTCATGTCTTGCCTGACACATGGACAGGTATATGAATTTCTGGTAGGTGTGGGGCTGGGTTTTTTTTTCCATCACTTCTTGGAAAATACATAGGAGCAACTGTATTTCTGGGCGGGGGAATAAAACAAAAAAAAAACCAGGTGTGCCAATGTGTTTCATAAAACAAATTGCCATGTTTGTAGGGCAGCCTTTGGTATCAAACAGCAGCCCTGTAGAGTTATGGTTGTTCAGCGAACAGACAAGGTGTAATGTGCTCGTTACTTCAGATAAGAGCAGCTACTTTGCAAAACATAGAAATGTTGGCAGCTTTAGGTGAGCCAAAAACTCTGGGTATAGTGGAGTTATATATAAAATGTACTAAAAACCCCCGAAACAATTGCAATCTATATACTTACAGTCTTATACTTAAGCTTAGCAATATCTTTTTGCCTTACAGGACATGGTGAGGTTCATGCATTGCGTCTACCTGCCAAGACTGGTCTTGGGCTACCTCGTTGTGCTGTATGGCCAGCTTGTGCTGGCTCTGAAGCTCAACAAGAGCACCATTGACACTGGACCAGTACAGCATTGCTGGTCACCCAAGAAGTTCCCAGGTCAACATCTTGCTGAGAGAAGACCGTTTTCCTCGGTGGCTCCAGGTAAGTCCATGCCGTTGTCACTCCTCAGTAGAGCTCAGCAGCACGTGGACAGGCGTAGGAGGAACGTCAGTGAGTCGGAGCCCCTCCAGCTTTCCCCAACTACTGCTCCGCAGTCGGTGTGTTGACGCTGTAAAGATGAAGGCAATGAAACACAGCAGGCAGCCAGGGAACAGATGCAGACACCAGTAGTGCTGGTAAGTGCTCAGCGCTTCCGACACTTCCATACAGCGAAGTGGAGTCCATTGAGTTTGTAATTACCTGTCCTACTGTTTTCCTTAAAGAAGATTGAAAACATTTTGCGTGCAACTGCTAAACTCTAGTAAACCTTTTGTCCTTGTTGTGCCGAGCAGACCCGAGGTTGTCCTCGGCGTCCCCGACTGCAGCAGCGGTCAGGTGTGTCCCTATAGCTCCTGGCTTGGGCGAGAGGTTGGGTATAAACATAAAGAAAGGTTGTTCTAAGTGGTTAGTATTGTTGGTAGGACTTTGCTTGTCTAGAATCTGGTTTGATTGCATGTGCTGGATAGAAATAATCACGTGTAGCGATATTAGGGCATGGGATACCTGGATTAAATGATGAGCTGCCAGCACTGCTTGGAAACATAGCTTAAGGCATTAATACCATATCAAAAACTGGAATAGTTTTTTTTAAGCTAATATCCATAACACAAAATAACAGCAGTTGCCTCTTACCTGCTGTCTTTCCTCCCGTGGTGACTGTCACTGCCCCTCATTTCTCTAGACTAAGGGTGATGCTGTTGGAAAACGAAATGTCTGTAGTACCCGCTTTGTTGTGTGAGCTTAGTAGAAAGATGGTTTTATTTGTGAATCTATTAGATAACCCATTGCTTTTATTTGTTTTGCAGTGTATTTGTGATACGTGTTTTTTTGGTGACCTGACTGCCTAACGATGTGCTACCGCTGCTCCCTGTGTCACTTTGGCTGCTTTGTCACCTGGTGAGTACTGTCCCTGAGATGCCAGGGTGGAAAAGATGTCTGCTTTGTCAGGGTTTGGGGTTTTTTTTCCCCCCTGTGGGCTAGTGGCAGCTGATGGACATGTGCAGCTCTGTTTCCTTCTCGCTGGGAGACTCTATTTGCGACCCAAGGGACAAACACTACGCTGTTCCTGAATTTGCCTGGGAGAGGTACCTGGACGAGCTGTGGCACGGCTCAACTGAAGGGCTTGAAGGAGATGTCTGGGTCTGAACTACGGCTTGGAACCCAGCAGCGTCACCTAAATAGAAAGTTTTATTCTTAAAAGCTTGTTAGAGTGAAACTGATTTAGTTTATCTTTAAGTTCAAAATATTTGTCTTAGATCTTGTAGTGTTCTACACAGGGACAGTAATTGAGTGTTTAAGTTCTTTGGGGGTGAAAGTTTTTGCTTTGTGCTGTCATTGTGCATTGTAGTTCTGCTTTAAATTTACACTGCACCAAAACTTTTTGTTACAGAATCCTTTGGAAGCTGCTACCAGTGAAGAGGTGGTGGCCTAAAGTTGTGCATCTACCCTGTATGGCCGAGAGGATCCACAGAAGAAGGATGGAAAAAGCTCAGCTGCTGTTTTTTCTCAGGTACTGAAGGAAAATGACGTTATCGTGTGTGTATCTCTACAGTTAAAGCCTTGCTGATGTTCTTCTGCAGCAAAGCACAGGTAAGAATCTAATTTAACTGGCAACAAGACAGAGGACTGGAGATGCACCTTACAGCTTAGTTCCTGGAGCCACAGCTGTAGCAGTTTACTTCATTAACTAATTGATTAATTATCACTTGAGCTCAGAGGCTGGGACTTTTGTGATTCATGTATTACTTGATGCTTTTTATGTAGAAACTAGTTTATGTTTTGGACCAGGCTTAAGCACAGTGCCGAAGCCTGTACTGATGTCAGCCCACGATGGATGTACAGAGATGAGCGTAGAGCTGGTGTGCCACTCTCCAGGGGTGAAGACTGAGCATCCGTGTCTGGTCTTGTTTTGACAAAAAGCTTTTATTCAGTGTTTTATGTTTTATTCAAACTGCTGTATGCTTTCTCTTGTTGCTGTGATTCAACAGGTCTAAGTGGAGAAGCTTCAGAATGAAAGATGCCTTATCCTGACATCTTTTATGTTGGTACAGTTCCAGTAAAGAATGATGTATGGACGCAGATGAAGGCACCCACCTCTCCACAAAGAATCATCTATCTAAGTCTGTTCAAGTTAAACACACTTTATTTTAGGCTTGTTATGGTAACAATAACTTTTAAAAATTGAATTAAAAAAAAAGTAGTAATAGTAAACAATAACCAAAAAATAATAAAACACCAACACAAGAGTAATAAAACCAAACCACCTCCTTAATTTACCCCTACTCCCCCCTCCTCGCCTTGGCTCCAGCCAAAACACATGAGATAGGTTCCAGCCTGACGTTTACTACTGTAGAAATGAAAATTGCAGCCCCCACCCCTAGAGTTTTTACAAGAAAAAAAAAGGGGCCCACCCCCCCCCAAAAAAAGAGGCTAAGTCCTGCATTCTTTATTCATTATTTTAATCATATTATTTATAAGCAGCACATACAGACCCACATCATCTATATATAAGTATATAACAAAGAGGACTCACTACTGCAATTTCAGTACAGGCAACAATACTATACCAATTCTCTCAAAGACTGGAGCTTGGCATGTTCCTGTCCTCTAAGCAGCCATCACCATCTAATAATACAACACAGAGTACTAACATCTCATTCCAGTGAAGAAAAAAGTCTAAGTCCTTCGTTGAAAAAGAATAACCCTAATTTCTGTGCTGAAGCTTCTGTCTTCATAAAGATATTTCAAACATTACAGTGGAGTGGGTTCCCCCACTGCTAAGTAGTGCGTTGCTGGATGGACACAATCCAGTCCCCCATCCCTTACTGAGTATGTAGTCTATAAAAGTAGAGAACACTTGAACATCGCAAAAATATGAACTGACAGGAAAAAATGCACCATCTAAACCAAAAGCATGCGATAGCCGACTTGCAGCGCTGCACTGCTGGGGAAGATTCAACCTTCTAATGATTGTAGGTTGTAGAAAATGCAAGCGTTTACTCTTTTTACAAATAAACTCAAGCAAATAGGCCTGAAAGTAAAACACAAGGACTTTTCTCATCTTCAGCTTGTAGTTCTCAATGCATCATCCTGAAAAATGAAGGATGCCTCATCTCATAGTGGTAGTGCAGTAATGTCCTCTGCGATGTTCTTGGTATTCACCCTTCAGAACAAGGAGACAGCAGTGAGAAAAAAAATCTCCCCGAATTATGAGCAGAGAGCACACAATGTACAAAATACACAGCGGAGTAGTTGTGATACCCGAGAGCTCAGTCCAAATGTCGCCCTGGGACCATCGCAGTATGGCTCTCATTCTCAGCAGCTGGACTGAGCTCCAGTGATTTGCTCCAAGGTTGCATCACCAGCAAGTGCTAAAAACCAAATTCAGCCCAGAAAAACCATGAAGTGCCATAAAGGCGTCCCAGCAGAGAACAGCCAGACCATCGCTTTTGCCTGCAGTTTGTTTGTGTTCCAGCCTGTGGGTACTCACATGGCAACGAGCCCTTCTCCAAAGACGCTGCGCAAGGAGGAGTGTCACCTGCTGAAAGCTCACGTCAACGACTGCACTTCTTCACAGGATAAGACAAAATCCCAAAGCCTGCAAAGCAGATTATCCCATTCCATCAAAAGAACCAAACAGTGACATCCAGGACCCTTCCCTCCCCCCAGAAATAGGGTTTCGCATCGCAGGGACTGCATCCCCAGAAACACAGCTGCACGCAAAGAAGTACATTTGCCTCGTGGAGGAAAAAAGGATGCCTTTTTCCTGTTAGGATGGAGTACGAATTCACCTTTGCTGACCTTATATAATAATTCACATAGTTCTTTGTGCCCCAAAACCCATCGAAGGGGAACTGCTGCGGGAAAAGGCAGCACTATGTTCAACCACACAGCGACCTGATCTGACTTTGGAGTTGGCCCTTCCACAAGTCCCTTCCAACCTATATTTCTGCACCAGCTGCAGGATCATTCCCTGCTAAACCACCACGCTGGAGAAAATTATTATTCCTCACCTTGCATTTGATTAGGCGGTGCCAGCCCCCAGAGAATCGGCTCCGCTCTGTTCTAGTGCCAGTCTCCGCTGCAGAAACCGGAGGTCCCGGTAAACACACCGGAAAACAACTCCCCCTTCCCAAACACAGCCCACAAACCCTGGCAGTGACACAAGAAGCCCACCTTGTAACGTCTCTTTGCTCCGTGTTCAAAGGCACATCCTAGGGGCACCAAGCCCTGCTCCAGAGGAGGAGTTGCAGGTCTCCGGGTGCTTCTCAGGGAGCAGAAAGGCAAAGCAGCCACCCAGGGAATCAATCATTCCCTCCCTCCTCCTGCTCAGAGAGCAGGAGCTTCTGTCTGTCTTCAGTAAGATATTTCAAATATACCAGTGAAGTAGCACGCTGCTGGACAGACTCAATCCAGTCCCACATCCCTTACTGATTACATAGTCCATAAAAGTAAAGAAGACTTCAACATCTCAAAAATAAGCCAATGTCTACTTTCTACCACTTTCTCCCTGCAGGTATTTTCTCTGAAGCAGATGCGCTTTCAGCTCCAAAAAACCCCCACATTAATTAATCCACCCTGGCACCATCCAACAGACCAGAATTTTCCTACATTTCAAGCTTGCCATTGCTGGACAGACCCCTTCATCTCAGAGACCTTGCAGGAGGACGCACTCAACAATTGCTACGATCCAACCCAGAAGGGATATTCAATCCAACGCAGTCACAATGACACCTTCCCTACCCCTCATCTACGTTGTCCGGTGTGAGCAGCAGAACAAGAAAGCCCTCTTAGACATTAGAGCGACAAGTTTTACAGGGAGAGGATTTCAAAACAATTTAAAGCCCGTATTTGTTTCTCCAAGTAGGAGACTCTACAGCACACAGCCTGTACAGATGCATCCTGCAGGACAGCCAGCCGCCTCCATGGCATCCCCAGAAATTGAGGATACACAACTCAGCCCGCTGCGGGAAAGCAGTGGGAAGAGTCCCTGCCCCCCGGCAAGCTTGGCTAACGTGCACCTTCTCAAGTTTTTGGCACCAGAGACGCCTCTCATCAGCCTTATAGCTACACACGGATTGCTAAAGTCACCGCGGCTTATATGCTAAGTAAAGTACCTTTCATCCTCCTAACGAAGAGCTTCCTTTCTCGCAGGAAATGCGCCTTCCACTTCCTCGGAGGGAAGAAACCCCGCAGCTCCCGGTAAAGCTGACAGCACGCTGCAGTCTCAGAAGTCACCATGTTGGCATCAAAGGCAGCCTCCGCAGTCCCGGGGGGAACGGCATCCTTCTCCTCTCTCCCAGCACAGAAACCTGGAAGAAAGCAGACAACCGGTGTGAGCAGAAGGTTCAAAGCAAAGAGCAAACACCTTCAAAGCCTCAGGTGCTTCCGATTGCTACACAATGGGGTGGAGAAAAGCCACATGGACTCGGGGGTGATCCGTGGGGCTGTTTGCACATCCATGCCATCTCCAGCCGGAGGATGGACCGGCTCCCCACCACGTAAGGGTTTTGCGGGGGGCAGGTGAGGAGGAGGAAGGGCTGAGGGTGCCTTCTGAGGGAATTCGTGCTCTCGCATGAAAGCACGGTGAGAAGCTCCCGGCCTCGGGCAGCCGGCCTTTGGGAGGTTTCTGCCTCTGAAGCAGCCTCCAGCCCAGGCTCCGAGGGAGGATTTGGACCAGCTCGCGTTGCCGTGGGGACTGCAGGGCGTTAGAGGATGCTAGGAGGAAAACGCACAGGTAAAACTGCCTCCCCCGGCCCCTTCTGCTCTCCCATCCAGAGATCAAAGGGACCATCGGGGGAAGTCTAAGGCACAGCCAACAGAAAACCTGCTAAATCACATACCTTCCCACCGCACGCACGGCCAGGCTGTAGGACCCACATGTCCATGGAGCTGTAAGGAGGGAGCATGAGGAAGCCTCCAGAAAACAGCAATATCCCTCGGTTGTTCCAGCAATTCTAGAGGAGGATATTAACCTTCAGTCTCCATCACCTCCTCCTCTTTACCTCTGCCGTGGCGGGGCCTTGACACACCCCCTGTCCCCTTTTGGGGAGATGGGAACCAGCTTTTCCCATTGCTTTCAGCCCAAATGCTCTGGAGCATCACATTTGTCCAGCGACGGGCATGCCGGACGCACGGAGAACCTCCCAGATGCCATCCAGAGGGCGGTTGATGCTATTTAACAACCGACTCGGTTCAGCCCGCCGCCCGTTCTCAAATTGCTCTCGGGAAAGGAGAGCTGCTTGAAATAAACCATGGTACATCAAACCGTCCCGGAGAGGCGACAGGCCAGAGGTTAAGCGCTCCTGCGACAAAGCACAAGCTCCCCATGGGTTACTGTGGGAAATACAGCGAAATTCTTGCGTTTTAACACACTCTTTCCTGCAGAATCACATAGACGCGCATTACCGCCTCATCTCTGCTATGCGCTGCGCTCAGCAGAGCCTTCTCACCGCATCTGCAGCGCGGCCACCAGTGCCCGCTGGCAGCAAAGGGTGAATCTGGGGAGAGCGGCATCCGAGCGCCGCCTGGCACGGGTTAAGGATGCCCCGTGCTGCTTTCCACGCGAAAGACAAGGGAAGCGCATGAAATAAATCCACCCACGCTACATCCACTCAGCACTGTGCGCAGAAGGGTTCCATCGTACGTTACCCCACCGCACCCTCGGAGAAGCGGGATTCACAAACAGCGTTACAGTAAGAAAGGAGACAAACCAAGCCAGCGCTTCCCCCTCTGCTCAGCGCTCCCACTTACCAAAGGTCCCTCTCTCAAAAATCCTTCTGCCTTAACCGAGAACTACACCGCTCCTCTTCAAAGGTAAGCAGAGGACTACTATTTTTTTTTAAATCACAGTTTTCTTCCGAAATGCAGCTCTCTGCGACACTCTGCAAGTCCTTTACTACACCACAGTGCTTCAGACCACCTAATTTTAAGTGTCTTATCACAATGAAACTTTTGACGCTTCCCCCAACCGCCCCGTGGCCTCTGCTGGGGCACCGGCCCTTCATTTGCACGGCTCCTACCAGTAACGTCTGGGACACGTCTTAGCACCCGTCATCAAGCCAATACTTTTAAACATGACTTTTCAGAAGCTGCGGTTAAAATCCATCATAAAGAATCGATCCTGAGCACTTGGCAGTCTGCGCCAAAGCATGTAACTAATAGACTTTGATTCCAGCCTGATGTATTTATTTGGTAGGACTAATAGAATTTATCGAAGGAAAAATCTAATACCCAAATTCAATTCTGGAATTCAATCCACAGCCTCTGTAATCTGTTTCTCTTTCAGGTCACCCTACCTGAGGGGGCAGTTCAAGACACAGCTTTGGACTGGAGATATGCTCTGGCATCATTGGAATTAAATTTACAGTTTAAAATCAAAACTCTTTCCCAAGTAGTTGTGACAAGCCAACAGACGGCATTTTCTAGGACAGCATCTGTTCTCTCCTGCAGAGTCTGAATAATTTAACCAGAACATGGAAGTTCCAGTGGAACCGAGGAGCCCACGATTAAGGAGAAAGAGGACGCACGATTGTTTCCTCTTCAAAATCGCTAAGCCTTCGGGTTTCCTCCTACCTCCTCTCCCCCTCTTCATTCAGACCTACTGGGAACTGCTCAGATCAACGCGAAGGAAGATTAATTCTGTCTCTTGGCCTTCTAAAACAGTGTTCAAATGGCAATGACTCTTCGGTCATTTCACCGAGACGCGAGAGAGGAGGAATTTGCGTTTGAGGTCACACTTCAAAGGAGGCAAATAGAAGAGGAATGCCATACGGGAGCAGAGACAGCTGTGAGCCTTACACGCTGTTAGTTTTACGTGTTCTGCAAGAGACAGTTAAAGCAAACAGTTGAGTTATTTCCCTTCGTAAAACAAAACCAGTAGAAGTGATACAGGAAACACCAGTTAGCCAATTACTGCCCCAGGCACTTTACATCTCCAAAGTATTTCAGATCCCGCCATCCACCACAGGAAGCGTCCGAGGAAACTGTGTCACTGTTGGAGGCTTGTCTTCTTCTATGCCCTCTTATCTATGAATTTGAACGCTTCCTGCAGCCCCCCTTCTCCTGTCCAACCCTATTTCTAAGACACGCAGGCAATACAGGCCCCGAGCGCAAAGCCAGCCCCATCACCGTGCCACCCAAATGCGGCTCCCCACCACCTGGAGCAGTTCCTACAGCTCGCTGGGAGTGCAGGTGGACGGCCGAGCGGCAGGAACAGCTTGCTTTGGCAGAGCGCTTTGGCTCCGCTCGCTCCGAGAAGCCGTGCCAGCGGCCGCCTTCATCCGGGGAGCGGTTCCGGCATTTTTCCTGCCGCAGAACCATTCGTGATGTCTTCTACTGCCAGTCAGATGACAAACAGCAGCCACCGCTCTAACTGACCTGTGCGCCAGCGTCTAACGGCTGCAGCGTGAGGATGTCATGCTCTTCAGGAGCCCCAGCCTTGGTTTTATATCGCGCCTCCTCCTCTCCGCAAAGGTCGGCAGGATCTGCAAGTCCCACGTTCCTTCTCGCTGAAGCGAAGGTGGACAAAAAGGCGGGGAAAGGTCTCTGCAGGTTTGGCGAGGACACGGTGGGAGGAGAGAGAAACTCAAGCGAGGCCGTGAATAAAGAGAAGAAACCATCTGGAAGTTAAAGTGTTTATTGATGTGTTTAAACTTTGTACATTCCCCACAGACCACACTAAGGAGTTTGCAGGTAAATCTGTGCATAGTGGGAAGAGACACGGAAGGGGGAAGAAAAAATAAAGTCACAGGAAAAATAGAAAAAATACACCACAGGTTACCAGAACCTCCAGATTTAAAAAAGCCGTGAGCATTAACACCAACTATACAAGCATTACAAAGACATGATGGTGAGTGGAACAATACCCCTGTTGTTCTTCTCGGGGCCTACGCATCCAATTTCCCTTAAAGCAGGCAGTATCCCTTTCCCAACTTACCCCTCTCTTAACCCCAGTTAAAGTGAACTCCACGTTCATCAGCTCCCAAGGTACTGATTATTGCGGTGAATTGTCAATTCCGGGCAAACACCCAAAGCCGTGCCTATGGCCCAACATCACCGAAAGAGACGCAAAGGTTCAAAAACCAGTGTCTCTTAACTACTTACCATGTTGGTGAGGCAGGAGAGCTGGGGAAAATTAGAAGGTAGTAGCAAGAGGGGGCTGTTAATGCCAGGTGAGTACTGAAGGAAACTGGTTCAGAACGGAGGATTTTAATTCAATACCGGGAACTTCCAACTCTAGAGCAGAACTGAATCTGGAAGGGGAATGTGCAGACCCCAGTATGCACAAACCATGTTCTAACATTCCACTAGAATAACTATAAACAGAGATGCTAGAAGCCTTTTAACTCCTTGCCTCCAGGGAGTCTTGATTCCTAGAGCCCAAACTGCTAAGCAGCAGGGTGCACATCACTGGCGGATGAGGATGGGGGTTTTTTCTTTTTTTTTTCTTTTCTTTTTCTTTTTTTTTTTTTTTTTTTTTGTTTTGTATTTATATATGTTAGTCCTTATGACAAGAATTTNAAAAAAAAAAGGAAAAAAGAATACTGCTTTATATATAAAAGCCAAAACGACTGAAGAGCCACAACTGTCTCCTTTTTACAAGGCGGGCTGGTACAAACGACCCTCAATATACAGGTGGTCTATCAGAAATAAAATCAACATTTTCCATTTTATATATATAGAGCTTGTATCAGACAACAGTACAACAGAACTGGTATTTTTCAGATTATTAAAAAAAAAAAGAAAACTACATCTCAGTCAAATATCTGCAATAGATCCATTTTTCCCATTTAAGGAGATTTATATATCATATTGTTATATTATCATTTCTTCACCCATTTAAAAGAATGGAAATTGCAACTCTACAGTAGTAATTATAGTCTTAATGATCCAGGAGTTCTGAATGTAAGATGAAGTCCTCTCAAAGCAACTGTTGGTCAGTAGTTGATCCAAAACGCTGGACCACTTTGGCCCTCCGCCCTGCGCCTTTCCCGGTCAGGGCTGATGTATCTTCATCTCTTTTATATCTGCATCTGCTCCAGGTATTTGTAAGTGGGGTTCTCGTAGCCGTGGTTTTGCATCTTGCTCAGATGCCGCTCTTCTGGAGTAAGCATCGGGTCAACCTTTCGAAAGACCAGACAGTTACTGGTAAAAGGAGGTACTTGCAAGCCTTATTTCATAGGAGCAAGAGCCGACAGACAACTGTGGGATAAATACCGTGGCAAGCAGCAAACAGGAAAAAAAGGTAAGCCACAACAAATAATTTGCTTAACAGAGTTCCTCATTGGGGTGCTAACGCCTCCTGCCTGCCCATGCCTCTTGGGGATGTTCTCCAAAAATCATAGAATGGTTTAGGTGGGAAGGGACCTTAAAGACCATCTTGTTCCACCCCCCTGCCCTGGGCAGGGACACCTCCCACCAGCCCAGGTTGCTCCAAGCCCCGTCCAACCTGGCCTTGAACACCTCCAGGGATGGGGCAGCCACAGCTGCTCTGGGCAACCTGTGCCAGGGGCTCACCACCCTCACAGCAAAGAATTTCTTCCCAATATCTCATTTAAATCTCCCCTCTTTCAGCTTAAAACCGTTCCCCCTCATCCTATGGCTCCACTCCCGGATCAAGAGTCCCTTCCCAGCTTTCCTGGAGCCCCTTTAGGTAGTGGACAGAGCTCCAAGGTCTCCCCGGAGCCTTCTCTTCTCCAGGCTAAATCTCTAATAAGTTAGCTAACGTTACAAATTTGGGACCTGCTTCTCTCATTAAGGAGGTCGTTACAATTTCACACATGGGTTGGGCAAAGGGGAAAAGCAGCTTTCTGCAGACTCCATTAAGCTGTCATTAGAAATGAGCACATTGGAGGCAGAAGGAAGAAGAAGGAGCCGCTTCTCAGCGTTCAGCCGATCGCACTGTCTTAATAGTTGTTACATTAGTTGGGAGGACAAATTACTATAGATTGACTGACTTACTCCCCTGCTAAAGATATCGCCTGAAAAGCTCATTTACTGCTAAATCCTATCCTGAGCCAGACAGGGAAGCCTAATTGAATTCCTTGTGACAAGCGAATACAACTGTGAAGTGACAGGTCCCAGCATGGCACGCCGATGACTGATACCTGCATACTAATAAATAAACGATGAAGATGTCAGCAGCTACAGAGTTAAGTCCCATCTAGCTAGGAGCAGAGCAGTTGATGGCTTGGCAGCTACTGCCATCTTCGCCCCCTACACACAACATGTGATTCAATGCTGACTATTTTCATCCTTGGTTATGGAGCAGGAGTTGTTTCTCACCTCCACAATTCCATGGCTGATGGTCCCATACTGCCTCTTCCTCAGCATCACCAAGCTGATGACTATCACGGTAGCTATGGCAACAGCAATCACCAACAGACCAATAAGGGCGCTGCTGCTGAAACTGAAGTCGTCGCGAAGGGAGTTGTCATTATCCTGAAGGGAAGAAAACAACGGAGTGGGTAGAGGAAGAGCAATGCGGGAGATGCACTGCTAAATGCAAACCTAAAAGGTGGCCACTGATAAGGTCTTCAGCCATCTGTGGTATCAAGACATGACTGATTACACTAGATGGTGTAAATGTTTCACCTCTAAACAAATATTTCACCAAAAGGATAACGAACACAAAATTGTTTCCCCACTTCAGCATTCTGGAAGGCACTGACCCACACCGCTTTCCTATCCCACAAAACTCTTTTGCAACTAAAGAGTCAGGACAGCATCTACGTGCGTCTACTGTTTACATCTTTACGCAGAAATGCTGCACTGCATTGTACTCTGTATGAGTTCCCAGAGCAGTGTCAAGGCACCGAACCCCTGGAATTCAGTAACATACAGGGACCGAAATCCAGCTTTAGGAATTCGCTGCTCACTCGGCTAGACTCGGTAGCCACATACATACCGGCTCGTCCACCAGTCCACCGACACGCTCCGCGTTGAAAATCATTTCCTTCACATCGAGGGTTTCATCAATTACCTGAAAACAGTCACAGAAGCGCTTTATGAAAGGAGCCACACACAACAGGTGGGAGAAAGAATATGAAGGCAGACAAGACACCTTTAATGAACACTAGCACCTACCATCCCTCCCCTGCTCTCAACAGCGTGGGATGTTCTCTGACTTTTAAAGTCGCTTGAGTTAGTACCACAACCATTTGGACGGTCAGACTACCTCAAACTAAAGACTCAGTTTAAAAACTAGGCACTTGACACAGCATTTCTCTTGTGTCAGATCTAACCAGTGGCTTTAAAACAATTTTAAAAGGAAACTCTCAAAAGTTGTCTTTTTTTTTTTAAAAAACCCAGGGAACTGAGGCAACTTGTCTGCCACTCTGACCTAGCGAATTCTTTACATTGTAGACAGAGCTAATACCTACGGGGTCACTCCCCTTGAGAAGGCGGCAAGGCCTTTCCTGCCATGAAAAATAGGTGGGAAGACAGATGGAACACACCAGCATTCCGCGTATTCAGACAGCAAGCTACCTAGCTAAAATAAAGGCGTATCAAAGGGTCTCTGCTTGGGAAAGCAGTTAGTAAATCAGATGCTTCTCCAGCTCCGACTGCCAAAGATCTAGATCTCTCTCCTTCCCTCACCCTCCCACCCTTCTGATGCTAATCAGTATTAAGAGCCTACAATAGTCAGAAAACTGACTCCCCCACACCATATGGATAATGAATACACTGACATTCTGTAAGCAGGAAGGAGACATGGAAATAAGCCACCGCTATTAATTAGCGTCCACGGCAGGCTTTGCTTTACAAAATAAAGGTGGAGGGCTCACCACATTTTCATCCACTTTGTTCTTGCTGTTAATCACTTTTTCTTCAGCGCCGATCAGCCCATCCAACTCGGTCATGCCAGAACCTGCACCAAAAGAGCAAGGCAGGGACCGTTAGTCAGCCCCCAGCGACGTTTCGGAAGGGTTACCTACTCTTTGTAGAGCTGCCACGGCTAGCGCGTTTAACCGCATGGACCGCTGATTATTAATCTGTCTTCATGCTGTTGTGTCAGAAGGGGAGCACATAAGCTACGCTACAGTGACAAGTGATTAGGGGGGTTCTGTTAATGAGGGGAAATGAGGTGGCAATGAGAGGAGCAGACAAGACTCACCAAACCCAGGCTGGAGTGTAAATCCAGAAATACCATACTGTTAAAGTGCTGCTGTTAGAGAAGGCCCAAGGCAACACGTAACACAAACCGTGAGCGTGCAGTTCCTTTCTGCAAATGTCACCCCGGGTCACCACCGCCTCAGCGTGACCCCCGTGGCGGAAGTGCACATCCCCTCTCTGCGGAGAGCCAGCGCGCAGGGAACGCTTTCAACCGCACCGTCAGCATCGCCCATTCTTTTGAAACCGAGCGCATCAGCAAGTGCCTCGGGAATGAGAATTTCAAGGTCACCCAGCACGGCTCTGTAATGAGCTGCTGTCCCGTAGCTGGCACGAGCCCAGAAACAATAAATCCCAGGGCAAGGGAGGAGCAAAGAACTACACCAGCCTTTGTACCAGAACATCACTCACCCATTTCTAGGCTGAAACTAGCATAGGCTCAAGAGAAGAATATCAATTAACAGTAGGCGGCTGCTCTGCATAAACTGTTTTGATCTGAAGCGTTTTTTATAAATAGATCAGATCAATAACAGAAGAGCCTGCTGCAAGATACTCAGACCTAACAACATAGCAAGTGAGGAGCACGCCAGTTTTCAAGCATCAGTAGGGACAACCTAATGTCCTTCACAACACCTACGCCTCCCTGACGCAAAAGCAGGAGGACAGAGAAGCCTCAAACCTCCAGCGGGGTCTCTCCAACGAGGAGCACGAGGTGGGGGAAATATTACTACAGCACTTAACACTTTGCCGGTGATTGCATACACCTCTCCACAAGCTGCTGAGCTTGCAGGTTGCCTACGACATTATGTCAACCGCTGCTGAAATTGGCAGCACGTTCTTTGATGAGATGCAAGGAAAGGCTAGTTGGCTCCAAGGCAAGTTTTTACAGTGACAAGCTTTTACTGCCTGAAATTGCCAGGGAAACTAATGTTTCACTCCAACTCCTCCCAAAAGAAGCATCTCCGGTTTTAGTGCATCCCCTTTTTCCTGTACGGTTCTTTGGAGACAGTAATCAGATTCCAAGCACGGCCAAGACTGCCAGTCTGACTTCTCACGGCTGTCGAAGCAGGTCATGTTATTGTGAAAGTCAATGATTGGGGTTTTCTGGAGAGACTAGCCACAAATAGTTTTCAGAGAACTCCTGTGTCAGCTTTTGGCCTATGGCTGCTTTATTTAATTCTCAGGAGCCAACGTAGCATAGTCTCCAGGGCTGGGAGCTCAGCTGCTGCACCGAGCTTTGCTATTTGCCACAGAGTGCTGTACCAAATAACAGACCCAGTTCTATGTAGCTCAAAGGCACCGTTTAGATCATATACTGCCCAGGGAAAAAAACCCACGCAGACGCACAACAAAAAATCCCCAGCACTCCCTCTCAGCCCTCGTGAAATGAAAAGGGAAGGAAGAGGAGGGAACAAATGCAGGATATAATCTTGTCCCCAAGTCATCAGAAACTCTTCCATTCACCCAGATGGGGAGAACGAGCCTATATTTATCATCTTTAAGTCAACAAAGCAGTTGTCCAACAAAAACCCCTAAAAAATAAAAAATTTTCAAACTACAGGCTGTCCCAATTCTTTCCAGAGCAGTCAGTACACTGAATTAGCTGTACGCTGTTCCACAAGAGGGATGAAGGTGACTTACATTTGTAGAGAAAGGCTGATAATAAGAATAGTTTCAAGCTATCTGGCTTTCACCATGTTATAAGACTATTTGTGTTCATATTAAATGGTTATTAGCAAAATCCTTTGCTCTCCTTTGAGATTCTGCACAACATATTTGGAACCAAAGGCAGATAGAAATACTGGGTTTACGCCCCACACAGAGCACGCGTACCACTGGTCTGCAAGAGCATTTTAGGAATTAGCCTTCCATTTCTACTTCAGGAACTAGATCTGTGGTGGCAGATCAGCCAGGCCTGATCTCTACCTGAGAAAGTATTGCTAACAGAGGATTTCATTTAATGCCAATGTTTCTATGCCACTATGAAAGCCCAGGCAGACCCTTGTTAGCCAGGCACTGAGTTACTGCAGAATTGATAAGAGCTCAAGGAGAAATGGATAATCACACAGGACTTTGCTAGCATGGAGAGATGCCATATGTGAAAAGGTGATGCCGAGGAGACCACAAACACAAAGAAGGAATCTCTTAATTTATCTGTCCCAGACCAGCTGCACTCTATAATATCTACGAAGACATTTAGGCTGGAAACGCAGCCTATGTCTGCTGCAGCACTCTCATTCCTAATTTATCATCGGGCTGTAAAGACAGATTCCACAGCAGGCAGAAGAGCCTCTACGCTATTTACCATCAGCACTGCAAGGTTTATTTTGAGAAGTGTCGAACATGAGTACACACGGAGAGGTGCAAAGTACTACCCGGTTGCAGACAGACAGCTAGGCCCACGTTTCTTGAGAGCAAAGAAGCTACTCCATGCACTCCAAGATGCCTTGCGAGCCCATCAGAGGGGAACACACACAATCAATTAGATGCTCAGACTAGCTCGGTTCTTTAACGCTAGGCCTAAACAAGCTAAATCGAGTTACTGATCTAAATGAGAGCAGGGAAATGAAAATAAAGGTGAGTATGAAACTAAAATGAAGCTACCAAACACACTGAGAAGGTAGGAGAGTGATCGAAAGCACTGTGAGGGAGCAGCTTAGAACCAACCTTTTTTCATTGGATGGTACAAATCCGGCTGAGGATCTAGCAGGAGGGAAAACAAAAACAAAAATAGCAGAGAAAGGAGATTAAGAGAGAAAGGAAAAAAGGCTTGCGCATGATTTCTGACTCAGACCCTGGGAAAAGCTTTTAGTCTACAGCTTTCTTTAAGCTCAGGACTCTGTTCAAGCATTTTTAAAATAAATACACACGCACATACCAGCTGTCAACACCCGATGACACAAAAATATAGATAGTTATTTTTACAAAAATAAAGAGAATTCCTGCAGCCCTTCAGCAGGTCACGGCACAAAGACTCAACATCACACGAGAGAGTTTTGGTTAAAGACTGAAAATCAATTCCAGAGTCAAGCCACACAGTGAAAATTTAACACTCCCTGCAAAACGGGAAGAGATGAAACAATTTTGCAAAGAGAAGAATGGGAAAAATCAAGACAGCAGCAGCTCAGTGCAAATTACTACTGGCACTGCCTCTTTCCAACGGACAGAGTCTGAGGGGTACGGCTGGGGCGACTGTGTCGCTCTTAAATCACCCAAAGGGATGGAGCTTTCTGTGCCACCGAGCTGAGCCTGCCGGCTAAGAAAAAACGCCTACATTTTGTAAAGCCAGTGAACCCAATTTTCAGTTCCACATACCTTCACTTCCAGGCAAGGCCGGGAAGGTTTTCACCTGGAACGGACGGAAAGGTTTGCCCTCCAGGGGAATTTCTTCGCTCTCCTCAGAGCTCACTCTGACATCCACCTGGGATTCAGAAATGGAGGATGTGAACTGATCCATGTCTGCACGTTGCTCCTGAAGCAGCTCATCTGAAAGGAATAAGAGGAAATATTACACAAACTGCATGAGGCCTGGCACGAACAGAAAGGGGCAGATGGTCTGAACCTAGCTGAGGCAGGGCTGCAGGGGAACACTGCTCGGGGCTGCCAGGTTATCTTATCTTGCATGCTCTGAAGTCTCATCTGGAATTCTCAGTAAAGGCGTTGGCTAGAAATACATACAAATAAGGGCCAAGAGGTTTGATGTGGCAAGAGATTTTGGCAAGATGGGATTAAACTCCTATAAAGCGGGAAAGCATCTGCTTATTTTTATGAATCTTTTTCATCTCCCTTTGAGAGCGCGCTTGGCTATTCTGAATTATGTTGACTTTTTTTAAACAGACAGTGAAAGTTCTTAGGAACAAGCTATTTTGACTGGCTGTGTTGCAAAACCCCGTGAATATCTGCCCTGCGGTACCTAAGCCTAAGCGCTTGTTGTTGAGGGCATCCCCTCAAAGGAGCTAGCAGTCTTTCTGGAGCCCACCTCATTTGATATAAAAGCTCGTAGTCTAACACGGTGGCACGGGAGCTGGCATGCAGAGACACTCACCAATCTCATCCTGGATTTCTTCAGCCACATATGGCACCTTGTAGAGCAGAGACAAGCTTTGATTCATCCGCTCCTCAATCACATGGAGATGTGTCATCACCTGCAAAGGTACAACAGTGTGTTGGAATAGGCAAAGGCTGTCCGTCACTTGACTGGTACCAGTACGTCACTTGTTTAATAAAATACCTACTACTGGTGGATCTGCCATGACAGACAACAGAATGGGACATAGGTCCACATAGTTTAGTTCTCTGACTGATGCTAACGTGTCATGCTTCACTAGAACTGGCCGTTTGTACATGGCTCTCCCAGTGTTCTGGGAATGGATGGGGGTGAGAGAGAGGACTCAGCGGACTCCTGCTGTCACCAGCTCTCCCCTGGAAACACTGAAGCGCTGGTATTTCCCATATGCCAGATACGGTCATTATTCATTTCCTGCAGCAGCTTCAAGCAAGTACTTTATTAAATGGATTATCGTTCCTGACTACTAGAAAAGATACATGCGAAGGGAGCAGACAATATTATTTATCAGCTCTGGTTTCAGAACAAAGGTGCCTTTCAGAACAACAGTGGCATTACATTTGTCTTACACCCACTACACCCACCCACTGGCAACAGCGTTCTCCCTTCATTTGAGAAATAAATTCAAAATCTACGCAACCTCAAATCGCTCTTCCCTAGCATATTAAATTCACTGGCGAAGTCAAGCCTGACCTGAAGAGGGTGCTGCATAATCAGGGATCATGCAGCCCAAGAAAAACATTTATATGGATGCCCAAATGTTGGAAAAGCTAAGGAGTTGAATGGACCTGTTTTACACTCTGACGTGTACCTGACCTTTAAGAGCAAGGATGAAAGCAATTTAATTTTACATGTGGCAGCTTGTCAATCAAGGGAATCGATTGAAGAGCCTAAAGTGCATCTGAAAAGTAAAGCAAATGGAAATTGAACTGTACCACCCACATCCCTCGCATGTCGATTTGTTGACACTGCAGCCTTCAGAATGAATTAAGGACTGTTTAGGTTTTAGCTTAAGAATACAGTTCACACACTCCCTCTTGGGCTTTGGCAGCATCAGAACAAAGGGTCAGGGTGGACTGCACTTGATATGCTAAGCTGTCTCTGCAAACACTACCGCATATTCTGCACCACAAGCCAAGCATCAGCTTGTAAATACCACAATCGCTACCAGTCCTTCTGAGGATGTGCATCTTATAAAGAATCTCAGAATCGGTAGCAGACAACCCGAGAGACAAGAGCTGAAGGTGCACCGCTCGCACCCAGAAACAACACAAAATCCAGAGGACCGGGCACCTCCAGGTGTGAGGTTCGCTTCTAGAAAATCACTGCAACACTACACCTCATGGGAAGCGACAGTAACAGCCTCCAGTCCCTGTCTGACTCTTAAACCACGGTATTTCCATCTACTAGTTATACAGCCAAGTAATAAAGCATTTTTTCCCCAGTAAAGTGGGACTGGCAAAACATCGATTACATTCCTACAGCTGTGACTGGACAGTCAGTTCTCTCTGCTTCTCTCTGAACTTGTGAAGAGAAAAAACCCCTATGAACAAAATCTTTCCGCGTTAACAGGCCATTCTTAATTTGAATCTTAGCCCTTTCAGTACATCTTTCGCCGTTTTAAAAGTGGGTTGTAAAAACAAGTATCAGGACATAATTCAAAAGATTTGTGGAGTATCTGCAACTACTCTTACAAAGTACCATGGCCAGGTTTGACGTGCACTTGAAGCAGCGTATTCACATACACTACCTAGAAGAAGGAAAACGACTTTCTGGCTTTCCAAGAGTAAAATATATTCTAACAGCACAAAATAAATTCATCAAAAGAGACTTTCTAATAAAGCCAACAATGATGATCAAGTGCTTGCCAAGGGTTATGTACTATGCTTTGCAAACAGGGCAATAACTCTTCAGAGGCACAAGAGAATTCCCACAAACCCAAAACACAGGCATCGTGAGGAACAAGCCTAATGACAGGAACACAGGGACATGAGGTCTTGAAAGAAGCGAGGAAAGAAGTGTTCAAGGATGACCAAGTCCCCAGCGAATCATTTCATGGGTGCTTGACAAAAGGAAACATAAAATTCATACCGAACTAGTTTGAAACCCCTAGGCTCTTCATTTTCACCAACAATAATTTGTGGCTAAAACCAGAGTTTCAATTTTTAACACTGAGTCAAGTACCAAGGAAAATGGTAGAGACAGCGTATCTGCTGACAGGCAATACGCGTACATAATGGGAGATCTCTGCACAAGTATGAGAAGTTGCTATAGTACCCAGCAAATTAGCGTGAGGACTGAACGCATGGCTTCTAGAGTCTGCGACAGCCAGGGCTAGGTAACAATGCCTCCCTTGACAGAAACATTCTTATACCTGAGATTTCATCTGTGCAGCCTTTTCTGGGTCAACTGCCAGGACGTGCTGGTAATGGCGGATGGTGTGCAGACGGTCCTTGTTCTCAGCACGAACATAGCGCTTCAGAGCTTGCAGGATGCGGTGGGGCTGCAGGATTTGAGAGGGGGAAGAGTTCAAATCCATTCGATTCACATAAAATTCACAGCTGAAATACAGCACTTCAGATGTGAGCCTGCTTTGTTACTGGACAGATCAATCACCTGCGCTAACCTCAGATATTTTCTTTCTAAATTAAGTCTGACTCAGAACACTATGCCTCATGAACACTAAACAAAGCCAAGGTTTTTTTAACCAGGCAGAAAGGAGAGCGAGTCAATTAGGAGACCCGCTGCTAGGTGTTCAGCACAAACTGCCACGATGGAGGAAGCTTTCCTGGGAATCTATTCGCAGCTTCTGCCCCGGCAAGTCACAGCCAGTCTTCTCACCAAGCCATTCCCACCTTCCCCCCTACCCAGCAGCTACCCTGTTGTAAAAATCCGTCGCAAAGAAACTCACCCGCGGCGGGTCAGCCTGCAGGGCAGCCAGGTAGTTCTCCAAAGCAATCCGGCGGCGATCGTTCAACATGGCTTCCACACGAGCCAGGTGAGTTTCCACAAGCTGCTGCTTCTCACTTGCTGCCTCTTTCTCCAGAGATTTAACCATTGCCTGGAAGTGCTGGAACAAAGAAAGGAGTCTGTGTGAAATGCGCCGTATGCGTCAGGGTCACCTACTGTCTCTCACATAACTCCTTAGAACAAATGGAGCCTGTCACACTGCATGTCCGAGGCATTTACGGTAGGAGAGAACAGCACCGATAGATGTTGATGCAGTTTGATCTCTGCAAATTCAATAGTGACAGTTTGCCTTCAAAACTTCCTTCACAATCCATTTCAAAGGTCTGGAGAGGGCACATGGCCTTGCAGATAACAATCATGTTGAAATTGGGAGATCCAGACTGTACTGAACAAATGACACAGCACTAAGTCTTTCCCTCAACCTGGAAACAGGATAGATCCCTTCAGCCTAGAGCCATTAATCCGAATTTGCAGAACTTTACACCGGTAAACTTAGGGGATTTTTCAACAAAGTGCCATCAGATCAGATCTCTATATATTCTATTACAAAGGTCATTAACCACATCTCCAAATGAGCCAGGAAAGTCCATTAAGCGTTGTTATGTTTCAACAGAGATGATGGAAAACTCTTTTGGACTTACAGTGGCTTACGTTAAAAATGTAGAGAGAAAACTGTGTTCCAGGATAAAATCCAAAGTGGGCTTAAGAGCTGGAGTCAGTCACTTAGTTGTACATTGGTTTGAGGGAACTTCATGTAGTCATCGCTGGCAGAAGAGCCTGCCCCTAACAATCCCATACTGAGACTATCCCTGATTAACTTCACAGTCTAACTGAACTCTCCTCATAAGGCAGAAGATTGGCATTCTGGCAGCAAACCAGCTTTATCTGCTGCCTAAGTGGTTTTCACTAAGTCTGCCCGAACAGGAAATGCGAGTCCAGAGAGTTAGGGCCCATCTGAACTGGGCTGTGAGGCCACTGGTTAGCGCAAAACGGGCCAAAGGTCTGAAGTTACAATTTGGCTCTGCTGTCGCTGCGCTCGAGGGGTGAGATAGCTTCCTACTACTGGGCTTAGGAAAGGACCTGGCACAGTATCGGATCATCTCCAGCTTTAAGAACAAAGCACGCAATTGAATCAAATCTCCTCTAAAAGGCAGCTGTTGACAGAACAGGAAAGCTGTTCTTCCATCTCAGTCATCTTTTGGCTTTGAATATTTCAATCTCTCATTTAGTTTACTGAGCAGACGAAGGCCAAGCACCAGTAACTTTCTTCTTTAGATCCTCCAACTCTTACCTGAATGAGAGTCTGCCTTTCTGCCTTGGGGAGATTTACGGCTTGGTGTTCTGCTTCCTCCCATTCCTTTTTCACCTGGACAAGAAAAGGACAGAACACATCAACAAGGCACAAATACACATCTGATCTTTTCGAGCTAATTTGCCTTCACAGGCAGATCCTTGTACAGCCTGGCTAGGTTCTGAAGGCACAATAGAGCTGCTGTGGGGTTTGAACCTAGCACTTCAGCCCTCTGAGCAGCAAGCCAAGTGTCCCCACTGAATCCTCCCTCCCGATGCTCTGAAGAAATGGAAATCTAACTGCCACAGTGAGCTCATACTGCAAGAAACACAGGGAAGGCTGGCAACCTGAAAGGAAGTCAGTTCCCCATCAATTTCTCCAGAAAAACACAGGCAGCAACTATGCAGGGCAGCACAAATGACTAAAGCTCACCCGGTCCATGCGGTTGTGGTGCCTGACCTCCAGCTGCTCCTTCGCCTTCTGGAAGCGGGCATGTTCGTTGTCATCAGCTGGGGTTTCAAAGTAGACATCCACATCATCAGTTGGCACTGCAAAGAGAGGGTAAGGATAAGCGGAGGTTCGGAAAACAGCAATCCTAGATTGCAAAGGACAGGTAGGAAGAGGAATCTCCACGCCTGCATAATTAACAATCTGGCAGGCTGAGTCTACTGAACCGCCACCTACCAGGAGTCCATTTTGGTATTTTTAAGCTGCCAATTTACTGCACAACACCAGTTAGTTACATCATCCCAAAAACACAGTAATGCACTGCGGCAACCAGCACCTGTTCGGTCTTCTCATTAGTTCTGAGACGAGCATTATTCAGCTCCAGCAACAGAATGACTTGGATTGCAGAATTAAGAACTTGTTTTCTCTTCCCTTTCACATTGCCTTTGGATAGTTTAAATGACATTTTGTGCATTAGCTGTTCGCTGACAAGCTGGCTCCAGACATCATTAATATGATTAGGGAGCTCGACAATAAATCTGCACAAAACACTACCCAATATTTTACACTTCAAACCTACCTTCCCTACCAGATGCACCATGCAGGACTAACAGGCAATGATATTAGACAAGACAGCAACAGAAGGAGGCTCAGTGTGACAAATCGACTCGTCCAATAAACTGGACGGTTTGTATCTTTAAGACATTTAAATCCGACAAGGGGAGAAATAAAATTTCAGAACTGACAATTTCAAGCATCTGCAAAATCCACAACAGGGGCTCCATGCTCCACATACTGCAATTCAGCAAACACTGAACAAAGTTTCTGTGCTATAGTTTTAGAAACTACACATCCCAGAGCCCTTTCTGGAAGGATCTACAGCAAACATGATGCACTCTGTTGTTGCCCTTTAGGAGAGGGAGAGCAGAAAGGGAAAGTTATGGCAACCTTTCAACCATTTTAGTAACTTGAGTGGGAAAAAACCTCCAACACATCATTGAAAGACAGCATGCCTCAGAAAAAAATTTACCTTGCAGTTCAGGTGCGTGTTAAATCCACAAACCTTTACTCTAACTAGGGAAGGAGCGAAGAAGGGGAAAGAATTGTTGTGTGCGAGGGACAATGTCAGATCAGCACAGTATTCCGGGCCTGCTCATGCCATTTCTGAACCAAGCTTGGACAAAGAGAACTCTCTTTCCAGTCCCAAATCCCTCTGTAACAGGACAAACTTTTGTACAAAAAGCTCCTGACATCCGCATCTTTTATTTCACCACTTCAGTTAGATCAGCCCAATCTAAAGCACTTGCATGAAGCCCATTTTGTAAATAGGATTATGGCTGTATAGTCAGACTGCCAAGCCCCAGATAACACAAAAAGCCTTTCAAAAGGCTTTAATGGTAGCTGAAGTGGAAGTGCTGGAGTTCAACAATAAGATTAATAAGGAGGTTAAAATGTTTTTGGTAGTTTTATCATCTGACATAAAAGCTAGTTGAAATTGGTGCCAAAAACCTCAAGCTCTCAAAAATGCAGGGATTGAGTCACGATTCATATTTCAAACCGAGCCGAAAGTGGGAATCTGAATTCTGCAATACTTCTCCGATATGTCCCCAAAATACAATACCAAGAAAATGACTGCTACCAGCAGAATGGCAAGTAGCAGCCTGCTCTTCAGGACAGACTGGTCAAACATATGCATGGTAACACGACTGGGAAAAGCAAGTGCTTCCTTCCATATATTTGGAAAAAAAGCCAGTTACGCAAACAGGCAAGCTATGTGGTTTTCACAAGAGGTTAGAGACAGCCCCTGGTCCCTGCTATAGATCTGGAAGATGACAACTAAGAACTTAGCAAGAGCCGCAAGCCAATGGTGAGCACAGACAGCATATGTCGAGAGCCACTTTCCCCAGGAAAGTTCACCCTAAAGACCTAGAGAAGCGGAGACAAGAGGAAACTGCTGCAAAAGGACAGACAGAACTGCTGCAGACACCAGAACCAAAAGGATGAGCTACACACGAATCCTCTCTTGACCTGGGCAAGGAGGAGGAGACACCAAACGCCAGACAGACAGAGGCTAGCTGCAAAAGGGCCAGTGGGAGGCAGGACTTACTCATCTTTTTACACACAGCCATACAATACTCCTCTGACTCAAAATTGTTCCTGTTGCCTCCGCAGCCTCCATATATAAAGCGAATGCATTTTCTCTTGTTAGGGTCGAAGTACCAACGAGGCATCACAGCCCGGCAGGGCCCTGTCATCGCCTCCTGGGAGCAGACAGCTGTGTGGAGACGGGTTAGAACATGAGCTAGTGAGGAGCACAGGCCTTGCCGAGCGACTTACACAAAGCAGTGATGGCTCTAGTTCACACCTTCTTCTGGGGCACTCACGCTGGTCTCAGCATCGCTACTGCACTGACCAAAGGGCTTTTGTCAGTTTTGGGGGCAGGGGGATTTTTAACATTGCAAAAGCATTCATCACAGGGCTTGCCAGCGCTATTCAGGGAGGTGCCTACACGTGGTGCTTTGGAGCAAATGCACAGCAGTAGGCTACCTGAGCAGTTGTCTCAACACAGAGCTCTCATCTGCAAAAGCCATTTCTCCTCAGCTAGAGGTTGAAACAGCAAGGATCTATTTTGCTGATGCCACAGCGTTATGCCTCGGGTGTCCCAGTGGTAGAGCCTCCATAAAACCATGATGGAAAGGAAACCCATTAGGGCTGCTTAAAGCATTCAAAGATGTCCTGTTCCGCTGCACTCTGCCTGGATAGACACTTCTCATCTTAAAGGTGAGGTAATAAGAGCAAGTGAAAAGGCAGGCTAAGCAAAATGAACATGATTGCCAAGGCGTTCTCAGCCGCTAGGTTTTTAAGTTTTGAAACATCGATACACTAAATATTGAAACTCCAGGTAGCCAGGGCATGTGGGCTGCTACACAATAAGCGGGCAATATAAGCAGCTGGGTTATTTTGAGGCAAGAAAACAGATACTGTGTGTAAGTTAGCAACTGTTTGCGGTACTTCAGGGGAAAAAAGACTGCGTCCCCCCAAAACAGACACCCCAATCACATTGTTTCCAGTCTGTTTCAACACCTGCAGATCTGTAACAGTCCTGCACACATATGAGCTAAGCCTCGTTTCAGCAAGTAAAATTATCTGCAGCATGCTGGCATTTTACCAAAAAGATGCAAGAACTGCTGGCAATGATTCAGTGATCTGTAGCTAATTGAATTTCATTCCTTCTCCCCTCCTCCTTCCTCTGCAGACACTTCTACACATAAAGCATAGGACATCGCATAACGCTGAGGCACCACACAATCAGCAGATGCCCTCTGCAATGGCACCTACCACTTAACAAAAGCTACCGCAAGTATAGTATATATTACTACTGCAGTAAATGTGTATTACTCACATAATAAAAGTGGGCCAATTCTGTTGGCTGACTTTCTTTCATGAAAGAGAAAGGTTTATGCAAAGGCTACTAAGGCAGCACCAAGTATCTTCCTCACCCTTAAATGGCCAGATGGCACCTTTATGCCACCTCTGCAGAGTACGGCCCACCACTTTCAGCTTCCTTTTCGTAAGCTGACAAAAAACACCAAATCCAAGATAACCACCCAAAACTATGATTTTAAATTCTCAGCGTACCCCAAATGCCTCTCAGGTTTTTCAAAATTAGCCTGTGCAGATATGGTTTTCTGACTCGACACTGCACCTTCATGGAGGTGCTCGTTCAATGTGCCAAACACTGGGCTTTCTGCCAGCAGAACTGCTGTTTATCTGGAAACATATGGCCCGTGCTCTAGAGAGTTAATTTCAACACTCGAAACATAAGCATCATCAGCTTTCCTCTGTTTGCTAACTTATCTGGCAAATAAGACTTCCAAGTGGCATTTATTGACTTGATCAAAAACCCATCACCAACTGACAGCCAACAAGAATGCTCTCAGGGAAGCAAGAGGCCTGTAGGCTAGAATGTGTCTTACATTTCATATCGCTGCTGACTTCTTTTTCGGAAACAGCCTTGTCGTTGCTAGGCTCTGTGGGGGTCTCTTCATTGTAATCGTCAACTTTGTAGCTATCGTAATAGTAATCGCGATCTTCTACCACTTCCTCCTCCTCTTCGCCTTCATCTTCTTCATCTTCGTCTTCCTCCACAGCTGTTCCTGTGAAGTCTTCTACACCTGCCTCTGTAGGGAACTCACTGAAGGGATACAGTTCAGTTAGGGGGTAAAGTTAAGGCTAATCACTTTGCAGCCAACCTTTGATGTACCAGAATAATGATTCTCTTTTCATCTGTTCTAAAAACAAGAGAGATGGGGAAAAATAAACGTACCAACTATTGATCAGCCCATCAGGGGCAGCAACGGGACTTCCCTCATCACAGACACGCTTGCTATTGCAGACAGAGCTTCTCCATGCCTCTGACTTCACGGGGTTTCCTTGCATTTTGTCATCAGCTTCTTTTCACTAAGTGAAAGTCTACCTTATTTGGGGGACGTACCCCAATAGCAATCAGATAGTCTTTCTGACTGTTTAAGGAGGAAGGGGGGGGGCTTTATAGCTCCTCCAGTAATAGGAGCACTGCAAAGCCATTTGTCCTTCTGCAAGGCTTTTTCAGGCTCAGGACACTCCTTTGGGAAATTCAAAAGCACAGAAACTCTCCTCTCAATCCTTACCACAAGGGAGTCACTGTGTGACATATTCACATACAGCAACTAAACATACAGAGCTGTTAATGTCTACGCCAGTAAGAACCCTACCTTTTATAAAGGTCGTAGTCTTCATCCTCGTCTTCATCCTCTTCCTCTTTGGACAGGGCCTCATCCACAACCTTCGTCTGAGGACAACACACATATTCTGTTCCATGGAACTGATCTACTCCACAGGGCAGCAGCATGCCGTAACTGTGCAGGATCATCCCTTCTGTCAGACAGGCCTGAAAAAGGAGCCCATTTGTGTCAGTTTAGCATCATGCTCTTGCTTTGGATAAAGCTAAAGTTTGCCTATCGTAGATCCCAAGAATCCTATCAATGGGCTAAATTTGACGGCAAAAAGACAACAGCAACGTACGACCTAAGTCTGAACAGCAAAGGAAAGTGGATTTGAAACTCGTAGCTTAAGCAAAATCCCCAGAAAAGTCCCCAATTCAGAGCCACGCAGTGCTTCCTGGTGTTAACGTATCAAGCACCCCTCAGCCCCTAACAACCGCTGATTTGTCAGCCTGGCTACATTCAGGAAAAATAACTAAACGTTTTGTGCCAACTCGAGGGAGAGAGCACTTGAAAGAAACAGAACTGTTGTTTGCTTTTCTGGGCTGGCCATTTCATTAAACTTTATCTATTAAACTTTACATTGGAGTAAGTGAATAATCGCTCAAATGGACTTTGTGTCAAGATTATTTTAACATGCTGTAGATGAAAATCAATCAGATAATTCAAGAAAAAGCCAAGCGCAAACTGTGATTAGACATTATGTCTATATACTTCTCTTAAGTTAAGGAAATACATGGCTTTGTGGTGCCCCAGAAAAGAATGAAGTAAGAAAGGCTTTATTATGTACATGAGAACCCTTTTGTGCTTTGCTTTGTTACAGCACGGATGTAAAATGGGCCAAATATTTCTGGAAAAGTTCTCCAACTACGCTGAAAGCAAACGATTTTTAAATTTGCTAGATATTAACAACTTTATCCTCAATTAAAAAGTGATTCCTCTACCACAGCTTTATTTAGATGGGGTTTTGCTCCCGGGATTTTAAATAAATAGGGAGTTTAACTGGTGTGTCCTTAACCTCATCTTTACCAGCACAACCACAACTAATCATTGAGTTGCTGTTTCTACAATTGCTGTTTCTACCAAATGGAAAACGTGTACATTTAGTCATGATTTCGTTTTTATTACCCCCAGTTCAAAAGGGTGTGCAGAGAATTTGCAACATTTTAGCTAGACAGATAAAAAAAAACCACACACAAAAAACCCCATGGGCTAGATTTATTCTGAGAAGATAATCCATCTCTTATGTAAAACCTCCACTAATCAGTCACAACGAAACTCAGATTGTCCCCAGGCAAGCACTCCCAACCAAATCCCCAGCAGCAGCAGGTACAGCAATGCAAAATGTGCAAGAAAAATAGGAAACATCCTATGATCGCTGTAGCTCTCTGCCCTGGAAAGAAGGATGCACCATAGATTAAAGCAGTATCCTACAGAATTATTTCAGTTCCGAGCTCCATCCTATCTTGAGCAAGCTACTTAGGACAGATTTTCATGAGTGAAAAATAACTCAGCTAGCTACGCAGGTTTTTTAAGTCACTTGAGTACTTCTAATTTTTTTTTTCATTGCTCTCTGCCTCAGTCCACAAACTGCAACATGGGAATAACAGATCCCAGAGATGAATGCTGTTATGCTCCGATACTAGAAGCACCCAAGCGGAGAGATCCAGAATTCCTGCCACGGCAGCTCAATTACCTCTTTTGCCACAGTGTGCCAGTGCTGATGGCTTTCACACACATCCATCCGCTCCTTGTGGAAGAATCGGCACTTCTCTGGAACCAGCAGGACATCACTGACAAACTCACCCACTGAAAAACAAGGAACATCCATGGTTCACACATGTCCAACTTCCAACAGAAAACAAAGCCAGTATCAACTCCCCCAAAGTACATTTCGTTGGAAGTGCCTTAAAGGTTTGGTATATTCTTAACAGGGACAGGTCAGATCGGCAGCCACCTCTGCAAATTCACAGAAAAACAGAGCTTCAGAGTTTCTGAGGTAAAAACAGGAGTAGGGGCTGAAACATTGTGTGAACCCTAAGGCTGAACTGAAGGCAAAGTTCACACTGCAATTTAATAAATACTTGTTCATGGAACAGACAGGATTGACTGAAGAGATTTCACACAAATATTTGAAAAGATTGCATCTGCATATGGAAGTTTTCAAACCACTTAATTGCCAATTTCTAAACGTGCTGCATCGTACGGAAGCTAGTTCATGCTGTCTGGTGCTGTAACAGCCTGGAAATTTTTACGTGCCATGAGTGTTATCTGTGTTTTCAGTATCTGAGTATCTGAGTAAGTCTTGTTTGTTTTTGTTTTGTTTTAAACAGTTTCCAGATGGTTTAATTCAGGATCAACTGCAGCACATTCCCTGACTGGGACAGTCCTAACCAAAACAGAGGGCTGGAAAAATAAAAACTATACAGCCCAAAAAACAGATTAGAACCAGAGTCAGCAAACACACCACATTCCAGCATTTAGATAACCACAACCTCATCAGCATGATGAAGTTTTGGCACAATCTTAAAACCAGACTTTTACTTTTGAGGAAGGCAGGAGGTAGAGAGAGAGAGAGTCAGTCTGCTCTACAGACTCTGGATTAGTTGGACTTAAATGCTATTTAGCCTAAATTTCCACCACAACGCAGTTTGGTACCAGCACCTGTCAAATAAGTGTCAGAACTACATGAGCGTTACTTGCTGTTCTTCACCCAGAAGTCCTAACAAATGTTGCCACTGGAATCCAAAACGTGGAATTCTCTCAAAGTTGAGATTTTTCTTTCTTTCCTGCAGATTTAAATGCTGCATCTGGTAATTTTAAAATAAGGAGATATCTAGCTACTCTGAGACGACCAAGATCTTCAGTTCAAGTGTTTCAAAGCACCATACCTTGCACACCTGACTGGCAGCTTTAGGAATCCTTAGTTAAAATCGGAGAAAAGGTCTTTAAGCCAAATGCCTTTTCTCATGGAGTCTCCAGGGAGCAGAATCATTTGTCCAAACAACCTTCAACATTACAATTTCAAAATAAATTTTAATATTTTTCATGACCGTTTTTTTTGCAGCCCCTTAGTACTGATACTAAAGGCTCACGGACACTTCTCCTGTGCACCATACACAAGCCAAGTACAGTTCAGGGACAGATTACCTGATGACAATTGCAAGATAACGAAATCAACTAGCATTTATCATCCTTTTTAAATTAGTTCAATTTTGAACTAATAGACACAATAGAGAAATGGTATTTTCCCCATTTTCCTCACTCAAAACAGGCTAGTTACAATTTTGAGTTAAGAATCCTTCCTCCTCACTCTCACGAGAGGTTAGTTAAAACATTTCTGATAAGAAAGCTAAAACTGACCAAACTTCAAAATCAAGAGCCTGTGGTTCTGGGGACTGAAGGCAGAAGACTCAAACTGATCAAATACAATAATCAGGCACAGAAACCAGCCATTAATCAGCTATTTTGAAAACACTGAATCCTAGCACCTTCGCATAAGACACATGGAATTTTTTTCTCCGTTCACCTAGGAACTGGAAAACCATTACACGCTGTGCGTTAATGGACACCTTCCCCATTCACAGCCACCGCTATCAAAAAAGAAAAATCCTCTCCCTTTTCAGATCAGAGCCGGCATGAGAGGTGTTTCCATGCCACCTAACAGCCTAGCCAGAACTGTCAACAGTTTGTCTTTTCACACCTCACCAAGCTCAGCCCTGCTCCCATCATCCTATTGTTACCTTTATTTTACAGCTCAGTGAGAGTGCTAATAGGTTCTCCTATTCTCCCCTCTTCACCTTTGAAATACAAACGAGCTTTCATTGGTGGGGGGAGGCAGGAGAAGGTTAAACATGGTATGATAGCAAGATCCTACCTCGAGAACCCCATGCATTAATGTAGCATGGAAGACACAAGCAGGAATGGGAACCAAAAAAAACGTAGTTTGACTATAATCAAAAAGTCATACACACCCCAGAGAAACACATTACAACAAGCAGTTTGCATACTACTAAAGACAATGAAAAGGTATTTTATACACATATGGACTACTGACTCGCAATCCAGCTCTGGAAACCAAAGCTGCCTTGCAGGCTGGGCCTAAGAAGTCAAAAATACCGTGAAAGACACTAATTAAAAACTTTAACAGATAGTTTAATGCTTATCAAATTTAAGGGCAGTGTCACCCAAATCAGCTTATTTTTCAGCTGGAGAATAGGCTTGGAGGAGGATTATTTCTAAAAGAAATGACTCCTTATCAATCCAGAGATCTTGCTTTCAGCCTTATTTCCATTAGTTCTCAGTAAAATCAGCTGGGTTTGGTTGCTTCTCAAACCTGAATTTCCACATCTATGAAGAGATGCATCTTTCTCCCAGGATGTCTCCACACCAAATTTCATTTCTTCAAGTGTTTTATGATCGTCTAGTGGAGGGTATTACATACAGGAGAACAGTACCCATACAGTTCTGCAGATCTGCTTGCGTCCTCCTATGTCAAACCATACGCTAACATGAGATACGGATACAAATTACGAAAACTGGTTGCCACTGAAAGCTCCCAGCAATCAGACTCTCCAAGATCGCACAAGCCTTCTTGCAAAACAAGTCTTTTCCAGTGGATAACTGAAGAGATTCAGCTGGCTGAGACTAAGCTTACTACTAAGAACACATGCAGTGCAGCACAGTGTCAGGCACAACCTACAGGTCAAAAGCCGCCAGGTAAACAAGCTAAACACGTTGCCCAATTCAAGTCGGTGGATAGATTCTGGAAAGCACCATGAAATCCATCATGGTTTATCTCATATTCTTTCACAGTTCAAAGTGGGGACATGGGATACAGCTGCAAGACGCAGGGCCTCTTTGAAACAGCAAAGTTTAAATATAGTCATCGAAACAGAATAGAGATCTCTTGCCAAGACCAAAGCAGGAAGCCTGAACACACTGAGCATTTAAGTCTCCAAGGCAACAAAATATTAAAGCTCCACAAAAATAGGATCAGAGTATTAAATCCCAATGTCTTTGTGATACTCAAATACAATAGCCTTCAGGTTTTTATGGCAGTTGCAGAGAGAATGGGGATTTCTTTTTCACGCCAGGCACCATTATTCCACCACAGCTGTTATCAAGCTGTCGATCTGTTCGAGAAAGGCAGAGTTCCATCTTGTGGAAATAAAAACATTTAAGTGGAAGCTGGATGTGGAAATGGCAACCTGATATGAGAGAAGCCTCATAAACTCAGTCCTTGTCTCTGTAAGCAGCCAAGAGGCAATTCTTTGCTCCTCCCACAAGAATGCACAAACACATCCTAGCACTCACTCACCCAGGCACTTGTAGGGCACAACAATATGAGTGTGGTCCTTGCACTGTTTCTTCCCTCTCTTGCACCAGCTGTCGATGCTGACAGGTTGATTGGCTTCCACAACATTCGTAATCTGAAGGTCTGGATACATCTGTTTAACAAGAAGCAGAAATAGGTTTCCCTCCAGAAAGGACAAAGAATGTGCAAAGTGGCTCCTAACCAGAAGCGGCAAGGCTGATTCTCTACACAAAAACACGTTCAAATTTGCACAGGCACACATTCTCTTCTGGATCAAGCTTACAACAGCTGAAGGCATAAAAAAGGCTCCAGCTGTTTGTCAAACAGGCCTTGAGAAATGGAATGCGTCATCACTCCTTTGTAGCAGGGGAAAGCCAGGTCAGGGCCAAGAGCCTTCATTGGCACTAAGCTGAGGTATTCAGCTTTGCACGGTAGTGGAGGAAAAGCATTTATCTGTTTCATTCTGTCTGGTGCAGCACGATACCCTTTGGAAGAGGGCAATCACCGACAAATAAGGTTTAGTAACATCTTCAGACTCTCGTCCCTTGTCAAGCTAATATGCACCTATCTCCTCAGGTTTCCTTATGCCTGCTCCATTTATGATGTATTAATATGACCCCTATGTCCTGCTCGAGTTCTGAAGTCCAGACACTGACTTATATTTAGGCTTCTGCTACGTGAACCAAATGTAGTCCCACTTGTATCAGCCTTGTAAAACAGTTTTAAATGTTTTCCAGTCCAGACATGGTGTGCTCTATCACTTTCCCATTTAGAAAAAAAAAAAACCAACACATTCCTTGTGCTATTTTACGTGCTTGTCACCTCAGAGGAGCAATTAAAGACACTTATCAAGGCCAATACACTGCAGTCTATCTGGAGCACACTGAAAGATTACATTTTTTATAGTGAAGCATGAGGAGCCTAAAAATACCGTCAACGTTTTAACGAAAATATTTTTCTAATATTCTGGCTGATCTGAACACGTCCCCAAGAACAACACAGCCACATTCTAACTAGAATAGGTATCAGCTTCCATTTTGCAGACATGGAGCAGATGCTGGTGTACTGGCTCAGAGGCAGAACATCTGAAGAAACTCCTGCAAAGACAGACACAGATACCTCTCTGACTTACAGACCAAGGACCTTCTGTGGCAGTGTAAGCTGATCTAAACAGAGGTAGCTCCTAAATCCCACGGCAGTATCCTCCCTGCTCCTTCTGGGCAGTAACATAGCTAGACAGTTCAGGGAACTGAGCTAGTCAAACGCAAGTTAGTCTCCTGCAGGGTTAATCTGCTACCGACCTGCTAAATTGGAATCCAATTCCTTAGCAGCAGCGAAGATTCAGGATCACACAGAAAAACTCACCTCCTGGCAGTACTGCAGAATCTCTTCCTTTCTTCCAAAGCAGCTCTTGGTCCCAGAAGTGTCAGGTTCCCATTTCCCAGTCTGGATATTCACATGCATATTTAGCTTCCCACAGAACATGGCAATTTGAGGCTCTGCCACCGCAAACCCCGTCCCAGCATTGGCTGCGAGCGCCTGTGAAGACAAATAAAAACAAAACATGTTGATTGTATTATCTGATCGAAAGAACACCTCAAAGAACCAGAAACCCTCTGGCATCTTCTCAGCTGCTGCTTAATTCAAAATATCGGTGGAGTCTCGCAAACTATTTCGTAACAATATTCCTTAAAGCTGGTGAGCCCACACCAAGTTTTCACCAGCTAGGTGTTTGTTTTTCCAAACTGTGTTTTTATTATTGCAAAAACAGCTTACCAAAACCAAGAGTAATTCACACTTCAAGGATGCTCCCACAAGACTAAAACAGATGTCTGAAACTTAAACCGGCATTTGAAGATAACTAACTAAAACTAGTAACTTTTGGCAGAAATACCTCTATGAGGTTACACACAAAGCAAGTATTGCTACTAATAATAAAATAACTGCTTCCCACTGCAAGAGTCCTGCTCAGAGTCTAAAGCCATGTGTTTCTCCCAAAATCTTAAAATATTTGGGATAGAAACACCCAAGCTTCTTGCCCAAACACACAAGAAAAGATGACTTCTGCTGAATGAGAAAAACAAAGCTGTTGCTACCAACTCCTCAAAGCCTGTTGTCTCTCATTCAGTGCACTCCTATGGGTATTTGTACTGCCTGGTTCCTGATGCGTATTCTGTGCACTTCTCACCCTGCACCAGCAGACAAAAACCCGACAACCCAGACCCACATTCGGGTCAAACTGCAGACTGATCAATGAAAACAAGGTCAGGATCCCTTTCTGAAATCTTGCTGGCTGACCAAAAGAAGAAAAAGGGGATTAAATTAAATTGCAGAGTTGAGTTTTTTCTGAAAAGACTGAGTGGATGCCGGGAGCTGAACATCCTCTCCCTGCATAACTACTAGCTGTTGTAAAAGAAAAAAAAGAAAATAAAAGAAGAGAAGAGGTAAGAACCAGATGAACTCCTAAATAGAAAGCTCTTTAAGGTGTTTAGGGGAATGAAATCCATTTCAACTACTTCAGACAAGGCGTTTTGGAAACAGCAATACACAGAGGCTTCAGCGCATCACTGCTGCTAAGCTTCTTTTTCCCTGGCAGGCAGCACTACCCTAGGCCACCAGCCCTGCCTTCGTATTTAACTTTTCATGCACTCAAAAATGCATACATTACTGTGGGCACTCTTCATCCCCTACTGCCTGCAGATCCCCGTCAACTGGTATCAATAGGCATATGCTTACAGCAAATAAAGGAGCCAAGAGAAGAATTCTACTGGACAACCCCTGTGTGCAGCTCCCAGTTGCTGGATATTAGGAAAAAATTAACACCATTATAGTTAACTCAATTCTCCCCCTCCCCATTTACACACAAAATCACTGCCTGGAGATAAGACATTTCAACACTCAGAGAGTCAAGGATTGTTTAGTGCTGAACGCGTGGCTAGTGCTTCGGGGCTAAGACCAACTTGAGACACAAAAGCATAAATTCACGTCTTGATTTCAGAAAAATTACCCCTTGAGTTTTAAGAATCATTCAACTGCACATCACTCAAAAGAAATAGTCTTTTACAAGTGGCTTCTATTTACTTTAACCCTTTCAGCCAACAGATGCTCACGAGAGCAAGTTTTAACACAGATCACAAAATAATGACAGATACTGGCATGGATGTCCCTATCAGAAAATGCCTCCAAGTTCATACCTACTTTCAAGTTTAGTGTGGGTACATTTGTTGTATTCTCTGTCCTAATGGAGAGAAGATGACAGTTGCAGACTTCAGGTATAGCAGAACTCCTGATAAATACACTGAGGCTGGGTAACAGGATGCAATAACTTTGTTCTTGCATAAATCAAACCATTTAATAAACATGTGCTTCTAACAAGTGCCAACTGATACCACTCAGCAAAACCAAGGCTCTTGCACTGCCTTCCTCCCTGCCACAGCGTTTCAGAAGAAAAAGGCAAACGTAGCATGATCCCTTATAACTCTATAAATACATACATACAAACTTTGCACTGGGGCCTTTTTATCTCTCTCCAAACACACACCACTTTGGTACCAGCAATCACTTGCCAGACAGCACAAGACTCGACATGTTAAAGGAAACAATCCACAACACAATTTTATGACAACACTACAACTACATCCAAGATTCAAACTGAACTCTAAAAAGAACAAAAAGAAATGCAAGATCAAGTATGCACAAAGCATTAACCCCTGTAAGATGAATACAGGGCATCAAAAGAGAATAAAGTGTACGCTTTATGAAGAGTTTGGAGATCATTAGCACCGCCTATGCTTGAAATCTGTTTTCTTCAAAGCAAACTTAACAAGTATGCAGCAAAACAAGGTAAGTACATAAGCAGGAGAGGTACAGGCTCCAACCGGAGAGGAAGAAACATCCATAAGTAATCCATTCATAACAGCTCTTGCATGAGCAAAACTCCTGTTCAAACACATACCAACCTCCTGAAGTCATCAGCACCCCCTATTTACATACTGATGCGAGCTCCTGTTTATTTTTGCTGTCTCTCCGGCCTGACACCTCAGCACTGTGGCAAAGGTATCATTCCTCCTCCATAGATTGCTCAAATAGTTTGCATATCAGTCGAGTGCTGTTGCCGTAGCTACCAGAACATGCTAAGCCCCAATTCACAGCTGAACAAACGAGACTAATTACTTGCTTGATTTCATCACTTTTAAACAAATGGAAGAAATCTTTTCTTGAATTGCACTGTTGAGTAAGTTAATGAACTTCGATACACACAAGTTGAATCTTTAACCCCACGGCCTGTAAGATAAAATTTTTGAGTGATGGGCTTCCATTTTTCACCACTGACAATCCACTCCAGCCACCAAAGGCACCAGTTATTTAATTTAGCATTTTACTCTCGTTCTACATGTAATGAGAGAATAAAGCACAGCAAACTTCATCTGTAACAGCAAAGGCCACACCTTTAACACTGCCACTTAAGTAGTGAAGAAAGTCACCTACAAGAGTTTTTTTAGGACAAAGTCATCATCTGTTGCTCCCCAGAACTGCCTTCAGTGTACCAAAAATAAAAGCAGATCACTCGGGCTGATGATGCCTGATGTTAGCTAGTCTACAGTCAAGCATCATTTTGCAAAAGGAGGGTTGGGGAACATGTAAACCAGCAGGAAGCTTGGGATCAAGCCATGTCCTTCGTTAAGCTCTTCAGTACTTCAGAGAATTCACCAATTCCACATTGCAAAGGGATGAACAAACTGACAGCACATTTTTCTTTGGGAATGTCCCAGCCATAAATGGAAGCAGCCGCCTCTTTTAGTGCTGGGGAGCAACTACTCAACCTCTTAAATAAGCAGACTGACAGCTCAGGAGCTGCAACATACACGTAATGGAACAGAGTTCATCCAGTTGTGGACATACTCGGTGAACATTATTTTAGTAGCTATTATCCTATTAATATATATCCATAATATGAGAGCAAGATGAATGTTATTTGGGAAAAGACTGCTACATAAACCATTACTTTCTGCACTGGCACTTGCATTTACAAGATGTTTCATGATAAATTCCCCTCTGCCTTTTGGTATAATTCTGTAATCCAGTTTGCTTTCCAAGACCAAAGTAGTATTTGATTCCACAAACACATAAATCTCTGGCCAGTTAATGTCAGTTGAATTCCTCACCCTGTCATGCAGTGCCTGATTTATGGTCCTGAAACACTGGAATTCAAACCTCTAAATCTTCTTCTTCGTTGATGGAAGTGTCCCTGCCCAAGCATCCAGTCTTTTATTCACTACTAGCCTCTTCAACTTGTGACAGCAGGTTTGATCAGTGAACTTTATCCATCCAGAGCCCTGGGCTCTACGCTCTAAAAACAGGTCGTGCCTATTCTTCCTGCAAGTATCTACCACCTCAAAGGAAGGATGTAAGGTTAGAGAGATTAGGGGCACTGCACAGCACAATGATGCTCTTCAGGGAGGATTTTTTGTGATTTTTAAGTCGTTCCAACTCTGTGGTGCTCCTCTACTTCAATGCTGGGAATAACAATGTACAGGAATTCCTATCGACATATGTAAAATAAGGAACATTTTACATCTACTTTTAAAATTTATGCATTACACTGCAGGTCAGGCTCAAAAAGGCATAAACATGAAAAATACACCCATTTTCCTTGCCCCGTATTTCTAGGATCTGTTAAACCTCATTACAACAGAGCTTATTGAGCATGCTGTCTATGCAGCTCCCTATCGAATGCTATTCAGGAAAGCCTTCTGGCATACTGCTGGGCACTTCGGTGTAGAAGGGTGATTCGAGTTTCTCTTTTGTGAAGAGTCGGTTGTTCATTATATTTCATAGAAATGAGTTCCTGAGAGCTTTCCTTTATAGCACAAAGGTATCTGCAAAATGTCAGATTTAACTACATTCTGAATTTTCCGTGAGGTCAAACATGACAGTAACCTTGCCCATCTGATCAGATTAGCCAGAATATGAGTCTTTATTCCAGCAAAACCAGAGTGGATGGGAGTTTAGATTCCCTTTTCATTTATGCTAAAGAGCTGTTCACATAGTGTATTGCTTCTAAAGAAAACCGAGGAATAACGTATTATAGAAAATCACAGGCTCGCAGCATTTGGTACAAACACGTCAGCTACCGGGCACGTGCAGTGGCTGTTGCACAAGCCTGACGAGAGATGCTGGCCCCTGGTTACAGGGCAGAAGGGCTCCAAGGCTTGAGAAATACCGAGAGCCTGCTAGGAAAACTCACGCTGCTCGTGCTTTCCATCAGGCTTCCTCTGCTGCAATACACAAGCAGACCTGGCTGGATAAAACCACGGAAGATTAAGTTGCTTTAAAACTGAAACTCCAGCCTCTAGAATTTATAAGCTGCTGAAAAAAAGCTCGAATGGTGAATCGCGTTGACTTGGCAGCCAGAGAACACAGATTTATAGCTGCTGAGGGCATTCACTGCCTCAAAAGAAAATGCACAGCCTTTTGCAGGATTGTCTGCAGGTCGGATCAGATTTCCTGCTCAGAAGAGTTACAAGGATTCCACAACTATTTGCTTCTACACTGACAAAAAATGCCAGGCAGTACTTTGAAAGATTACTTGCGCTGTTTGTTTTTAATTAAGTGAAGCCCCATGAAAGTAATACTGCTTATTAAATCAGAACTCACATGAACCACAACCTGAGGGACTTCAGAACATGCTGTTCAGCACAGTCCCCATCCAAATAAATTACGCTTCCCACCTTTACTTAATTAAAGAAAAAAAGAATAAAAGAAAGAAGCTTTCTGCTATTTTTTTTTTTTAAAATACATTTCTGATTCTATCTGGAGTACAACACTACAACTCTTCCTATGTCAGTGTAATATCCCCAGGTATGGAGGATATAAATTGAACTCTTTCAAGACCACTGAAGAATTCTAACAGTTCCTTTGATACAAAAGTGAGCCTTGTTACCTTAACAGCCTTTCTGTGAGCATAACCCTTGACGGCTGCCACATTTTAATGTGTGAGTATTCTAACTTTTCACCCTTTCCTTGGCTGAAAAACTGGTATGCACGTTTGTGCAGGAACTTGCCTGCTGCAAAGCCCACCTGCACACCCCGCGTTACTGCCGTCTACGCAGCTGAAGTTCATGGGCACTTCTCCTTCCGTAAGGAGAGGCCAGCCCTTGGCAAAACATAAAAAAATCAAGAAGAGATGTTGCAGTCACAAACTCTACCACTACCATCTGACGTGAGGCGTTAAGCTGAAGCTTTTGGAAGGAGAACAGCTGGGTTGGCATTGTAGAGCTGAGCCTTCACGGGTCTCAACATGCTGCGCTGCCCTTAAACCTAATGTTCGTTGCCATGAATCTCACCTGTGAATTAACGGTTTATAGCAAACTAGTATTCAGGAAACCAACACTTCAATTAAAAAGTGAGGGAAGTTGGCAGAGGGACTTTACACACAAGAACTTCTGAACAGAATACTTAAAATTCCCCTGGTTTTGGATTTATAACTTGTAAACATGAGCAGAGCTTTCAATTCGTGCTTCAAATTGTGTTTCACGCTTTGTTTTCCTTAGCTTCTCTTCCTGCTTTTATTCAGCAGATAGGTGGCTTGAACCCAGGAAGGCTAATGAATGCCTGACACAGCAGGCAGTAAATCTACAGACTAGCAGCTCATCCTAGCTTTATTGCTTTATTTTTTTTTAAATTGCTGATAATTACAATAATGCACATGGGCAGAGGTCCAAGGCAGGAAGAATTATTGTCTGCAGGCAGATCTGGTGTGAGCTGATAATACCAGCCTGTGTTTGCGTTTGAATTTAAATGGCAGAAATCTCAGTAAAGCAGTCTTTGGCTTACTTTAACTTGCTGGAAGGGGTGGAGTTCTCATCTGCTCGTCCTTTATTGACTTTTGTGGTAGAGGAGTCTGCACCAGCAGAAAACTGGAAACCAATGCAGGAGCTGCAGTGCTAGCTCGGGTGCAGTTTATATTTAGCTCGCCGCTGTTTATGGCTAACATGCAGCCTCGAACACTCAGAAGTTCAGTGACAATAATCTATGTACCTTCATACGTGCCAACGGCAACTGTAGCATTACAAAGAGCAAAACATTGCTGAAGCCCGAAGCATTCGGGCTTTTGAAAGAATAAGTTTTCTCTCTACAGAGAAAAGGGGAGATTTCCAAGTACCTGTGACTCACGGGCAACCTTTTTGCCCTTGGAATTTATACTAATGAGGGAGCAGATTATGTCCCCCTCCTCCTCTAGTTTATCATGCTCCATAAACCAAGCCTACATGAGTCATTGGGCAGATAACCTGCCTGTCAGACATTTGCACTCGGGAACTGCCACATTCAGAGAGGGAAAGCAACACTGCAGGCAGTACTGGTGCGTAGCTAGTCCCAGGGATCAAATTCTGTAAGGCCAAAATTCAGCATAGTCTTGGCTTCCTGAAGTTGTTTGTGTAACACGGTTGCCTTTGGCATCCTCTCCTCTACCCCCAGAGAGACAAAGTTCAGAACAACTCAGTTGGAACATTCCCCGAACAAATGTTACCATACCCAGAACAGTGTCCTTTAAAAAGGATTAATTGATAGGCCCCAAGCTTGCAAAACTAAGCCTTGCGTGCAATGGCTGGGACTGGAACAGCTTACCACAAAAGCCACCCTAAAAATATAAGGGCGAGAGAAGAGGTAGGCAGTACTATGATGCCCTTACACTGTGCGCAGGTAGGTCCAAATATGCTTAAGCATTCTGGCGGCCCTCCACTCGTCACAAGGACATCAGGAACAATTTTCATGCGATGTATCAGACAGCTGGACTTACGGCCACGGCCTTCCCCTTTTCAGCAAAACACAGCAACGGCGGGGCTCTTTACAGTATCCTTTTTTATGGGGCGATTCTAAGTCATATTACAGCACATGGAGGCCAGACCTATTTATTACTGGGCTAAACTAAGGCACAAAGTCAAGTGACTTGCCTAAGGTCACCCATCAGTGGGCTCAGCCCCATTTAATCCTCAACCCCTCATCGCTCCAATCTGTGTCATCATTCTGTCTTGCACAGCAAGACTAATTACTGCTTTCCCACATGAATTATTTGGGCATCTGAAGCACAGAGACTCAAGATGTCTTGTTAGCTAGCCAGCAAGTGAAAACTTCAGTGCAAGTTAATGTTTTCACGTACATTAAAAATCTACTGAAGAAAAAGGCCACGGGGCAATTTTGCCTTCCTGGACAATTGGAATGGAGATCCGAAACACTATGGCTATGATTTCACAGTGTTTCACTCTGCTTAGGAAAACATTTGACTCTCCCTTCAGATCCGACTAACTTTCATTACTGAGCTGACTCTTAAGATGAACTATCATTGGTCATAGCATAAAGGCTTCACTGACAACAGCACACGTATGGAGGAGTACTGAGATATCCTATTTTGTAACTTCTCCACACGGTTTGATCACAAGTCCGTTCCATCTTCGGGCACTTTAGCTACATAAGAGTTACTGAATATAACCACTGTGGTTACCAGGATACTGATGTTCCATAATACACAGGAAAGTACATTTACAAAATCTTTCATCACTTCAAAACAATGTGTTGAAGCAAAAATAAAGTCTGGACTAAAACCCATCACAACACACGCACACACTTACTTGTCCACCAGCTTTCCTGCTGGACAAAATTGGTAGGAAGGAGACCAAGAGAATAATTTATTAACATCAGGCAGGCAAGAAACAGACCTTTACTATCCATTCAAAGTGATTTAGCACTCCAGGGGGCAACAAAGCAAAACCAAAACAAAAAACCTCTCCCAAACCAGCATGAATATCTGTTTTAGAGATCTCATGAAGCTCACTGGGAGCTTCACAAGAAAGCCTGCAGTGGAGAGACCACTGCAGGAACCTGTGGTTCCTCAGTCTAACCATGCATCTAACCACTCGAATGACTTGAGATAAAAAGGCTGCACAGATTGGGTTTTTATCTAACACAAAGCAAGCAGGAAATTGAAGGGCATATTTTAACAGAGCACCAAGAATTTGAAGTGGCAAGGAAAAATACCTGGAAAAAAAATGCAAGATAAAGGAAAGATAATAAGTGGGAATGAAGTTTGCAATGCCGTTCGGCTTTGGTTTCAATCATTCGTGAGCTCGAGTATCCCTCCCTTTATAGATGTTGTTCAGTATCACAGATCAGCTATTTATGTGCACAGACTGCAATTGTTTTGGAACAGGATAAAATACTCATTTGGTATCTACAGTCCCGCAATTAGGCCACACACAAACTTGCCTATAGCACACAGGAATAATTCAGCAGGCATTGCTCTAACCCCGCTGGAGCTCTGTGGGTCATGCTGATTGATTTCCATTCCCAAATTCACAATCCTCTGAAAAGAAAAAAACCCAACAAACCCAAACCCAAATTAACTGGTAATTCAGCCCTCCAAACAGTCCAGATGAAACTTCAAGAGGAAACCATGAGGTTTTTAAGTCCTGGCTTTCCAAACCATGCTAATGACCGTCTTTTGAAAATAGGAAACCCACAGCTAAAATAGAGGGCTGCTTTCATCTTTGCTGCTGCTCCCAGAGCTTTGCCAAGTATATGCTGAACCAGACCAAAATTAACATGTTACCAAAAAAATTACGGAACAGCCTTGCTTTTTTCAGCATCCAAACTGAGAATATGTTTATACTTAAAACTTTGAAAGTTCTGTCAAAAGCACAGGTTACTTCTATAAATTAGAGTTCTATGAAAGTAGTCAGCAGTCAGTAGGTATTATCGAGAATGGGTAACTTCACTCTAGCTCCTATTAAATATATTTAGGAAATAATGCAAATTGGGATTTTAAACCAAAACCATCTCCCCACGCACCTTCCCACACACCTCCTCCTGTTATTTATTCTGAGAACTGCTTATGGCTTGTTATGGAGCATCTTTCAGGCAGCGCCTTACATCACTGCTCGTGTACAAAACAATCTTTTAAGAACCTTTAATGTCTATGGGCGCAGAAATTGGTGGTTTAAAAAATCTTTGCATTTGCTGTTTAAAGATTCCCATGCTGATATTGCAAGTTTATTCAGCTACAGTAAATGATTTTATTTTTTTTTTTTAATAGAAAACCTCAGCGTGAACATCAACCAAGAAAGTTTAGTTTTCGGTTAAGTGCTCATTAGGAACAGTTCCTACCATTTATGGCTAAAAGATAAATGCAAGACTTAGCAAACCCATCTCAAGTTCTCTCAAAAAAAAAATGGTCTTTCGTTTTCCTGAGCGCAGCTCTTTTTGATCCCAGTAATCAGCAATAAAACTGAAGAAAAGCTGCCAGCTTCCTTCCACTAATGCTGGCAACCCGGAGGTGAGCGCGCAAGCAAACAAGAGCAGGATAAAGAATGACAAGCGCCTCCTACTTAAGTAGCAAAGGGGCTGAAGGGTGGGAAGATGGCTCAGAGCAACACTTCTTACTTCTAAGAATCAGATGGCCAAAGCCTTACTTGTTTATTTTTAAGCTTGTCACCCAACAGCCAAACATGTCTCAGAAGGATCCCGGTACTATTAGCAGAATTTAGACTCAAAGCTCACAACTTTCTTCCTTCTTCCAAAGCTGAGGATAACAGGTGGACTTCTCTCTATCCCCTAGAGCTCAAACACCTAGACTTAGCAGCCTGACACAAGACAGAAATCAAACGCCAAAGAGCCTTTTGAAGTACCCCTCAAGTTTTGTTAGCAGCAGGGTCATAGAAAGCGAAGGATGGACCTCGGTAACAGCTTAATGGATTTCAATTTTTTACTCTTTAAAAGCAAACCTGACTAATTCAGTAGCATTTTATTTCAGAAGCATTAATTTATCAGCTGGGGTTTAATAGTCACAGCATCATATCATCGCTAGGCTAGTGCACTGAAACTCTAATGGACGTATTAAACAGTTGCTTTAAGAGAAGCAACAGATCTCTACTTAGAATAACTGCTTAATGCTATTAGAAAATTAAGTGGTAATTTATAGCACAGACTAAAGCTGGCTAGGTTGAGATCCCCTTCACTGATTTTGCTGATCCAGAAAGTAAAACTAGTTCAACAGAAGCTAGCCTAGAACCTCAAATATTTCAGGGCTATCACAGCATAACATTGAACTGGCTTGGTATGTCGTACGAACACACCTGATTTTCATAGCTCTTCAGTCTATTGAGCTCTATCAGATTGTGCAGCACCGCATGGAAACAAAACAAAATGGGAGAACTGATTTTTATCTTTGACAAAATGAGATTTCAACTCATTAGCAATTTCTTCTGGGTTTCAGTGGGAAGAATCTGTGTACACCAATCAATACCCATTTCCTTAAGCATTTTCTGGAAAATTTCAAGGTGGGGGATAGAAAGCAGCACTTACTTTTCTGTCTGCTTAGTTGAACTACAAACATGAGATTGGTGGAAGAAGTTAAATACTGCAGCTGCATACGCCCAATGGTCAGGTGTTTGAAGAGTTTTAAGAAATGTGACGCTTCAGTAAGGGCTTTGAAGCACAAAACCATCATGAGCTGAAAGCTTTATTACAAATCTGGAAGCAAATCCTGCCTGTTCTGCAACAGTGGGGGAAATTGCTCTTTGAAAAACAGCAGGCAGAACAGTTTTAGACAATCTAGTTATGTCTGCAATAGGCAGTATACACTGAGAACTTCCATCACCTCAACAGAAATTCCTCTGAAAGGTACTACTGCTATTATGTTTTTTTAAACCCTTTGTCCAGGCTGGCCATCTTAGCAGCATTTTTTTTTTTTTTTTTTTGCCAAAAGAGAGCATCCTCCAGCTGGAAGAACAGTCAAGAAAAACTTCAAGATGCGTTGTTTTGAATGCAAGGATTTGAAACAAATTCTTCATTTTCCTGTTTGGAAAATGCTGTCAGACAGAAGAGGAGGACTATTTACTTTTTCTTGGAGAAGCTCTTTTGCCTGCTCAGATGCTCTTGTCCAACATGATACATGCTTGAGTGCGAAAGAAATAAATGGTCAGTCATCACAAGCAAGTTTTACTTTCCTGGACCCTACCAGCAGATACGGACAGCAATGGAAATGCTGACTTAACGTGTAAATCCCATCAGTAAGGACAGTGATTGGGGGGTAGATTGATTTGTGTATTGATGCAATAGGCCACTCACCATTTTCCTAGCCATGGGCTGAGCAGTTTCAATAGAGCTTTCGCAAAGTCAAAGGAGAAAAATGTTGCATAAAGTTCAAACCCTGGGGAGCAGTGGTTTTGCTTTTCATTAGTTGACTTCAGACATGGCCCACTAAGGCACGTTTTTAATTCAGAAGCACGGCTGTGTATGCACCTAAGCTGCAAATATTAACCTCGCCCGAATCTGCCAAATCACTGGTGTGGATTAGCCCTATGGAATATATGCGGATGTCTCACATCATAACAGATCAGCACCCGAGAAAGCCACGTTGAAACTACAGCTTGATGATGCAATAGCAGGAGACAGCTTCTCATATCCTTATTTCAGACATCCCCCCCAAAAAAAAAAAAAATCGAGAGTGCAAACAAGCTCCTTAATGGACTACGTCTTAATTATCTTTGAGGCTGCCTCCCCCTGCACAATCCCCAGCTAGCTTAGACAGCAGTGAGACCAGTACTAGACGAATTTGTGTTATGAGGCTAGGAACATTTAGAAGACTGCAAGAATATGGCACTGAGAATTTTTGTATCTGATTGTTCTACCAGTTTGAGGTGGAAAACAGGTTAGGTAAACGGCACAAAATGAATCCATGTGGATCAAGGCTGTGTGGCAATTCTAAAGGCTGCACAGCAAAGACAAATGGACTATCCAGTCGCACGGTTCCATTGGAGGTCATCTGTATTTTCATAGTTATACCTATCAGTAAGAGGGCTGGGAATATTATCCCAGAGACATGAATAATACCAACAGTCCTCTGCTTTGAGGCCACTATTTGTTCCCAAAGTTAGTTCTCACCACTACAGGAAGTATCCTAACAAATACTGCTAAGCACATTATTTTAAATCAAGAGCCAAGGTGTTGCAGCGGGGACCAACCCTCCATTCATACACAGGAGAAAAAAAGAAAGTTAAGTTTGTCTGCAGACAACAATAGGCCGAGTGTTTCCATATGCAAACTCAGCCCCAGTTTCATCTTTCTGCAATACGAGCAGTTGAAATTTGGTTGGAATCAGAGATGTTCACATCCTGATGCGTTCCAACAGATTGTACCACTCCAGCATGTTCACTCTGACTGTATCTTCATTTTGTACTTTACATGACACGTGGTGTATTTTGCAGCTTAATGACTATTTTAATCCTCTTTATCACTGAAGAACGTCATCCTAGATGTGATGTAGATACGTATTGTTAGATGGATGCTGCTCAGAGATGTATTTGAAGAGATATTCCAAAACACAGAACTCATTCCAAGGCAAATACTACAGAACAAAAATCTCTGCTTTACTTGATCTGGAGTATTTAAAGCTAGCTGCTATGAACAGTAAAAATCTACCAGCCCCCTGTTACCGCACGAGAAGCGGATTACAGGCAGGTCAGTAGCATCCTCTTAAAAAAATAAATAAATTAATAACTATGTAAATGGCAGTGCATCTCAAAGTCAACACCAGGGGAATAGCTGCTGAAAGTTTAGCTACAAACAGCTGTGCACATTAAGCCCATCTTAGACAGTTAATTTTGCTGCCTGCTGTAGCTAAATGTTTGTTATGTCCTCAGTTATATGATCAAAATAAATTTAATAATCACAGACTATTAAATAAAATAGCAGAACAGTATGAGTAAAGCTATCAGCCACTTACATAACGGGGAATAACAATTTAACTTTTTGCAAAAACCTTTAAAGACAGTGCCAGGAAACATGAAAAGCCAAACTGAAACCCAGGACAGCAAGGCAAATGAAGTCATCTTTGCTTTTGCCTCAAGCAAAAGGCCATTTAGAGTCTTAAAAAGCAGTGCTTCTCACTTCTCTTCTACAGCATAGACAAAGCTTGCAGCCCAAAGTTTTGTGGGTACCTTCACAATATTCTTCTCTGGAGCAACCTACTTTAGCTGTTTGCATACACACGACTAAGAAGTATGACACTGGCCGTTTCAGAACAGTAATGCTCTTGAAATACATCAGCATCTACTACAAAAGGACTACAATGATGCATTCTAGGCAGTGCCCTGCAATGAAAGAGGGAATTAACATGCTACAGATGCCCTGTGGAAAACCTCCCATACGGTTATACTTTGAAAAGTATTCTTCTCATCATGCTAATTCCCATGTGAAGCAAGTTGCAAAAGCTTGCTCAATATAATTGAGCGCAACAAATCCATCCAATTCTAGGAATTTCAGCCTCAACTTCAAAATGCCTTTTGTCCGTATTGCAGATTTTACATTTAAGCAAATTTGAAAGAAGATTTCCTGCCATCTTAACAGCCCTGTTACAGTAGGGACCTGGCCCTTCTCCTTAGTCTTCCTTAGAGCCATGCTGCTGAGCGAAGGACCTGGTGGATAAGGAGAGAGGGCAAAAGGACTTCGAGGTGATCAGCTGTTTGAAGTTTATTTCTTTGTCTCTTAACCTGAGAAATGAAGACATTCTGAAGCAAGAGGCAAGCATTAAAAAATAAAGGATGAATTTATCTAAAACACTGCGTAAAATACAGTATTATCGATTCAAATGTAGGTAACAGATTTCAGCTCTTGGTGTAAGCTCTTATTCTCAAACTCAAATATATCTTGTACGTGCATACAATGAAAAGACCAGTAACAACAAAAGCATAAGCATGTAGCCAGAAGGTGAGGGACCCAAGCAAATCACAAGCTGTGATTCAGACCATAAAGCCAGCTGCGGACAACGCAGGGATACAGCAGTGCAAAATATTACATTGCATCGAGCCTGCACTCTGGCAGGCCATTCATCTCCTGCCTTTGTTATTGGTAAATTGCTTCCGAGAAAGCGGCTGTTGCCCTAAACAGAATATCCACATACTGACTAGCTTTGTTGCAGAGCAAGTATTGATGCAATTTGAACAAGACAGCATTTATCAGGAGTGACGGGGGCAGGAACACTTTTTTTCCCCCTGTTTTTAAAGCCTCCAGCGAGTCTCTCTTGCTGCGACATGATGCCAAAGCTTCCCGCATCCACAAGACGACCCTAACTTCATTTCGTGGCCCCCATCAAGAATTCACTCAGCCCCTTCTGGGGTCTGGCTCTTGCCCAGGTAAGTCCGCAGCACCGCATACATTCATGTCCGAAGGCTGAGCTCTAATACACCAGTATGTCGCAAACACAAAAGCCCAACTTTTTTGGCTGGCTACCCAGAAAGAAAACCCTCTCCACTGCTTGACACTTCCAGTGCTGAGGTTACATGGCTCTACTTAAAGACTCTGGAAATGAAGCGGCTATTTGAAACCCTGCAACTCAAACTACTTAGAGGCACTTAATCTTATTCCAACAGTCCAAATGGGAGCTGCGAGCATCCTGCTCCATTCAAGAGTAATAACTGGTTTCCACGATAACGTGCGCCCTCAACAACTTCTCAGTTTTCCTTTTTCCTGACGGGCAGCAACTTTTAAGTACATGCATGGGCAATGCCATACCCTATACTTGAGAATTAATCTTTGGCCAAGACCGTTGCCCAGGCTAATGTGCTTAGCTTGGATGCTGACACTGTTTCATTCTTTAGGGTTTCTAAACGCCTATGTGATCTTGCTGCGTAAAACGAAGCAGACAACAAATTCAATTTCTTCAGCAAGAGCTTTGATAAATTATGCAGAGAAAGACTCACGTTCAGATGCCAATATACTCACTGGGAACTCAAACCACAGGTTTGAATCAACATTTTGCATTTAATCTTTTGAGAGGAATACTTAGCAGATTAAAGCAAATCTGCCCCTCTCTATTTCAGGCCACAATTATTGTAAGACTACCAGCGTAAGAAGTCAACCAGCGTTTGGTATTAGTGAATTACACTAATTCGTGCAGATTCCTCTAGGACCATTTTTGGCAAGTTACTAGTCCCAATATGAATGGGAAAAGATTAAATACTGATAGAAAACCCTACTACTTAACTTAGACCTGGCAACGTGTCATGCCAAGTCCAAAACCATATAGAGAATTTAGCGATTAAAAGCTTTGCACTGGAGGTTACCATACATCTAAGCAGAGCCCAGCTTCTGTTGTGAATGTGCAATCCAAATCCGCTTGAAATCTAACATGAGTGCATAATGTTTATTGTAACAGATGGTATCAGCAAGATTTTTCTTTTTGTTGCTGTCATTTCACACTACGCAATGACATCATAACTAAGGGGATTCATCAACCCAAAATCCAAAAGAAAAGGGACAAAGCTTTTGGCAGGGAGCTGGAGCTAAAAATAACATAAGAGCCTTTAAAGAAAAGCCCAAAGATTAAAAATGCAAATGTTTGGCTTTTGATTTTAGCATCTCGGTACTGAAGTTAGCATTGGGCAATTCCTGGAAAACACCAAGTAGTTTACCAAAGCACTGTTTCATCTCTGCAACAACATCATCAGAAGACTATTTTTGAGGTCTCCTCACTATTTTAGTGCTTTGAGGTGGCAGATTAAAGAACCCAAGCGCAGCAGTTGTGTGAGAAAATGCAAGCCTTTGTTACAGTAGAGAGTTAACAGAATAATAAAACTCTCTTGAATGCAAGAATTAAAAAAGAAAAAAAACAACAAACAAAATAAATCCTCCCCCAAAACCACACCACACTGACCAACATGTCAGAACATATTGATTTGAAAATATAACCTAAGCAGCAAATGTTTGTTGGAGGAGAAAAGACCTAAACGAGTGAGGGAACTTTCAAGGTTAAACACTACTTTTATTTAAACATGAAGACGTCAGTGAGGAGATGATAATTAGGTACTCTTAAATGGAAACTACACTAAGTATCAAGCTACTGTTACAGTAAGGAACCAGGGCCCAGCCATCTCTGCGCATTTCTATGTGTCTGTCTCTATCTCTGTCCTTGACCTGAATCAAAATACACATTTGACTGTTGTAATTTTGTTAGAGAGAAGCTTATGATATGAAATTACTTAAATGCATCCCTGTCACTGAGCCAAAGCCTGGAATCCCAGTGCTGAAGCACAGTTATCATCCATGCCGCACCTTTGCATGATACCATGTATTAGTCACATTGTCAATAGTGGAGGTGAACCGTAACACCGTTGATGACTCAGTGCCTTACCCCGCAGCTAAGACACACAAAGCTTTACCGAGGCAACCGGGAAATGAGAGCCAGCTCCCACCTTCTGTGCTTTTTGGTTGGTGTTGTTTTTGTTTTGTTTTGTTTTGGTTTTTTTTTTTCCCCCCAGGCTGCATCTAAGTTATGCTGACAATTTTTAAACCCTTCATATTTGGTGACTTGAAAAACTTGAACTCAAAGTCATAATTTCATAACGATTTTCAGTTAGTCTCAAAACACAGAAAAGCCATCTGAGCCAAACAATTATTGATTTCGTCTCCTCTGTAAACTTCTCTGAAGCTCACATACCACATGGAATAACAACTTCAGACCCTGCTTTGTCAACCGAAGGGCTTGTCTGGCCCCAGCAGCCTGCCGCACCGCTCACCTCTGCAGGGAATCCGAGCAGTTGAAATAACCAGTGAAACTGTCAAAGGTTCAGGAGAGGAATTCCCCAGAAAGGCACCCGCAAAGAAGATTAAACTAAACTCTGTAGCCAGACACTGTTCAGCAGGCTTGAGAGCTAAGACTTGCCCCAAACCACTGCTAAAAGATGTTACTGCATGGCATAACATAGTCATCTTTAGAAAAAAAAAAAACCTGCAGGGAAAAAAACCACCTCAAGTGAAGCCATTATCCTTGCAGTCAGCACACCAATGTTGTGGTAGCCCAAAACCAGCAGCAGCCGCCCTCCCAGGCTACTGTACCAGTTTGGCCAGGAGAGATCAAGTCTTGATCTCTAAAAAAGATGAAGAAATACCTACGTACATGTTCAGGAACCAGGCCTGCCTGGAGCAGAAAACAAAAGACTTTCTGGACTATGCTTCATCCATCAGTTCTCTCCCTTATGAAACACAGAGAACCAACGTGTGATTTGACTTTCCACAGTTGCCAATGAAAATGGAAAGTGAAATAAAACATCAAACACCACAGAGAGCGGCAACATTTGACTCTGCATACTAGTTAAAAGTGACTAGCACGTTGCTAGAGATACAAACCAAAATGAAGGTCTGCAATGTATAAACTTGTACAAGAACCTGATCATGGCTGACAGCACAAAACATGACAACAAAGCATTACAACTAAATTTAATACATATAGGGGTCGATCTCTCAAAAACAGCGAAGGCATTCTTTTCCTCACCAGCTATATACAAAATATCCACTGTAATACTTCAAAATGAAGTGCTGGTAAGCAGCTTAGCCGCATGCGTTTCTGATCAGGTGGACATCTGATTACATAAAGCCAAGCGGGATATGTTTTGCTGGTAGAAAGATTAGTTTAACACCATTTGCAGAACATTAGTATTTTGATCATTCATCCCAAGATGGAAAACTTTTACAAATACACATAAAGATGAAATTTTGCATTTTAAACATCAACCCAGTCAGACTGTGGAACAAGCATTAGAACTTATCAGCCATTTAAAAGCCATCCTAGAAGGTGAATTTGATTTCTGTCTGCATTTGTATGTGAATTTTCCATGTTCTCACATGAAGTAGCAGAGTTTAGAGCAGTCAGAAATATATATTTAACTCCAAGTGAGAAGGCAGATGGTGCTGAAGGTAGTAAATCTAGTGCTGAGTAAGTTTAAGAAAAAAAAAAAGCGTTATTCACATGCAAGATGTACATGTGAAGTATATCTCTGCTTACAGTTGCAGGAATTCATATAATAAAAGAAGACNTTAGGAAATTACTCTAAAAAAACACCAGCCAAACTACTTCTCCCGAAATGCACATTTCCTTGTGCACTGCCTCTCAGGAGTGAAGGTTCATTTGTTTCTTTCCCTGATAGCACCCAACCTGAAGTACAACCTGCCCTATTTACACAACAGTAGTAACACGCACCAGTTTCCTTTTAGCCTACAGTATCCAGCAGGAGCCATCAGCTCTCCTCAACCAGAGGAAAGAAACAAGTATGCCATTTTGGTCAATCCATGATAAAGAGAAACCTGACAATTTACTCTGCTCACATCTTCCTTCTTACTGCTTTATCATTCACACTTCTAAGCATTATATATATATATCTATATGGAAGAGTTACTTTGAGACTTTGCATAATGCTGTCGATCCAGTTCCTCTCCCTCTCCCCACAAACCTGAGACTTACTGGCACCTACAGCAAAAAGCTGAAAATGAAAATATTGGAATAAGAAGTACAAAACTAATATAGTCAAAGTGCCCTAAGGACTCCATTTAAGGTAAATAGCAAGGTAAAACCCATGATAGGATATGCCATTTGCCTGTGACAAACTCGCTGCTAGTAGAGGAAGCTGAGCAGGCCCATTATGGGTGTAGACAATGCTTCTGCAGAAAAAAAGGAGCAGTCTTGCAAATTCAAGTACAGTTCCGAATTAGAAGCCTTACCAGTATGGTTTCTAGGCCATTGCAAGTATTTGAAGCATTCCAATTGAGAGCATCACCTTAAATTAACAGCATGTTTCAGAGGTGCTGACTGCATGAACTACGAATCAATGACACTAAGTTTTACCTCAATCAAGTAGCATGAGAGCAAGCATCTGAAGGATTACGTTAATTTAGAAAACCCAAGTAGTTAACAAGAAGAGTCTGGAATGACAAAGTGTAGAAACAGAGGTAAAGGCTTTGTTGCTCTAACAAGAAAGAGATACTTGGGGATAGTGTACTATTTCTCTTGTATTTTAAACTGAAAAACAAGGTGATGGTTTAAGTACATTTGTAGAAGCAGATGCTACAGTCAAAGTAACTTATGTTTAGAAGATGGAGTCCATAAGCCTCCAAAATACACATACATAAGAAAAAAGCAAAGGCAGAATTTTTACAAGCAACATCTAGAGAGAAGCCTACGCGGTATGTAGAACACAGGGCATTGATCCTTCCCTGCACCATAAGGCACTGAAGGAGGAGCAATATGTAATAATAAAGCTCACATCCAGCTAAAGCCATCTACAGAATAGGTTTTGAATAACTCTCAGGCAATGCAACGAACATATTAACAAAAAATCATTTAATCCCTGGTAGAGACATTAATGCCTAAATAACATTTAAGAAAGGTCATAAATATTTCACATGTGAAGAAGGGAGAGCTGAAGGCCTTCTCCAAAGAGCAGAGCTTACCTTCACATGGCATTCTACAATGCAGCAGAAATTCCACAGCCTCTCTGCAATATCAGATGTCCATCTGATTTGCTTTATTTCTTTATACACATCTCTGCTTCAGAGAAGCTTTTGTTGAGGTTTAGATGAGGCATAGCACACGATCACTTTCATATGAAAGTGTATTTCCTAACACTTACTGGAAAGCGGAGTTTTAGGAACTGAAAGCAAACTGACGGCCACACACTCAAGACTGGAATTTTACTGAGCTGTTTCTACTCAGGACTTCAACACCGAAGTGGAAATTTCCCCTAGGTGGAGTTCTTTGTTCAATGCAGCAGGCAATTAGAAGTCCCTAAGGTCTGCAGAAATGGCACAAGACTGGTATTTTTGTCAGTGAGAATTTGAGCATACAATACAAAAATAATAACATGAAAGGCACAATTCTGCTGTAAAACACACTTGTTTTTTCCTCACCCCAAGTCCTGGTAATTTGAAACAGACAGGTAACAGACGTAAGCATTCAAGATAGCTTTGGAAAAAGACCACTAAAACCAAACGTGATTTAAAAAAAAAAGCAGTATCGAGTCTGCATCACCTCCGATTAGATTATACAAAAAGGTCAAGTGGTAAAAAAGAAACTTTGCATCTTTAAAGGCCTTGAGGGCACAGCAAAAGCAGTTTATCATTGGACTACAGATCAAATTAGAATAGATTTATTTTCTTTTTCCAGTTGGCATCAGTGTCCTATTTGAAGTTCTCGGGGACTTCAGAAGCAAAACACAGCAGTCACTGAATTCAGACACAACCCTAGGACACATACTACTATGCAAAGAAAAACATTAATTGCTGGGTATCAATGATTTCTCTAAGCTCTACTATTCAAATTTATTTGGAAGAGAGATTGCCAAAGGTTATCTGCCATGAAGACCCGAAGATCTGAAAGGGAGACTGACTGTCACCAACGAGGAGCCCTAGGGAACGCCCTATTCAAAGGTTCACATACCAATAATTAAAAAAAAAAAAATATGTGCCACTCCCCTTCCTCTGTGCAGGAAAGAAAGAAAAACAAATTGTAGTTGATAAGAAGATTACCGGGTGTTCTAGGGACAGGGACTGGTAGCTAAGATAATCAAGCGAAAGAAAATCCACCTAATGGGACTGTGCCAATCCAACTAAACTGATAATTGCAGACATTGCTACGCATTTTCCTAAAATCCAGTACACTTTCAAATGTCATCTTTATTACAGAAAAAAAAAAATCAATCTCTTGCATATTTTTCATCACATTACCTGATAGCATCCAGTAATGATCACAGCATAAAACCCAAGAACAGTAACCACTTCGCTTCCTAAGCTCTGCATCGAGATACTATTCTTGAGAAAATCTGGCAGCAATAAAGACTCGAGAGCTGCAGTCCCCCACAGACTGGGAGAGGAGGCAGCAAAAATAAGAATTAAAATGTCACAGTTGACATTTTGTGTCAGCGGATTCAGGTGGCTGGCGTGCCTTCAGAGGATGCAAATTTCGCTGCAGGAATGGCCGAACAGATCGAGGAGGCAGCGAGGACAGCCCGCTGCACTAACATAACCCCACACCAGTGCCCAGTCGTACTGCTGCAGGTTGGGAGCGACCACGCAGCCTGTAAAACCAACCCGATTGTCATCCTCTGAAAAAGAATGAGGCAGGAAGGGTTTCATTTTAATCCTTTTCAAAGAGGTCAACACCCCCATTCCCTGGGGTTGCCAGCCCCTCCTGGGGTGCCGAGGTGTGACACTGCCGCTCGCCCCTCTGTGCCAAACCCTTTGCCAACACTGTGACTGGTGAATCCTGGGATCGGCTTCTTCAGACGGACACAAGGCTTCGGAATAAAATTACAGCTAGATTTGCTTTCCAAGTTGGCATTTTGTAACACATGTCCATAAGCAGCAGCTTCCAGAAAGGATGTGCATAGCAGCCGAATTTGTCTCGGATATGGCAGAGGAAGTGATCTACCGCCGGAGGAGTTTCCAAACAGGTGAAAGAGATCAGATTTAACCCGGCCACCGCGGAGCAGCCAGGACAGTCCCCTACCACCAAGGCAATGCCAAGTAACCTGATCTAGCCAACCCAGGCTCCCTCGAGCAGCCCCACCGAGTCCTAAGTTATCTCTCCTGCAAGATAAACTCCGCACAAGTTCTTCCAAAGACAATTATGGCCACATTCCATTGATTTATAGAAATTTAACAGAAAAACTGGTACAAAGTAGGTGGAATACTATTCCTCAATAGCAGCTGAATAAGCAAAAGTCATTGACTAGGCTAATTTCACATGACACATTAAAAATATAAAAGAACCATGCTTATTGCCAGTTAGTAATTACCGCCAGCTTAGAGCTTCAGATTTTTGCATTGCACTGAGGTAGGTGTTCTGCTTAACCAAGCTTGTTAAATTTAACTGTAAACTGCCAAATCAAGCCATTCCCAGGTAGCCACAAGCCTGTTCTTTATCCATCCCTATATAACCCAGGACATAAACAAGACAGACATAGCTGTTTCGCATTTCCAAACAACACCCAGGCATACATTATTAAACTCTATTTACATGCCATGTTTGAAGCTCAGCACATACTTTGCTCTTTGTTTTGCTGCTTCACTTTAACACATAGGTTATAGTATAAAGTTTTGAAATCGACAAGATTTTTTCCCTAGCCATCTTGTCATTTGGATAGCCAGATTACACAAAGTGCTTATTTTTAGGGATGAAGTTAGAATTTTCCCCTCCAATTACTTTCATATACAGAGATACAAATGTAATATATATTCTTATATGTACACATGTATGTCTATATATATATATATGAACTGTGGCATCTAAGCCATTTCCATATTAAATGCACGCCCTTTACACTTGGCTGAAGCATCTCCTCCTAAAGATAAGGTAACAGTTCAAACCTGAGGATTAATTCGGGATCTATCAAGCGGATAGCAACCAAATGGATTCGTTTAACCGAGGCTTTCCTCTACGAAATTGCCCTCTAATACTCTTCTAAGCTTCTAGACCAATCTGAAGCTCACAGCTCTTGCTACCGTGCCAAGAATGCAGAGGTCACTTCTCAAAAAAAAAAACAACAGAACCCAACAAAACCGAAAAACAACCCGAAACCCCAAACACCTCAGCGAAACGAAGCTGCTAAACCACGCCAGATGAGAGCCGGGCGGGCTCCGGTCGGAGTGTTTTCCCGAAAACAGGGGGAAAACACCAACCCATCACCGCTTACCCCTAGAAGGTCTTGCAGAAGCTGCTCAACCTCCGGGTCCTTCCATGCGAGCCCAGACACCTCCAACACGCCGCTTACCTTCCTCCCTCAGCCCACCCCCCCTTAGCCCAGGGGAGGGCTGACCCCGGGCGATAACGCAGCCCACGGGGGGGCAAAAAAAAAACCCAAAACCAACTAAAAAAAAAAAAGCAACCAAAAAGCCACCTGAAAATGGCGAAAAAGTCCCACCAGCGCAGTTCCTCCGCCCGCCTCTCCCCCACCTTCAGCCAGACCCCGGCCTCCTACCCACCTCGATGTAGCCGGCGAGCGTGGCCGCGGGGCCGGCCAGCCCCAGGAGGAGCAGGAGAGGGAAGCGCAACGCGGAGCCCATGGTCGTTCCGCCTCCGCCGCCGCCCAAGCGCTACTGCGGCCTCAGCGCCCCCCTCGGCGGCGCGTCGGGAGCCGCCTCTCCAAGCCCCGCCCCCGCCCCGCCGCCACGGCCTATCGCGGCGAGGCGGAGGAATGACGTCCCGCAGCCCCCGGCTGGCGGCCAATCGTCGCGCCGCCGGGGAAGGCCGTCCCCGCCCCCGGGTGAGTAAGGACGGCTGGGTGAGGGCGCCACGCCTCCTTCCCCGCTAACAGCCAATAGGAGGCGGCGTGGGGCAGGATGGCCCGCCCACGGGGGCGAGCTCCCTCCCCCGGGAAATGGCGGCCAAAGCGGAGGGCTGAGGCGGCGGGGAGGCCCCGAGGGGAAACACCCCAGCGGCGTTCTTCACCCCTCTTTTATTTTTAGGCTGCTGTATAAATTAACCACCCACGTGAAATTCCTCGCATCGAGGAGCCTAAAGGGCCGTGGGGTGGTGTCTGTGGACTAAAAGCCCCTCCTTCTCCCCACCACTCTCAGGAGGAAGGAGTTCCTGAGGTAATATAAAGGAGAACGAGGCGGTTTACCTTATCTAAAAGGAAAAGAATAAAGTTTCCCATTCTAAGAAGAAAACCATCTCAACATCTATCCTTAATTTCTTAAACGCCCTGACCCATGGTGCTACTAGCGAGCTCCAAGCCCTTCTTGCTTTCCCATAAAAACCCAACACAATTGTGCTTTTTTTATTTATTTATTTTTTAATCTTAAAATAGGACTATTGAAGAATAATCATAAGCTGCTCCATCCCGCCCCCACTTCCACTACTTCCCGCCACTGAGGACTTCCACTGCCTGGAAGAGAAGATGGCACACGTGCTGCCGACCTGCATAAAGACAGCAAAGCTCTCCGTAAACTTTAATTAAACAAGGGGTTTTTTTTATCCCCATGATACATCCCCACCTTCTCCGGTTCGGTGTGAGACAGCCATGCCGCGGGTTTCATTCAGTGCAGATGTTCTGCCACAGCTGGTGCCACTATTTAAGGACACGTTTCTGGCTTTAAAACCAATTGCGCCAAATTTGCACTGAGGCTATTATAATTTCACCGAGTTACTTACAAAAAGAAGTTTAAAACCAAAAAAAATAAAATCAAGCAGAGCAATCAAGCGGAGCTGCTGATACAGTAGCCCTCCTGTAGCAGTGCGAAACATTTACTAGTCGCTTTTTAGTATTTTCTTTGGCTTTCACAACATGAACATACTTCAGTCAATTCAGGGATGACAAATGCCCACCTTGAAGATGTAACCACTAAAGCTCCTGCTTGTTTCAGTGGGAAGAATATTTTTAGATGACACCTTCAAAAATATCATCTAACCCAATAAATTAAAAAAAAAAACAACAGAAGTCTAAAGTCATAACAATCAGTAAACCCATTAGAATTATGTCAGAAAAGTAGTACCCTATACATTCTATATATTCGCTTTCATTTTTGTATGAAAATACATCAGGTGCTTAACAAGGGCAGAAAAAAAAAAAAGACCTTTGTACAAAATGGCACATAGTTATAAACCATTTCCATTCTCAACTTCCATGTTCTTTAGTGTCTCTTACGAGTGCTATTTTCTGAAACAGTTGAAGGGAATATTGCTGAAATGTTGCAGATGGGGGTAAATCTGTACAATAGATCAATAAGCAGCCCAGTTTTAATTAAAACAGCTGACTGGTCCACTAGTCACTTATTATAGTCTCTTTTTTATAGTATTTGAAAACCCTTAAATCTCTTTTACTGCAGTCCTCTGGCATATATAATTTTCTTTTTCAACTTGGCCAAATGCAGTTGGAAAATGGAGTTAACAACTGCTTTTTGAAAATGGATACATTTTAATTTAAGTATTTTATTGTGCAATATGAATACACAAGTAAATAGCAGGACATTCTGAGTTAAGCTTTTCCCTTTTCCTAAAAAAAGGAGGTATTTTTCTTTCTCCCCAGGCCAAAAAGTACAAGCTCTTTATAAATCTTTGGATAGGGCCTTTCATTCGAGGTTGAATTTATACAGCATTTGAAGTGCTGTATAAATTAATATACTTTTAATGCTTAATATTTACATAGTGTTTGGTGAGAATTAATGTTCACAGCCCTTCTGGGAGCTAATGCATTTAGAGGATGGTGAAAACGCTACAACAGAAAAAAAAGCTTGTTAATTTGGGTGACAGCTTGATTTTGGGGGCACAGCAGAAGCAGAAGTAATTGGCTGCACATCACCGAGCACCTCTTGAAATCAAGTCACACATGTCTAAGGACAGATGCATGCAAAATATGAGGGCCCTCATGAAGAGTCTGAATTTCCACAGCCACGTGGAGTCAACATCAGAGGTCAGAGCAACACTACAACCAGAATACACCTAGTCCTCCGCCTCAATCTATTCAGATAAAATAATTTATGGTACGATATCGGCTGTTAAAAGAAAGTGGCATCCCCATGCACAGGCACAACATAGCAAACAGATAGTTGATTTACTTTGGAGTATTTTTACTGAGACAGTCTTGATTACAGCAGTGTTATCCTCGTTTTTCTAAAAAGCAATTTCAATCTGGTGACTTTTGGGGAAATCTCAGAGATAAGTACGAGGTACGACCTCAGCTTCTTTCTCACCTCCAGTAACACAGCCTGTTCCTAGTACTACACTGCAGACACACCAGCGTGCAAGAGCTGAAGTCCTGCCGCAAGGCTGCAACGCAACACATTCCCCTTCAAAAGCAAGACCATCAGTGCTCAGTTCGCTACCAAAAAAAAACAAGCAACAAATTAAAGTTTGAAGAATAACAGCTTCCCCTTCATATAGAGATCAGTCCTTCCCAGGAAAAAATGAAAAAAAGTCCCCAGAAAAAAAAAAAAGTTCTAAGCCACCAGATCTTGTTCTTTCCTTGGTGCTCATCAAGAGCTCTGAGTGCAACTGAATTCACATGGCTGCTGGGAGGAAGGGGGGTTGAAACAGAGTCTCCAGCAAAACACAAACGTGATTCTAGCAGTTGAAAAAACCGCTTTAAGGAGGGAAAGGCTTTGGAGTCGGTTGCTTTCAGGTGACTACTAGTCAACATAGGACACTACTGCAGGTATGCTGACACCCGCAATGGTCAAGGTGAATTCAGCATGTAGATATATTCCAGGTAAGAACTGGTAGTTATCTGCTGCCTGTGACAACAGTACCAGTTTGAATGAATGCTGCAAGGCTGCGGCATTCCCGAGAACACCTTTCCTGTTGTTAACCCTGTTAGGTAGGTGGCAGCTTTCATTTCCTTCCAAGAATCCCATTTTATATGCTCGGTTCCAGGGCTTTTAGTGCCCTTTTCCCAGCACACACATGCTAACAAAGCACTGAGAATCCCATCCTTACCTTTGGCTGCTCCTGTTTATTCTGCAAGAAATGTTTCAAGTGAACATCTCTGTCCATTATCACTTGCAAGACCACAACTGCGGAAATGCAAAAAGCATATTTATTATCGTGAAAATGTGCCCTGAAAGGCAATGTTAAACTCTTGATAAAAAGGGTGAACAGCAGTCCGTGAGGAATGTGTCTGGTACCATTAAAGTCACTGGGAGCAGCAACTTTAGCAAACTGATATGCTGAGATCCTGACAGTACCTGGAGAATGTGTTCACAGAAGTGAGAAAGTCTTTGAGTATTCTCACTATTCTCTTAAACTCCACAAATTAAAGCATAAAATTGATCTAGCCTGTGAATGGTGATGTTATGCAGCTCTTAATTAAAAAACTTAATTGAAGATTTAAATGGTGGATCATATCATTTGTATGAGCACTACGTGACAGATATGTAGAAGTCAGAGGTTGCAGAGGTAGAGCTGAGTCAGCCTTGGTTTTTGAAATGAATTTAGAAAATGACTACAGTACATGGTGGGGTTGAGTAAAGAGAACTTATTCAGGCACAATTCAGCAATGTAAGAAATGCTAAACAGTGCTTCTCAAAAAAAAAAAGTATCACCCAACTTGCATGAATGAGATACAGTTAACTGCCACAACTCATCACGAGCCATCCTGCACCTAGGACAAGACCTCTATCTGTTAAAATAGGCTGTATGAGGGACATAAAGCAATGCAAAACTTTTATTAGTCAACTAAAACTTGAGCCAACATCCATCTGTATAAATGCCTTTGGGAAGTAATACTTCTCCAAACCCCATAAATAACACCAGAAAGTTGCCAACCTGCTGTGGAGTTGGACATCTATATTTGGCTGCAAAATCTTTGTGGAAGTCTAAGGTTCCTGCAGTTTTGCAACTCAGCCTTCCATCTGTAATGCAAAAGGACAACAGGCTGCAGACGAGGTGTAGAAAGCCCAGCAGCAACAAGAGGAAGGAAACCACTGAAGAAACTGGGCTTAGGATATAAAGGTACACACAGAGGATGAAGATGTTCCATAGAAAGAGGGTGACAGAAAAGATGCAGAGACTTTCTAAGGCCTTGAAGGATAACAAAAGGCAGACAGGAGTTTAAAAAAGGAAAGGTCATTTCTATGGGAATACAGTGAAGTTTAGGAAAGTGAAAGGATGGAGAATAAATAAGAAGAGATGCATTGCCAGTGGATTCGTACCTTAAAACCAGGGATAAGCGGAGTAATTGCAGGCGTGAGGAAAACCAGCACAGGAATCTGCGACAAGGAAGTGACACAGTAAATGGTGGTGGACAACAAGCTTTTCTGTTTCGACTCAAAGACATCTTTAAAAGGGCTTGGCAGGGAAGAGAGGAAAAGTCTACCCTTTATTGTATCAATGAATCCTTAACTCTCGATGGTCTTTTTTCTACTGCTCTGTTCTTTGCCCAAAACAGTGCCATTAATCTGGCTTTCATGCAGGTGTTCTGAGATTTTTCTGGGGGGAGATTTAAACAGCAGTTTGTGCTATGTTAATCTCAAACAGCACGATCCTTGCCTACAGCATGTAACAGACTGTTAAGGTAAAAATTGGCACATTAATACTCCCTCTCCTATAACCACAAACTTCAAAACACCCCCTTCTTTTGGGTTTAGAATTATTACTGCTTTGCCAAAGCACATCAGCAGAGAAGGTGGCAATGCATTGGAAAATGAAAAATAGATCAATCAAGGATGCTTAAGGCTAGCACAACAAGAGCGTGGCTACTAAAGGAAGCTGCTGCTCCTTCAGTACTCTGCATATGCATCTTAGCATCCGGAAAACATGCTCAGTCTATGATCTCCTCTCATTTTCTAGATGATGGGCAAAGCCAATGATCACAGTGAATTTAACTGGACAATTTGTTTGTCTGAAGAGGAGGACCACCCAAGACAACAGCAGTGTCTGAAAGACAGAAGCAATCCTTTTTGGAATAGATTAGCACATCTGCAGAATTCACTATCCAGGAAAGGAAATTACCTCTGATACATAATTCAATAGAGTAATGAGCCCACACTCAGATTTAGGATCCCAAATACAAGAATAGAAGAGAGCCAAACCACCTCTTCAGCTAACCATCAGTTTTCAGAATGTACAAACTGGGTATTTATGCTGCTCGTTTTCTCTCTCCAGATAGACGCGAGGTTTTTGCCACTGGCAGGATCTCAAGGCAGAAAAATGCCTGATGCTTCTTCAAAGAGTTGTAGCAAACACTTAACCTGACACAGGAAACTCAAAAGGTCTAGAGGTCAACAAATAAAGGCATAGTCAGACACTGGAAGGGGGAGAGAGGAAGGAGAGGCTGCACTGCAGAAAATATTTAGTAAACTCTCACCCTCTTGCATCGTAATATCTTCCTACAACACGGTGAAGGCATTCCGTCACCTTTATCTCTTCTAGTCCACCTGTGAAGACGGAAGTGTCATTTAGTCTCTGAAGATAGCAGGATCAGTCATTCATAGATCAAGGCCACCAAACCATTCCAACCTAAATAGGCAGTTTGTGGTAGAGAAGCCATATGAGAGCTTAAAGAGGGGAAAAAAAGCACAATTAAACAAAAAATCCACCACCAAGTGAGCATATTTTCCACCGATATTGGCTCATTACGATGCTGAGACGTCTCCTGTTGTCCTTGGACAACATTTGTTTCCTCTCCTCTCATCTGCTTGCTGGTCTCACTCAGACAGTCTCATTTCAGCGGTGTGAAAGGTTGTTCATTTTATAGAGGTCTTTCGTGAAAGATGAAAAATCAAATATGTTATAATTAGCTGCAGTTCCACATAAGTCACTATTATTGCAGCTTTCATATTAGATCTGAATTTGTCCCACAAACATGTGCGTCAAATATTACAGTAGAATGATTAATGATATCACACATAATAGAAGGATTAAGCATTGATACAGGAGAGTCGCTCGAGAGGAACAATTTTAACTTCTTTCCACTCATAATTTATTCTTGTCCTGTACTATAAAAGAAACATGAAATTGAAAATAAAAATGGCTTGTGCTACTGGCAAGCAAAAGAAGAGATCTGATTCACGATTGAATTCCTCATTCAGTATTCATTGGTGGATTAAAAGCCAAATCATCTTAACAAATGGCATGGCAATGAACAACATCAAATATAAAAACCTCAGGACTTGTCCTGCTGAATAAATGTAGAATCATTTCCAGCAGCTTTGAAGATAAGTGCAATTCAACAACAAAAAATCTACCCCTCCCTCCACCATCAGGTCTGATTCAACGCCTGTTACATCAGACACCGTGGAATAACCTGTGCTAACAAGCTCTTCCATGGCACACTGAAGTCGCCTTTTACTTCCCCCCGACCCCGTCACTTGTTTGTGCAGTTACTCAGTTTGCAAGCAACAGGGTGTGTTAGGAAGTAACTTATGACACAGGAACAGACAACAAGGAATTTTAAAATAAAGTCTAGGAGACATGTCATGTCTGCAAAGCTTTATTACTTGGAACTGTTGTTTTCCATCAGGCACACGATACTTTTAAGTGCTTATTTTTCTGGTGCACTGAAAAGCAAAATAACTTCACTAAAAACTCCCTCCTTTAATTTGATATCAGCACAGACAGTTGCAGTTTGCATCATTCTATTTAAACAAACGTTAAGGTACATTTCCTTTTACAATCATCATTAGAAGCCTCATGGCTCCCAAGCACCCAGTCATTCTTCTTATGTCAACACAGGAATATTTATTTTAGTTTCTTGAAATACACACCCTGGAGCCAAGGGAGTTGCACACCAGGTGCCACAGGGACCTGCAGCTTTGCCCTCTGGTGCCTGCCATCAGACCACGCTTTGGGAAGGAGCTGAAGGGTCTTGTGCTGATTAGCAGCCTGGTCTTCAACTGAGAGTTGGGGAGGAAAAAAAAATAATAAAAAATCAGTGGGATTTTGGAATTCCCGGGCACGGGAATTCATATTTGCAGACCTCACTCTACAACTTTTAATTTAAGTGCCCCAAATACAGACTGCTCTCTAGTACTATTTATTTACAAACTCATTTAAGACAGTGGCTTCATATTCTGCACTGGTTCTTTTTTTATAACCTTTGAAATCTAGTTCTTTGGAGGGCCACAAGAAAATGAGAAGTAGCAGTACTTTCACAGCTTTCAAACTCCTAAGGCAGCAAGAAGTTAGAATATAGGTTCTCTTGGTGATCAGAACTACAGACATGTATTCGAAGTCTGTTTCAACTGAATAAGTCATACAGCAAGACACAGATGAGGAACTGGGACATGAGTAGAAGATGAATCCCAATGTCTCCAAGGGAAGGAGTGGACCGCCTACAACTTCCACCCGCAAACCCGTGGCCCGAGGGGAAGAACAGCCCCCTAGATTCCTCTCCTGAATCACATTTTCTCAGAAGATGAGTCAGGCCCCAAGAGATCTTTGTTTTAACAAAACCCATCTTGCTGCTCCTGTAACTTTCCTATTGTCTTTTCCCATGTCTTGCAAAGGGCTAAATTAAAAATTGCTCTTTTTATTTTACAACTGTTTTTTTACTATCATTTTCCCTCGCACATGGGAAGAGAGAGTAGCCTGTGCTTTAGCACCCCAGTTTGCCAAAACGTGAAGGTCCTTTTTTCCCCCAAACATAAAGGCATTTTGCCCCACAATAATGAAAATATCAGCTCACAGGAGAGCTTTGCACTGACACCAGCATATTCTGCATTTTATGAAACAAATTACAAGGCTTCTTCCAAGTCTAGGTTCTCCTGCCTTGTCTCAGTCATTTGGTTGACTCCCTGAGGTCTCTGCTGAGATGTAGCTCATTGGCTAAGTTATATAAAAGGAGTCTTAAGTAGAGCACTCTATTGAGGTTTGAGTTTTCCCTTTAAAATGCAAATGGCTGGTAGTTAATTCCCTTTTGGGATTTAAGAGCTGAATTTAAAATGGGAAATGATGATACAAAAATATACTTCAGAAAGCATTGCAGTATGAGTAATGAAACATTCGCCACATGAATACAGATTCTTCTGGTCAGCCAGACATCTTCATTTATCTGCATTTTAATAGTTTCCCTCAAAACTGCTTTTGGCTAAATTTTTCGTCAACATATTACCTGGTGCAGCCTCAGCGGACTGCAACAAGGGCAAAATTTGACCACGTTTTCTTTTTTTTAAAATCTCATATATCAGCACATTTAAATGTATCAATATTCTATCAGGTATTATAAATATCTTCCTCTTTTCTGTTAAAGAAGTCTAATGAGACCTTTCCATACTTCCCAAAAATACAACTGGATGACAGACCTGTTTGCCAGCTCCTTTGTTGACTGGAATGGCTAAAGAGCTATCCGAAAAAGTGTCTGCTTAGGAAAGATTTTAAACCAGTATTTACTTACCAATTTCAAAAGGAACATCTTCTGTCTCACTTTCTTTTTCAGAATTACCAGTCTGCTTCTAAGGGGGGAAAAATAAGCATGTATAATGATGTCCTTAGAACAATTTATGCTTAAACACATACATATGCACAATAGACACACCCTGATAAGATTACATGGACCTGGGGGATGCACAGTGCTCTAACCTGCATTTAAAATTCAGGGTGCTCCACTCCTTGCACGATCAGGCCTTAAGTAACTCAACTGGATTCCGTGTATTTGTTCTGTCTTCTGGAAAATATACCTTTACATAACCCTTCAAAAGAATTCATTTCTATGCACATGGACACTGGCACAAACACATACACCAGTTTTAATAAACCTTATACCGGCAAAGGACGGAACTGTGTCATCATGATATGAAACCCACAGATCACATGTCTAAAATGGAACTGTAGACTTTCTAGGCTAAGTTTAGAAGGGCCTAACCCTGTGATCTTGTCAAAGAACTAGAAATTATTTGTATTTGGATATGCTTGCTTTAGCGCGTGGGTGCAGAGCTGGAACAGATGCAATGGTATGAAATAGGAGCAGACCCCAGCCCGGGTTCCAGCCCCTACCTGCTGATCCAGCATCACCTGCAGTAGCTCAGCACAGGCACACGGGTAGATCCCTTGGCAGGGTCAGCAAATAAATACCTACGCCATCGCAAAACCTGAAAAACAATGAATGACACCCGTCTTATTTCAAGTTTTCCCTCTGTCTATACAAGAAGAGACAGAATACCTCAAATATTCAAACTTTTCCTTTTTGCCCTTCTTTTGTTTCCATGTTTTTCTACAAATTGCATACTGTCCAAGTTCTCCGGGCTCTGTTCTCTCTTTTCTGTTAAAGACTGACTTCAATCAAACCCTAGATCTAAAAGTCCCCAAACAACCAACAAAGAATGTATTTCAGTACGTTAAATTTGAGAAGTCACAACAAGGGCTGTGGTATAATACTGTGATATCACTCACAACAGACTATTACTTCATTGTGAATGAAAACAGCATCTGGCATGGGGCAGGAAATAATTTACCAAAAAAGCATCTAAGAAGTACAGCAATGAAAAATAAGAATCAAATGAGTTTGCTGCTATGTAAGTGGTTCTCTTCGTTAAAGGTTCCCGCAATGTAAAAACGTTTCTTTAAAGTAAGGGAAGGAAAAATACCGTACATGTTAAGTCTTTTTTTCCGCCTTCGACTCAAATGGTTGCCAATAGCTTTTCAACAATTGCGTGATTCACTATTGAGTATTTCATCGTGAAAAAAGCCTGCATTCTGTATGGTAGAGGGCTCTTTCATTTCGTATTTATGTTATCAACCAATGTGTCAGCTGTTAAAGAAAACCTGGTGAAAGACAATGAAAGGAGATAAACCCCCAGCAGGTGTTACAGGAATACTCAATTGCCTTTTACTCTTAATTACACCTTTAATGTGCGTTTTTGCTGTGTTGCAGTTGCTCTATGTAAATGAAATAGTACTTTAAAATATTTTTTTTCTACAGTTTCTGCAACCACTATAAGAGAAAGTGAATGGGTCCAAATAAAACTGCGTAAGGGCAAAACTTAGGAAGGAAAAAATTAAAAAGGGCATCACCAGTAGATTTCCTAGAAGTTCTGCAGGGAATTAGTGATGCAAGGGCAGGGAGAGGGAGCCAGGCTCTGGAATTCATTATGAAGATTAACACAGAAGGAGACATTTCACTACAACATTTTGCATTTGAGGAGGACCGCAAGCATGTGAAGTGGCTCATTCAACTTCTTAGGGTATTCTTGGGTGAAACAGAACTGGTTCACCAAGGAGGTGAATTCAGCCTTATCAAACTGATCTGAGAAGTATAAAATGACCTTGGTGTCTTAGGTGTATTCCTGTCTGCCTTCCTAAACACCTCAGCAACAGAAATAATAGCTTTCAAGGCAATCTTACCATGGTGGCAAAAAAGACATTTCGGTGTGAAAATTGGCTACTGATTGGATGGGCTTACAGCTGGCAACTCTCTTGATCAAAATTACTCCACAGTAGCTTTAAGAAATGCCCTTGATATTACTGGAGTCCTCTATTATTCAGGCAAATTCACTAGGAAGCAAATTTCAGAGCATTTTGAAAATCAGGGGTCAAATTCTGGGATCCTTTGATAAGACATACAGCCCAGATCCTACCTGAGATCCCACTGTAGTGTATTAGCTTTAAAGAGAGTCTTCCCAAACAAACAGATTTTAGAGCACCAGGAAATACCGATTCTACTCTGCCAGCAGAACTCTTGTAACAAACCTCCAGAAAAGTCCCTGCAAAATTAAGGCAGAGCAAACCTAACATGACACAGGACTCACAAGCCCTCTCAGCTGGAACTGCAGCAAATATGTTATTGTGAACTGCAGCCTCATGCTCAAGCGAGCAAGTCCTGAATTTTTCCACTGTATGCAGGCTGAGGTTACAAGGGTTGTTACAAGAGCAACAGTTGAACAATCCTGTAATAACAGAGAAATGCTACATACCCTCATAACTGTGTTTGAAAGAATGCTCTCACCTAACTGCATAAATCCACTGCTTTGAAGAAAACACCTCTGTTTCAGGTCAAGCTGGCCAGGTGCCTGGGCACACCTGGAATACATAACATTTGGGTGCACCTGAATAACATCACATGAGTTTTGACAATGAGAAGTATTTCCTGCAAGAAAAAAAAATAGGGAAAAAACATAAGACTGGCTCAAAATAATTGGGTTATGTTCTGCTCACTAAAAGATTTTGTGGAAGCAGATTGACATGTTATTTCTTCGTGGCCTACAGTATCTGCATTCCTCCTCTGGTGTCATTTGTCTGAAGGACAGTGGAGGATGTGCCAGAATTCCCTGCCCTGGGCAGCAAATTTTCATGTTTTTCCAGTCTGGCTGGCAACAGGACTATCCCATTTGTAGCCACCTGCACCAGAGCAGAGACTGTCGCTTCAATTTTAATGGCTGTCTCACGCAATACCATTTTCTTTTGGTCAGATTTAGAGACAAGGCAGCATTGAACTCAGACAAATCTTGGCACTCGCTATATGTTTACTCCATTTGATACCCACTGTTCTCTAAAGACACTTGTTTTCAAAGGCATTCCAGTATCCACCTATAGCATGGGTGGAATATACTTACCTTTCAAACTCAGTTTAGTTTCAAAACATCCTCTTCTTTAAACTAATCAGTCACTAAAGCAAACACTTCTACTGAGACAACTATCCTCTTGAAGGACACAGCCCAGTGCAAAGAACTGCTCTGCAAAAATATTTTGAATGCAATCCAAAGTGACATCTAAATCAATACAGCCCCACGCTGCTGCAGGTGCCTGCTCTCCCTGCAGGGTCAGGTACTCCACCGCAGTCTCCTACGCCAAAGGTGTTGATAGTGATACAACACTGCTAATGTGGCAAAGGTTGTTTTTCTTCCACTTAACCACAAAATCCTAGAACCCTGTGAGAAAATTTCAGCAGTGTTTTTCTTCTCAAAGGCCTAACTTCATAATTGTTATGACAAAAGATTGAGGAAAAGCTCAACGATACAGCTAAGTAAAGACTCAGACCTCAGAAAAAAAAGCAGAGTATGCAACGGCCTCCAAAATGGGTCTTTTGAATCAAACTTACAAGGTTTTAATAAATAGAGTAACAGTACAAACCTTACATTTACAACAGACTCTAAAATAAAACAAAACCTATAAAAAAAAACCCAGAAACTCATTGCATTTTGCTGAAAATCAGAACTGGTATAACAACAAAGCATTACCTGCAAGACCCAGCCACCAATACAATACCCTGCCAGGGACCCGAGGCCACTAATAAATCTCACTGATCCTGAGCAGCTTCACCTGGGGCCACCACCCACGGGGGGGGGGGGGGGGGNGGGCGGGAGCTCTATTTAAGCTGAGCCCAGGGACCACATTCCTTGCTTGAGTGGTCCTAGAGGAGTGTTTGGGTGCAGCTTAGGGATGGCTGTACTTGGGGATGGAACTCCAACCTGATTTTTCAGCTTGAGCTGGAATCTCTACTATTGTTATGGACTTGGTAAGTGACCACTGGGTTTTATCTAATCCTGGTTGTCCTTACCAGGCTGTGTCCTGACCCACAGGTTTAATTCCTGGACCTTAGACCTGCCTTATCTTCTTGAACTTGCCTGATGACCTGGATTCTTAAATGACCCTGATGGGCATCTCTAGATAAGCCTTACTCATCTTGTTTGGGTACTGAAGGATGAGACTGCAGCTGGTGAGTACTCTTGCAAGCATAGAGATCAGACTCTTGGGCAAGAGCTAGAAACTTTCCAGGGGAAGGTTTTCTACCTTTAAAATGAACAAAGGTTTCTAAAGCTGCTTTAGAAAACATATTGTGTAAGATGAAATCTTCTTTTTAAAAGGCCTGTTGGTCGACTCCAGCAGAGGGGTGAGCAAGACAGATGGGGAATGAGGAATGTGTTATACAGGAGCAGATGAAAGAAATGTGGCTTGCTTAGTCTAACAAAATAAAACTTCAGGAGAAGCTATGATTGCTGTCTATAAATACATCAGGAGAGTAAACACTGGGGGGGAAAAATTCCCTGTTTAAACTGTGTAAAAATGTTGGCACAAGAACAAATAAGTAGAAAGAGGCCTTGGAAAAAAACAACTTGTTTTTAGTGCTGTTTTCAGTCTCTCATTCAAGGCTGCAACAACAAATAACTAGTTTCTCGTAAGAGAACGCCTGCTCAGGTTACAGATAGTGTGGTATCTGTGATGGAGAGGACTCAGTGGCTGGGAAACCCCCCACCAACTCCTACACTCATGAGAAGGTCAGAGTTCTTAACCTCAAATTTTGGGGAAGGAGAAAGTCTGACCACCTGATGGGTAAGTGTCTCTATACATATTGAAAAAAAACAAACAACTGAGTCTTCTCAGCTAGAGGATTTAGTTTTTACTATTCTAGAAAAAGCCCAGAAAACCAGAATAGATGGTTGGTACATACATTAAATGATAAAATATGATATTTTTTTAAATGTGGCTGCTGTCTAAATATCTACCACAAGTTATCACTGAACTCTTTTCTATGTTGCCTCTCTTCTTTATCTACTAAGCATATCCAGAAGCAGGAGGAGTGTCTCTCAAGATCCCTTCCTTCCCAACAGAGGCTGGGTAAGACTGAATCTATCATCACAATCATTACTTTTTGAAAACAACTGTCAAAAGCATGTGTATTAACAAGTCCTTTCCCAGAGCTGGAGACAGGGAAACTTTCTAGAAAACTTTAAAAAATCCTGTAAGTCTTTATGATGACTTTTTAAAGACTTCATTATAATCCCTAGATACAAGACTAGTTTTAATAGAAAATATTCAACCTTTATTCAGCTTTGTAGCACACTTGAAAATATCAAAAAGCATTGTTAATAGTTTTCTGAGTCATCCCAGCTGGCTTAATGGAGAGGAAACCAAATCAGCTTCTGTGTTTCCTTTGCAGTTGAGGCACAAATTATTTCCTATTAATGACAATGCTTCTATATAACCAGAACTGGATAGTGGTGACACCTGAACTTGAGAGAAAAATCAGCCCAGAAAGTTGGGTACTTTTAGTTTTGTAAGGCTAATCATGGTTGAACATGTTTCCCAGAGAAGAAATGCACGTACTAAATAAGCAGTAATCCCAGATGAAGAAGTAGTTGACCTGGATTTGAAGTTGAACTACATCTGTCGAGTGCAGATTTCTGGGAAATGCTCCAATCATTAAGGAGTCTCGCAATGCAAAGAACTCCTCTGCTGCATTGGTGTTTCTGGACTGGCCACAGCCTGTGAGCTGGGGCATTTACTGGTACCATAACCACCTGGCAGCCTTGCTTAGGGGCTGGGGCTCCCCAGTAGCAACTGTGCACAAGAAGACTGAAAAATATTTTTCTCACCCTGGAAAAGGCTGCAAACAGGCAGTTTACATCAAAAGTTGTGAAACACAAAACTCTCTTGGTTCATTTCTATCTTCCCCTAAACACAAAGATCTCAAGACACCATCAGAAGCAGCAACCTTCAAAAATACTGTTCTAATGGAGCTGGGGGGATATTGGTGTATGAGTGGTAAAGTATTTTCCCTGCAGGTATTTTTACAGCCAGAACTTACTTTTCCCATCCCTATACCGCAGCATGGCCTTCCTAAATAGGTTTTCATGGTGAACTGAAAAGTCTCCCTTTTCCCAAGACTTGATGCAGCTTTGCCCAAATGCACAATAAAGATTGGGGGGTGTGGGGGTGTGGTGGCTATGTGAACTGTTCCCTCACTTACTACTGTGCCTGTTGCCTGTATTTCTTATTAAATATTGGAGGATCAATGCCATTTGGGTGTGTACAGAGCAAACAAAAGGGTAGCCAATAATGAGTGTACGTGATTAAATGCTTTCTCTAATGGTATGGTTTTTCATTTAGCTTTAAGTAAAACCACTTTTAAAATTTTGAGATGATTAGGTAGATGTTATTAGAACACACTAACCCCCTAACTTCTTTTAGTCAAACCTCTCCTTCCAGTATAAGGGGATTAATTCAGCTTGGTTAAATAAAAACAAGCCTAGTTAATTTTTTTTGGAGGGTGGGGAGGAAATAGGATAACTTTGTATTTGTATGTGGTTTACATAAGGCTACCTTAATTAAATTTATTCTGGCTTGCTCTAAACCAGTAAACTTGTATCACTACCTTCACAGTGTTTTGTATTCTCTGTGCAGGATGTAAAGTAATTACATTTCAGTTGCATTATAACTTAGCAGGTTCTAACAGAAACAGGGAGAGAGCTGAAGTTTTTCCATCTTCTCAATTGGTGTTTTAAATCACAGCCAGATGCTGACTTGCACAAGGGAAGCTAGATGAGTACTACAACGCACAGCCCAATTCTGTGCACAGTTTAATTTGGAAATCTAGGCACAAGTACCTACTTATCATGCACAGATGTAGCCTGGGAGGTCAACAGGGCCAGTGAGGCATCATCTGCTTCTGTAACTCAAATGGGTTTACAGCACTTAAGCATTTTTCTTGGTCATGTTTGAATCTACATCATTCTCAAAATGGGATAATTCATGAAGAAAAAAATCAAATAACCCCAACAAAACCAGAAACAAAGAGGTATAGACAAAAAAGAAAGCTTTCTAGGAGGTTTGAAAGGAGATGGAGTGTTGGTGAGCAGCTTTAGGGGTAAGTGTCCCAGGTGTGGGAGGCTTGTTTTTAAGGCAAACACTTGTGATAGTGGTTTTACCAGGTGAAGGGAATGGATGAAGAGGTTCCAGTGAAAGAGCTAGGTCAAAAATACTTGCAAGTAAATTAGATGGGGTGGGGCTGCAGTATGCTTTTCCACCTGGAACCTGAAATGAGGGAGAAAATGGCACTGGCACGGAGGATGTTGGTACATGTGCTTCGATGGGGGAGAGTGGCCTGGAAAGATGAGCCTTGTAGTGGCCACAGGGAAGAGACAAACCAGGCAAGATGGGACATGTGCAGCAGAGGAGTGCTGAAACAGCAGTATACACATGAGATGATGGAGATACAGATGTGATGACCCAGGAGATGAGAGGGGAAAAGAAGGATTTGATGAAGGGTCACAGCACTGTTCCAGACAATACAGGCGAATGGCAAAATTTATTTTATGTAGCTTATTTGAACTATGAAGGTTATAAATAAATTTAACCTACTGTGAAGGCTTCTCTCTCTCTGACAGCATGAGGCTATTGGAAAAACAAAGCCTGTGCTGGAGCATCAGAAACAACACATTAAATGTGGGAACTACAATAGGCATTACATCAGATTCCAGATACTGCAGATGATGAATCAGACCAGCATGCTTTTTCTGCATCTGGCAGCTTGTTGCATCCACTGTACACTTGCACTGAATCTGTCTTTTCAAGCCAAGAGGGGGGAAAAAACCTGTAGAATAACTTCCAGAAAAAGACCCACGTACCAGTAAAGGACAGCCCTGAGGTCCTGTGCTGTTTTGTGCCCAACTGTAGAATTACGTGTCTGCATGAAAACATGGCACAATAGTATGTTTGTGTCGGAGCCAGTAAGTCTCCAAGATGTTAGGGAGACTCTTGAAAATCCCAAATAAAAATACAACACTGAAAACACTTTGATTTTTTAAAAGTAATACATATAGCTGTTAAGGCTTATAAGAAATAAAGCAGTTTTGTTTGGTCTTATGTATTTCTTTCTGCTATTTGGTAATCACAATGCTTCAGCATGGTATAAATGGAATTGAAACTGTTTTTATCAGCTAGAGGAATAAATTGAGTCTATAACTTTCATAATGCAAATTAAGAGAACTGGCCAGAGCAATAAAAAAGTATTGCGGAGGGAAAAAACCCTGAGCTTCTCCTAACTGGGTAACTGCTCACTTCCGTTTTAAAATTCTTTCTTGCCTAACAATTTAAGTTTAATTTACTAGGCACAAGTTAGAAAATTTGCATCTCTTTTTATCTTGATTGCTCATGGAAGTGACAGGTCAATACAAGAGGGGATGATTTCAGTATACACCTGCACCTCTTAATTTATAAGGCTTTAAAAAGACAGACCTAGTGGAGAAGTACGCTTAATTGCAGCAAGATCTGACCCTCTCGCTATTCTCCTAGGGCAGAGAATGAGCAGAACCAGTTTTTGTAAAAGCAGTGATTCATCTTTAACCAAAATTTACCCTTCCTCCATTACTGGGTGTTGGGTCAATTGGCCGCAATAGCCCATTTCAAGATCCGTTTGTTGCTGCCCACGCTTCAGTGGAACAGTGTTTATTATGTACATGCACATACGCAGTTCATGAAGCCATTTGGAAGAAACTTAAAAGGTACTAAACACAGAGATTGTCTTATTTAAGAAATGTCTACTGAACTACTAGATCAAATAGCTTTCTGAGTGTATGCTAATGTCAAATAAGGAATAAAAAAAGCAGTATTTTTCCATGCCACCATAATACAAACACCTCTTTAAGAAGAACAGCGACAAAAGTACAGCGATAACCCCACTGGAATGACCAATTAGTTAAATTTCTGAACAATAGTAATTATTATCCTTCTCTGAGCTGACATTTAGGACTCGGAGACATATACCATGAAAAAAAAAAAGAAATGCCAGCGCCAGTCTGGGTCCCTTTAGGCAGAAGGAGCCCTTTTGGGGGCATTTCCTCATGGGTTGACCCTCGATAGATATTCACAGCTCTTGCTTCAGCTTTTAATTTATAAGCATATGAGTGAAATTACAGTGAAGTGCTATTTTTGACACAATTTCAGAGAATTACGCTGCGAGGGGCTACCAGAGGGGGCTGTGGAGTACGGTGCCTGGGAGCCCCCTCCCCAGGGGTTTCGGGCTGGCCTCCCACTCTTAGCGGAGAGAGGGAGACGGACCCGGCCCTCCCTGCCCTTGTTAAAGGCGCGGGGGGGGGGGACGGTGACACCGGCCGCCCCCATAAATCACTGCCCGCCACTCGGGGTCCGCCCCGCCGCTCCTCCCCGCCGGCAGGGGGCGCCCTGCCCCGCCCTCACGCGCCGCCCTCCCGGCAGGGGGCGCTGCTCGCGGTTCCCCCCCAGCTCTATCCCCAGCAGGGGGGCGGAGCGCCGTCATAAAAGGCGCGCTCTGATTGGCGGCAAGGCGGAGCGGGGATGAGAGCGGCGCTCTGATTGGTCGCGACCATCAGAGGGGGGGAGTAAAGGCCCAGGCAGGGGTTCCCCCCCCCCCCCCCNAGCGGGGCCGGCGGCGGCGGCCGGGACGCGGCACCCGCACGGGACCCCCTCAGGTAACGCGATGGGACGGTCCGGGAGGGAATCCCGTTTCGGGGGCGCCGCGGGGACCCGCCGGGGGTTTTGGAGATGTTGTTTTAGTCGCACCCAAGATGGCGCCCGGAGCTGGCGGCTCCTTAGCGCTGGGGACGGGATAAACCGTTCGCTCCCGCGAGTGGGGGGGGGGGGGGGGGGGGGGGCAGTTTTCCCCCTTCCCCCCCCGCGGGGGGGGAG
>VUYV01000136.1:1670834-1716951 GCA_008711295.1 Anarhynchus alexandrinus
CCCCCCCCCCCCCCCGCCCAGGGCCGGAGTGGTTGGGGCTGACTGACCGTTGGGAGCCTTCACGGCGGGGCGGGGGGGCTGGCGGTGCCTCGCGCGTTCTCGGGGGTTGCGAGGGGGGGGAATCCTCACACTGGGGAGCAGTGGCGGGAAGCGGGCGGGACATCTGCGCCTCCTGATTGGCCGCGTGCCTCGCGCCCCTGCCTCCCATTGGCTTAGTTAGGGGAGGGGGCGTCGCACCCCCTCCCCCCCAAGGGATTGGCTGCCGTTGATGGCGGTGGTGGGGCGCCGAGGGTATATAAGGGGCAGCAGGTGTAGGTGGGTCTCAGTCCGCCCTGAGGGGAGGGAGGGAGTGCTGCTCTTTGGGGGGCCATTTGGGCACCGGTATCGGCCGCAGCAGGGCTGGGTGACTCTGGGGCTCGGTGTGGAGGGGTGGCAGCTCTTTTCCCCACCGCCGTGAGGTGCCAGGAGGGGGATTGTGTGGTTATGCAAGGGCAGAGCAGGACCAGGCCCGGTGGGTTTGGGCCTGTTGCTGGCTGCCAACAGTGTGAGGTGGTTCCATCCATCGAGAGGCTGAAGGAAAGGGCAAGGCCCGCCTGCGAGCAGAAGCAGCTTCTGCAAGTAGAAGCTGTGGTGTTTGCCGCAGCTCTGCTAACATTGGTCTTCGTGCCAGTGGTGGTGGTTGCCTCTGGCAGACGCGCCTGTTGTGTGAGACGTCGTTATAGCACGTGACTGTTTGATTTTGAGGACCCTCTTGCTACCTAGGTTGTGTTGAGTTGCCATATTCCCCCTCCTGTGCCATGGTTGCGTTACAAAACTGTTAATGGGAGCTTGTTAAGTCGTTAAATGGGAGTGGAAAAATGAGGTTCTGGTGCTCTGTCTTTCAGACCTCCCCGTCCAAAAGGGATAACTCACCCTTTAGAGGGTTAGTTTTCTTGTGTGAGATATTTCAAGCTATGCATGGTCACCTCTTACTCCTCAACTGCTCGTTGCAGACCCTCCAAAGGGGTCTTGCAGGGGTCTGTGTATCAGAGTTAAAAACCTGGTTTAGGCTACTGAGCTTCATCGTCCTGAGAGTGAAATGAACGGTCAGTATTTTTGATATCTGTGCACCAACCTGCGTAATGTATTACTGATTTATTGGTGGTTCTTACAGGCCTTTAAAGAAGGAACAGGCACAAAGCTTGGTGTCTGTAAGATGCCTATCGCTGTTTCTCTTTCAGAGTTTCAATGGGAATAGAGACTATGTGGAACTTGAGCTTTCTTCTGTTGTTTTTTTGTTAATTTAACTTTTTCCTTTCTGTTGATTAAATTAGAAGATGAAATGCTAATGAATCATCAAGTGATTTTACAAGAGGGTTCTTTGCGTCTTTTGTGGAAATAAAATAACTGACAGTCTCAAGCTTTCTAATGCCTTCATTTCTAGGGAAAAAAGTGTAAGAGGGTGTATTTCTCTAGTCAGTCCTTAAATGGAGAACTTACTGTGATGCTTTTTGGCACTTTGCTATATGCATGCTTCTCTTGTGTGTTAGGTGTTTAAAATGAAAACAGCTTTATTACGTTGGTTATAGGATGAGATATGGATGTAATTGTTATTATCTGATGGACTAATTGTTTTTAGAGAGAAATGGGTATGTGTTTGTCGCTTGCTCTCCTCTGGCACCCTTACTGCTAACCTGCAAAGAAAATCTCTGGATGAGCTCTTATGGTAATTTGTTCTGCAGCCAGCAGCTACTTTGAGTGTGTTTCTGACCACCTGCAGCTGCTGTCAGCTGTGCAAACTGAATTTTAATTGACTTATAAGTGTAGCTAATTGCGGAGGCTGTTGTAGTATTGTGAATTTTGTTTTGACTTAAACATGAGATCGGGTCTGTTTGTCACTTTTATTTCATGCTGGTAAAACATGCAGAAATAGAAGTTGTGCTGTAGCCCTTAACTGGTGTTATATGTTAAGTTCCCTCCTGTTTTAATGTACAGATAGCCTAATTTGTTCTCTGTGGCCTGCAGTACTTCAGAGGAGCAGCTGTCCTGAAAGACACAAGTTGGATTTTTTTTTAGGTGCAGAAACAAGATAGTTTTATCTTTTGAATTTTAAGAGCTTGAAGTAGACGGGTCATTTAGTTCAGAGGACTTGCAGGGGTGGTTTTGATACAGACCCTCTATTTTCCTTTTTTGTCATGTTGTACTTGTAATACGTGTTTTCCCTGTATTCTTGCTTTATCAGACTTCTCCCTCTATCATTTATAAACCAAATCAATTAAGTGGACAGGGTCACTGCATCAAGCAGCTGGAGCCTGAGAATTGTGATGTGTGATAGTAAGGGATGATATCATAGGGACCTCAGAGTATGAAACATTAAGAAGAAGATGATGTGAAGAATGTGGTCACAGGTTCAGGAGGCCGAGAATGGGAGGAAGAAATTAGTTGCTGGAGTGGATAGGTAGATGCTGAGCCAATGGGAAGAGAGATGACTTAAGAAGAGCATGTGTATACACAGAACTGTATAATTAACTTGTCTCTTTGCTCACCTGGAGGTGAAGGACAGATACTGTGAGAAACACTCTGATAACTGAATTAGGACTAAACAGAGGCGTTCTTAGAGCAGGAACTGCATCTCCGAGTTGGTGTCTAGCCCAGCCTGTGGTAGTCCCCCAGGAGGATGTTGACCTCTCCTCTTGGGGCTCACTTGGAGTGCTTGATGGGTCTCCTGTATTTTGTGGTAGTAAGAGTTAGGCTTTCAGCTACTTGTCTGATACTTTGTGAGAAAATAGTTGTAAGAGACTGCCCTGCTCTCACCTTTGGTGCTTAGGCACCCTCCCTTTAGGAAAAGGAGAGTGAGACACACATTGGACACAGTAGAGGACTGGCCTTGGAGGTCTACGAGATCTCTTCCAGCTCATTGTTGCTTTGATGGATGTGTCGTAAGAATATAGATAGATCGTTTCATTATGCACAATTTGAGTAAAGAGTGAGTTTGTGTTTGGCTGAGCTCTTCTATTTATTATATGACTAAATAAATTGAAGCCATTTTTCCTTTTGTGGAAATAAATAATCTTAGCTGCCCCAGCCCTATGTATGATTTCCATTTCTAACTCACCAGTAAAACATAAATATTGTGGTTATATATTGCCTGATTATTAATATTCAGCCAAAATGCACCAGAGCCAGGGTTCCTTGAAACAATACGTGTTTTTGATGGATGGGAATGCAGAGGAGGAGACGGCAGTGGTGACTCAGTCCTCAATGAGGTTAGAAACCTTCTTGCTGCAATGAAAGCGTGTTCTTGCCAAGGGATCTCAGGAAATGCACCGACTCTGCCTTCTAGGCAAGCTGGGGTAATTAACTTAAGTGTGGGATATAGCTTTTTGCAGACACATGTGATGTTCCTTTTGAGCATAATAAATCATTTTCATATTAAAAGCTGGAGGAAGACCCGTAGTCGTAAAACGCCCTTTTGTAACAATCTTGCTGTCCTTGCATGTGGTTGGTGGTGAAAAAGAGTGGTCAGTGAGCTCAGTACTTAAAGGATTAAGCTAAGAGCCCCTGCTATTATTGCTGCAGGGAACCCCAATCTATATGCAAGCCTCTTTTACACTGGGGAGTAAATCACATTAGCTGTTTTATGCACCATTATTATAAAGTGGATTCTCATTTGAGATACTGCAGTGGCTTTATGGGTCCCTGAGCAGGGAGGTGGACTTTTCCCCTTGCCCAGCTTTAATATTCCCCCATTCTTGTTGTCTCAAGAGAAGGGACAAAAAGGAGTGTTTGGCAGCTACTGCCTCGGGTGCTTTCTCAGCAGAATGTCCTTAATTAGACTTGGAGAGGTTGCTGCACATGAAGTCCCCAGAGTTTTTGTCTGTGTATCTTCTTGTGTAGTCCCAGCATTGAAAGAAATTGTTGTTCCTTAATAGCAGATATGCCAAGAAAATATGGTTACTGTTCATCATCTTTTTTTTTTTTTTTGGGTGGTGTTTTTTTCTGAATTTCAGAGTGGAGCTTTCCTTTGAAGCACTGTGTGAGTTCACTATATTCAACTTGTGTCAAAAACTCTTACAACAAGCCAAATACAAAAGAAAAGTGACTTTGCTGTTATTGGAGTTTTTTTTCTTAAAGCACCTTTCACTCCCATCCCTTAGGTGTTAGGATCCAGAGGTGCACCTACAAGGTGACATGGCATGGGTGCTGTGGGTGGGGTGTCTTCTGCTGAGGACAGCACAGCTAATGAGGATGTTGCTGTTGGATAGTGAATGTGGCACTTTGCCCCCTGAGTGGGGCTTTCTCATCCTCCGGAGCAGGATGTAGTGACTGGGGAAAGCTGCTGATTTAAAATACGGCTTTAGAGAAAACAACATGCTGCAGGAATAGGAGAGAGGGGTTAGAGAGTATCGCAGTGGTCAAAAGGAGTTTTCAAGTGAGATTTCCAAAAAGATGAACTGTTCAGACAATGACACAAAGGCACTTTCCAGGCATGGGGAGCTGCAGAGGAGAAGCTTCAGCGTTAATGAGATTTTTGGATTTGATGTAAGAGGCAAGAACTAAAGAGGAAGGCCACAGGTCTCTGACACCAGCAGGTCCCCAGAGGGTGTTGAGAAAAGCAAGGTAAATGCGAATGGCATACTGAAATGAACCTGTTTTGTCTAAAAGAGGTGGTGGATTTACTTGCACTTACCTGACGTGGCAGACAGCTGGATGTTATAGGTGCATAGACACGTAGGAGGATGCTCGTCCTGCACTGTGTGTCTGCTGACTGTGCTTCAACTCCAGATCGCATGCTTTCTAGTTGTATTTAGCACCAGGTTGTTCTTGCAACAATAAGCATTGCCAAGAGATAAGCGCAGCAATGTATTAGTTAGTGTTGCTTCCTAAATCTGAGCGTGTGTGAAAACCCTGGGCACATCATAGGGAGCTCAAGGGCAGCACCCATGGGTGCTGTCTCAGATAGAGCTCTAGCAAACACAAGTCAGAATGAGCTTATTTTCCACTGGAGTGGAAATTTTGTGTGCCAGGATGAGCACCAGAATTTGAGTATGTCCAAGGTAATATCAGTGTTTGAATTTAGATGTGCCTTTCTTTTATAGGAATGGGAGTTTTGCAGGTTCTTGATTCACATTATATCTTATATCTTGATTCACGTTATACATGACACACTGCGTCCTGCCACTGACGTACTGGAGTGATACTGTGTTATATTTATACCTATTACCATTTCAGCTTATGTCATCGCCCAGCATGGACTGGTTGAGGCACGCCTGCTATTTTGGGGAGGAAAATGCTGTCTTCACAGTTTCTGTAAATGGTTTAGCATTTCACATGTTGGCATTGCTTCTTGCTTATGTGCGTGACGGTTATCAGGTTGTACGCAAGCATTGGGGTGGTGACAGAGTTGCGGTTGATAACTTGGGTGATAGGTCTCATAATGTGTGTGTGTCCCCCTTGGATGCTGCAGATTTTGCAATTGAAGTATTGGCATTTAGCTTGTCTGAAAATGTCCAGTGCATGTGGGATAGGGGGAGAAAAATCAACAATTGCAAAGGATAATCCATGGGCAAACTGTGGAGAGAACAAGCAGAGACAAGCAGAGTGTTCCCTTGCATGCCAGCTGTTTGGCAATGCAGATGCCCAAAGTTTCACATTTATTTCTGCTAAAAAAAAAAAAAAACCAAAAAGCCCCAAAACGAAAACAAACAACAAAGCTTCCAGCTAGACCCTTTGAGAAAATAAGTCTTTTCTTTACCTATATCTTCCAAACTGGTATTGCTAACAGGCTTAGCATAGAGGCCACATACCCTAACATACTTGTCACAATTCTTCTGCAGCTAATTTGAAAAAATATTGTGGCTACGTGCTAGAGCTGGATGTCTGCTGCTTCCTTGTGCAGTGAGACATCTTTGCTGAGAGAGGACCACAGGGAAATCATTAAAATCTTGAGGCACTGTGGCTGTCAGTGTCATGGCTGTAATGGATATTGAGAGGGGGATTTAAAGAAGAAAATAAGGTCATGCAGGATTAATGAGGGAGAGCATCCTATGGAGGACTAGTGAGCGAAGTTATTTCGGTCTTTCTCTGCCATCAGTGTTGGAAAACTTGCTCAGATGTTTGTGTTTCATGGCAGTTTTGTGGTCAGGGACTTTGGACCAGATCATGCTTTCCAGCTCCTGACCTTAACTGCAGGTCTTGTTCCACTGTTGGCTTTTGTACCATCTGAATTTCAATGCTTGATCCTGGCTCGTGCCCTCTTTATTGCCTGGCCTTAGGACCTCTCTGGGACATGGCCTGTCTGCTCTTGCACTGGCTTCTCACTCAGCACATCCACGTTTCCAGGGAAACGTGCTTTTCTCTGTATTTTGGTGATGACAGAAATGATGAGAATTCACAGAGATGCAGTCTTTGGTAGGAATGCATACCAGAGGGGCTGATTCTGGGATGTATTTTGAAATACAGAAATTGAAAGCATCAGCAAATCCTGCAGCTCCTAATACTGTCTGATTGTTATTGCTACACAATTGGCAGGGCTGAGCGGTGTATTTTTTTCAATTCTGAAGAACAGCAATAACAGTACCGTTTATAGAAACTGCACCACGGAGCCACTGAATTTGGCTCAACCTTGCTTTTTTTTTTCCCTGAGATTTGAGATTAGCATTAACCTTTAGAACTATGGCAAAACTTGAAATTGCTGCCGCCTTCTTTCTTTTCCAAATTTTTGGTCCTGTTTTTTTGCAGATATGAATCTTAATGCGCAGTATTGTCTATTAAAGACCTGTCTGAACCCCTCAGTCTCCTTTCCACTCAAGTTTTAAGTTATTTGAGCCACAATGAGTCTGCAGGAGTGAGTCAGCATCTTCCTTCAGACCTTCAATATCTGCTTGTAGCGAAGGTCAGCCAAAAATTCTGCTACTTGTTGCACCATGTGGAATTAGCCAGAACCATGCCTTTCTTTTAATTCAATCACTGGTTAATTTAATTACATTCTTATTAACAGGATAATTATATTTTAAAAGACCCAAACCACCTAAACGTGAAACCTCTAGCATTTATTTTTATTTTTCTGAGCAATTAGGTAATTGATTAAACTACTGGCTATTGTTAGTGCAATTACCTGAATTGGCCCTTGATTAATGATGACAGTCAAGAAAAAGAGCTGTTTGGGATACACCAGCCAAAGAATATCAACAGGATAGGCATTTAGTTTCATGTAAAAGTTGTTGTTCAGATTATGTTACTGACATAAATGGTGACATGTTTCACACAAGCAGTTCTAGACCTCTTGGTGATCGTACACCTGATAAAATGAGCGATGGAGTTAGTGACAGTGGTAGGATTAGGTATGAGAAAATCCCTGAATTAATCCTTAATAACATGACAAGTAGCTTTGAGGTAGCTGGATGAAAGATGCTATGTAGGGTTGGATATTTATTTATATATGAGAGCTTGTGTGTGCTGTAATGTATAAATAAATAATATTTATTTGTAAATTACCCTGGCTTTCAACACTTGGAGAGCAAGGCTGGTGTTTATCAGTCTTAATCACTGTTTGCTGCACTTCATTTTTTCATACTAATGAGATCCCCTAGCTAAAGCGTTGCACGCAGGTACGTGTATTTCTTTTTTCCTTTTCTCCTCAGTGCTTTTTCTGCATGTTTTGCATCAAATAATATGAGTGGAGATAGGGTTTCTGTTCCTTTATCCCAGAACCTAACAATGTATGGGTCTAATAGAAGGTGAGAACAGCCATCGCACCGCTTCTCAGTCTCTGCTTGTGTGGGGGACCGTGTGGCATGCATGTACTGTGTTGCTCGGCATGAGACAGCAAATGTTAGGCTCTAGTCACCAATAATGGCACGACTTACTGTCTAGCGATGCCCAGAAATATCTTTCCCACAGGTTTTCATTGTATATGTGGAAGTAATATGATTTTTTTCCCCCACCATGCAGTTCAGTGACGTTAGCCTGAGACTTTTCTGCACTATTGATTTATACATTCTGGCCAGGACCAGTGGTACAGTCAGTGCTCGGGTCTGCAAAGCTTATTTGTTGCTGCTGAAATTAGCAGAAGGCTAATTTATTTTTTTTCCTCCTTGTCTCTTTTTAGCTTGTCAATGACAAGCCAACTGCTAGCATTTATGGGAATAAATTATGACTAAAATAATTTGCATTTAAAATGCAAATGAATGAAAGCGTCAGCAAGGAGCCTTCTGCCTTCTTCCTGGTGCACAGACGGGGTACTGGCATTGGATCAGCCCAGCGAGGCACTCGGTATAAAATAAAGTTAATTGGACTAGCTGAAAAATGAAATGGGCTCAGCCTCATGCTAATTCCTGGGCCTGTGATTTAATATGACATTAGAGACGAAGGATTGGGAAGGTGCTGAACCACTGACTAAACCAATCACCAGAGCTGTAAATTACACTTCTGAGATTCCCAATGGCAGATTGAGAGCCCCCAATAAAATTGCGAGAGGTGAATAAAACCTAGCTTGGAAGCAATTTGTCAGGATCTTCGGTCTCGCATGAATTAAGAGTTCAAGTTTCATTGTTCTTTTTCTAAAAGTTGTCTATTGTAACACTACCTGAATACCAACTGGGGCTGCAGTTTTGTACAGGGTGAAAGCTGCTTGTAAATATGAAGCCAGTTGGTTCTCGAGCAAAACCTCTTTCAGACAAACTGAGAAACTGGTGATGCATCTCCGAATGTAGCGTTTTCTTGTTGGAAGCTTAAGGTCAATTTGCTGCATCGTTTATTGATTTCTGGGACTGTAGGTGCCTGAAGAACAATATGAAGAATATTTTGTGAACTGCCTGTGGCCAAGGAAAGAAGTGCAGGAGGAATTCGGTATAATCTTTCAGTGCAATTGTAGCAATGGTTGGCTTGTTTCCTCCTTAATAGGACATGGAAAGTATTATACAGCAGAATTTAAATGTGGTAAATGGGAAAGTACATGTTCGTAAAGCCAAGCCTGCTTTACTCTGGCAGCGTGTTCCTGTAGTGTAGTAGCTGGTGATAATACCTCACACCTCCATTGTGTGTTACACTTGTTTTAATACCTCTGCCTCTTTTGTTTTTTTATAGCCATGTTACTGAAGATCACCTTGTCTTCTGGAAGTAGAAACACAGTGAAGAGATGAATCTATTCAGCCAGACATTCCTCCAGTAGATCTGTCTGGTCATGGAGCACCACGGCAGGGAGGAGATGGACTCAAAAGAGGAAAGTCCTCAGGTGTGGGCTGACTCTGCTGAGCAGGAACAGAATACTGCTCAGGTGACTAGTGCCTCCCAGAGCTCTGGGTTTCTGCTCAGACTGAATTAGGCTCGGTGTGGTGGCTTAGCAAGCAGGCGTTCTTGTTCGACCCTTTCTTAGAGCCTGGAAGCTCAGCTTTCATTTCAGGATGAATACAAACATGTCTGTGGTGATTTCGGATTAAAGCTTCAGAAAGTGAGCTGTGCAAACCGCAGCAGTGAATACACAGACATCTGAAATAAGCTAAACGAAACCAGCCAGTGGCTATAGAAGTTTCAGTGTCCAAATATATGTATAACTGTGTGGGAAAGTAAAAGGGTATTCGGATTAATGAATATTAACAAAATCTGTGGTCTGTGGCAGCCCACTTTGATGGCATCAGTCGAATCAGTTGGAGCTGTGGGTGGACCTTGGGGAAAGTAACATGAATAATTTTTTCCAGTCAGACATCTGGTAGTGGGGAAGGCAGAAATGTTAATTGTTAGTGACTAATACAATCAGATTCTGATGTATGCAGCTAGTCCCTCTGTCTCTGAGACAATGCAGCTGAGAATTTTTAGAAGACTAAATTGATTTATTCTTTTGAATATGTTATGAAGAGGGTGCTGCATGTCATTTGACTCACAAGCTGAGAAATTCTGACTCTCCTGGTAATTTCCAGCTTTGAAATTTGCAAAGAAAAGCACATTTCAATGGCCTGTGTCCCCTTATCTGTACAATGGGATAACCATACTGTTGTTTGCACTTGGCAGTTATAAGGCTTAATTAGTATTTGCAGAGTGCTCTCCAAATGTGAAACGCTGCGTGCATCCTCACTGTAGTGTTTGCATGAGGATTTATTGTACAGAATCAGCACTCAGCATCCGCGGGGGAGTACCAGGTGTCTTCTGAAGCATAAGCTAAAAGGTGAAACAAAGTAAACGAAATATGTAACTGTGGCATCATTTTATGTGGAAACATTTTATGTGACTATGAATACGGATTCTAAATCTAAGTTTCCTGTTAACTGTCCTATTTTTCCCATAAGCTGAAAATGGTTTTCAGCATGTAAAGGGTGTCAAAAGATAAACACGTTCCTATTGCCACTGGGATTAAATATTCTAGCTTGTTTAATGTAGGCCACTGGTCATCATTTATTATCATAATGTTTCATCAAAATCAACTTGTTTGGATTTAAACTGCTGCCCTAGACATAACTTGTTCCAGTAGTCCTTGGAATCATTGCTTAATGCTTTCAGTTATACGTTTCTCTGTTTAAATAGTTGAATTTTCTACTGATACTGCATGTACATACCACAGAGAAGCAATCTAACATATACTATTGCTGCCTCATGATAAGTGCAATACTATTACTTGAAGCAGTGTCAAAGTTAATAGGTTCTGTTAGCCGTTCATCAAACAGAAAAAAATTATGTGCAACTACAGAACTAGCTGAATGAAGTAATTATCATAAATCCAGAAAGGAACATGAGAATAAAGGGGAAACAAAATACCAATAAATTCTGTAGATAAACCTGGTCAAATCTGAACTTTTTTCCTTGTGAATTTTCAAAGCATCATGGAAGAACTAAGTACGGGTAGGTGCCCTTTACCAGCTAGGTGTTGAGTTAAAATGCAGAGTAGGACCAGAAACTGATGGTAGTTTATGTCCAGATTTCTATGTTGCTAGCATAAGTCTATGAGATTTTAAATGCGTATTATACAGTGAGTTTTTTCAAAACAATTGACTAGGTAGTTGGAATGCAGGGTTCTCTCTGCTTTCCAAGGCACTGTGTAATGGATGTGTCTTGTGTTGTTTCCCAAATGCGTATGTTTCAGTTTCAGTACAGGATCCTTTTTTATTTTTTTCTCCAGGTGCACTTTGTTCCTGAGGGGGGGACAGTGGCCCAGATTGTGTACAGCGATGAGCAGGACCGTCCCTCGCAGCAGGTGGTCTACACAGCGGATGGCACCTCCTATACCTCTGTGGACACCTCGGAGCACACGCTAGTTTACATCCATCCTGTGGAAGCTACGCAGGCATGTGTGGTTCTGACCCCACCCTATTTTGGCACCTAGGAAACAAAACAATCTTGTTTGAGATGAAAGCCAGTTACCAGCCAAGTGATATGACTGCAAAATAGCAAGCAGTTGCTCTTAACACTTTTATCTGCCCATTGCTGAGCAGGGACTTCATGCTGTTAGTTTGTCTGATGTGCAAATGTGGTAATCAAAGGATGTCGAGGCTATGAATTATGGAATGCTGGTTATTTCACTGAAGGTGGATGAGATTATAATTAAATCAAAGATGTTTTCCCAAACACAGATAATCTCTCCAGAAATTCTGCCTCTGTTGTATTCCGTAAAAAGCTAAGAGCGATCTACGTGTCTTCTGGAAGAGTCCTTGTTTTGCATAGTACAGTTTTCATAATTGATAGTTACAATAACAGTCATGTCTCTTTGCAGAGGATCTCTGTGTATTCAGTCTAACTTTGTAGTCTCTCTTCAGAGAAGTTGTTGATTTTATAGACCTAGGTTCTTCATTATTATATTGGGTAGCTTTTAGTCTCTGACAACGTGTTTATATGGGGTTAATATAGTATGCATCTGTACCTCTGTGTGGACAGATAAAAAAAGAGGAACAGGCACGTTTTGTCAAGAATGTTTTATGTTGTCTTTGCTGACAGGACAGATTAGCAATGCTACAAAGTGCACGTACTTGACACCCGCAGCAACACTGGCATAGCCTCGTGTGGCGTGGTCTCTCTCTTGTGCGGTTTTTAGCTGTCACGTAAAAACAATTCCTGTGTGGTAGGATGCTCTGAGAGGATAAGATGCTTTGAGAGGATATCTCCCAGGAAGTTACTGATCAAGTAACTCCAAAACTCTGAATACTATCATTTTTCAAAAGAGGTGTAGTATTAAGACAGTCTTATGTAACTGAGATGAAATTATCAAAGCGCTAATGGAAGTTGTATTATGCCATGATTTATTTTGTTGGAGCCAGACTGCTACAAGCTCGGGTATTTTGAGTTTTGGCAAAGCAAGCAGGGCTGACCTCAGTCAATACTTAATTTTCATCTGAGTCTTGCTTTTCCTAGGGGGAAGCCCTCCCATCAGGGCTATTCTTGCAGGCTGCTGTAAGAACATAGGAGTTTGCATGTCTCCAATGCAATTAAAAAAGCAACATCCTGGCCATAGCAAATTCAGAAGTAGGATATGCCTGATATTTGCACGCTTTCTTTTGAGGAACTTTCTTGTGAATTTGCAGAAAGTTACTAGTTGTCTTCTCTCCTGCCCTCAAGTATTCCTTAGCTTTCATACATTCTGTAGAATTTATCAAATCAACAATTGATGAAGTGATGTCTGTATTTAAAAAAATTTATTGTGAAGCACTTTAAGTCTATAGATGAAAAGTGCCATGTAAATATGTTATTATCTTTTTATGGAGCACTACCTAATTTTAGTTGAATTGTTATGCATGTGGGTTCATATGGGTAAGTTGAATTAGTCTGCTGTGGTGAGAGGCACATTAGAAGATAGCAAAGGATCAAATGTGGATCACTTCTTGGTAGCAGGGGAATTTTTGTGTGAGATGGGAGTAAACAACCCCAAGGCTGGTTTGATAAGCCTTTTTCACTTTGTCTAGACTCTGTTTACAGATCCGTCCCAAGTGGCTTACGTCCAACAGGATGCCACCACCCAGCAGGTAAGAAAGAGACATTATTTTCCTTGGGCCTCCAATTGTAAGGAAACTGTTACCAAAGGTAAAGGGACGTTGTTGTGGTGCTAGAGCATAATAAGCTATCTATGAATTTGTCAAATGGTAGTCTTCAGTTATTTACTATCATCCCAGGGATCACAGACAAAAAGCTTATGATAACAAGCCACTATTACCTTGGGGTTTCTTTATTCATGTTCAACAAAAATATTAATTTACTGCCCCAGATATAATGAAAAATGTTCTAACGGTGTCCCTTTAAGTCAGCAAGCTGATGTGGCTGACTTTATTTTAATATCATTCTGGAAAGACTGGGTCCTCGTACAGATTCTGATCCAAACGCCTTTAAATTCATAAAAGACTCTCAAGGGATAGAAATTTTGGACCAAATTCTAGATTTAGCAGAAACTTCACAGGAAATTAATTGTAAAACCTGAAGAAGTTCAATTACTGGGTACCTTACCTAACCAGGGCTTCCCAGGTCTGATGTGCTTGCCAGTGTGAAGTAGGCTAGGTACAGAATAAAATTGGTGTCCATGTTCACGAAGTTTTGATTATTTTTCTTTTTTTCCATCCATCTTCATGGATGGGAATGTTTTGTTGTTACTAGTATCTTTAGGGACTGTGTTGTGGTAATCAGGTATAGGTGCTTTCAGATCTAGATCTCTAGTTCAAATTCTGTGCTTGTCATAGAGACTTAAAATCACTACTGCTTGGTGAGTCTTTAATAGCATGTGTGAATTGACATGTTAGATCTGAATCTTTACTAACGCCATCATTAAAATGCATATTTATTGACAGTCTTGGGGCAGAGTAAAGGGTTGAATGTGCACTGAAAATAAATTTTCTTCTTGCTAAAAGGAGACCTTCTAAACTGTTGAGGCACAGGCAGGAAACAATATGACTGACACACTAAAGGTGTTACCTGTTTTCCAGTTCTCTGGAGGTATTTGGAGGGTCATTCTGGAATTGCCACATCAGTTTTCTTCCAATAAGAATCCAAAAAATCTCATTTGATTGTCTTAAAGGTCATTTACCAAATAATTATATGATCTAATTAAAAGGAGATATTACTTACACATGCAGTGCAAATGACACTCTGACAGCAGAGGTGGTGTGCTGTTACTATCCCGTGTTGAGTATCAAGGGCATGAGCACTTGTCTGTGTGTCCTCAGCCTGTCCTCCCTTCCAACACTGCCTATGACAGCACTCCCAGCAGAGGTGGTCATGTGCTCATGAATAGCGAGTCCCTCATTGTGGCAGCTTCTGCCTTTGCAGGTGTTTTTATATCAGCATTTCACATGGGACATCCCTGAACTGGCAACAAATGTTAAAATAATAATAATCAAAGCTCCTCGTTGTCTTTCAAAAGAAATTTTCTTTTTAAAAGAAATTGAAAGTTGGTTGTTGTTTGTTTTGGTTTTTTTTAAAAAAAAGCCTATATTCCTTGCAGTGTCTGACATGGAAGATAAAGTAAGGATAAGTTTGAAGTGTGATTAGTAGTAGGAAATGCTAATATGAGGTACAAATAGACACAAGCTTGTGTGAACCTCTCACTGCTGGCAGACCTGGAGGTGTGCCATTGAATAATGATGCCTTTTCTGTTACCACTTGGCATCAGAAATGTCAATACCAGACAGCTTGGTTCAGCTGTCGTCTTGGTGGTTTCCTGCTCACTGTCACATGGTTCCCTGAAGTCTTTTTGCTGTAGTTTTTAAGCAGTTTCATAAATTACTCTTAATACCTCTTTAAACAAAACAACTAGACTTGAAGTTTTAAGACTATCTGCTTATGTTATGGATTTTCTTGTCTGCTCCTTCCCTGTTGGCACAATTTGCTGTTCTCAGATTTATCTGATATTTATTAAGCACTCTGTAGAGGGGTAGGGGATTTAATTTTAGCATAAAAGCTGTTTAACAGTCAGAGGCACAAACTAGAAGCCGCATGATGTCAACTACAGAGAAGGATGAAAAAGCACGTGGGATAACGGTACAAATTCTTTATAGATAAGCAGGAAACAAAAGACAGGAAAGGTGATTCCAAGGATCTTAATTTTGCTTTGTTTTATCGCTGAGTGGATGGGAGCAGTATGGTAATATGCATTAATTTTTGTGTTACTACACAAAAAATCAGTATGAAAACAGCCAAAAATGTATAGCGTGGCCAAATAATGTAAAGAAAAAATAATTGTTGGAATTTGAATTGCGTGAATTTATTTGAATGCGTGATCTACCAACGAGGTCAATACTGTCTTGTTTTTATAATGAATCTTGGTTTACTTGAGAAAAAGTGAGATAGGCAAAAAGAGGAGATGCTTCTTTTTTCTTCTTTGCCTTTTCCCTTAAAAAAAAAAAAAAATTGGAGGTAGAAGAGAAAAAGACCCCAAAAAGCTGTTTTTACCAAGAGCTAAAGAGCTCCTCACATCTGCTTTTAGTTCAGTTTGAACCCAGGCTAGATAGGACCTTAATTTAAAGCCAGGAGTGGGAGATAGGAAATTCAACAGTTGCAAAATCTAGAATGAATTTTGAAGACTTTCCCTTTGTCCCCCAATCTGCAGATTTTGTCCAAGTCCATCATCTCTACTAAAATTAAAACCCAAAACATTAAAATGCTGCACGTTTTGACCTAGTGTAGGACTCCAGGGAGCTTTGCATGCAGGGCACTGCCCGTATGTAAGTGACTGGTGGAAATGATGCAGTGCTAAAATGAGTGCCTATAATTTTAGGTTACTGTGCTTTTGCCTGCTGCTGCTCAGAGCATGAATCCCACCAACCTGTCCGTGCTCGGCAACGTTGCCGAATCCCCCCAGCAAATGGCTCTGGAGCAGGGTCCACAAGCAGATAGAGTAAGTTGCCAGGCACCCTTTTCTTTTAAATGTACGAGTACACCGATTTCATTGCTCCATTGTCTCAGGTGATGAAACGTGTCAGACTGATACGGGAAGAGATGTGAGAAAGCTGTAGCACAGATTTGTACTGTCTTTCATAGTCTCACCATGGAATGTGTGGGGTGTTTTTAGCAGAGATCTTGTATTTAATATACAGAGAAACCTGTTCTACAGATAGTTCTGCTTGAGCAGCCACCTTAAAATACTCTTCTCAGCTTTGAAAACTGAAGCTAACAGAAGGTGCAATGCTGTCTGTCACATAGGACCAACATCCACTGGGTCTCTTTGCCAGTCTTTTAAGACAGCTTTTACTGTGTGTAGTATTTCTTGTTCTCTACCTGAGAAATCTGCGTGGGTGATGGAATATTCTGTGCAGTGCACTTAAATTATTTTTTGCCTTTTTTTTGTAGGGAAAGAAAGGGATGAACTTTAAAACTAGTGAAAGAATATAGTGCCCTCAACTGTCCTCCATGTCCCGTAGTTTATATCCAGTCCCAGTGTTATCTCATCCCTAATTGATCTCTGTGTGTGCTCTGGGGATTGTGTTTGTTTGTACGATAGGAGAGATCATGTGCCAAAGTGCAGGATTCTCTCACTTGTGCAAAAGAAGTTAAAATACAGTTTTAGGCTCTAGGTAATTTCTGCAGAGCCTGGATTTTGTTTCAAACCTTCTGTGAGGGTCCAGAACGTCTCCGATTTTAGTTTCTTCTCTTGAGAAGTCAGTCCTTGACAGGGTAGAGCTAGGTAGTGACACAGAGCTGTCCTGAGCGAAGCTGTCAGCAGCAGTGATGCAAAACATCCCTCAGCAATCGTTTATCATGTCGCTTCACTTTCCCTTGTCCTTCTTTCCATTACCAAAGGAAGCAGAAAGGGTAGACTAGCAAGAACCTTCACTGTTTGTCTTTGTAAGACTGTGTGGTTGTTTTTTTTCATGAATCAATTTCAATTGATTGATTGTGAACTCTCTCCTCAGGCATCATTACCGGTGCATAACCAGGTGTTACCTCCTATGGAGGCAGTGGATGGTTCTGACCCTTTAGCACCTCTGCAGAATCAAATGGAAAGGATGGAAACAAAAGAGGAAGATGACGAGGATGAAGATGAGGATGAAGATGGGGAAGACACTGACATGGATGAATGGGATCCAGATCCGCCTCGACCCTTTGATCCCAATGATTTGTGTGAAGTAGTATGTAGCGTATTAGCTGCCCTCCCCTTTTTTTCTTTCCCCTCCCTCAGCCGTCTAGTAAATGGAGTTGAAAGCCATTCAGATTTTAGCAATAATAAGTAAACCCCAAAAGTAAGCCACAAAGATGATCAGAGGGCTGGAGCCCCTCTGCTATGAGGACAGGCTGAGAGAGTTGGGGTTGTTCAGCCTGGAGAAGAGAAGGTTCTGGGGAGACCTTATAGCAGCTTTCCAGTATCTGAAGGGGTCCTACCAGAAAGCTGGAGAGGGACTTCTTAAAAGGGCACGTAGGGATAGGATGAGGGTTAGTGGCTTCAAACGGGAAGAGAGTGGTTTTACACTGGAAGAGAGGAGATTTAGATGAGATATCAGGAAGAAATTTCTCACTCTGAGGGTGGTGAGCCCCTGGCCCAGGTTGCCCAGGGAAGCTGTGGCTGCCCCATCCCTGGAGGTGTTCAAGGCCAGGTTGGGACGGGGCTTGGAGCAACCTGGGCTGGTGGGAGGTGTCCCTGCCCATGTCAGGGGGTTGGAACAAGATGGTCTTTAAGGTCCCTTCCAGCCTAAACCATTCTATGATTCTATACCCGGAAATGTAGACTCATATTGGGCTGCTTTATTGAAAAGACAAGATTCTGTCTCAGGTGGAGTCTGAGTTGCTTTGCTCTTCATTTTGCAGGAGGCTGCCCTCTCTAATGTTTTAAAATGTAGACAGACTATTGGAATAAATGTTTCCACAGCTGAGCCAAAGATGTGTAGAGAGATAAGGCTGTCTCTTCTGAGCTGGTGCGTGAGTGTCTGCCTGACAGTCATGTCCTCTCTGACTTTGTGTTGTAGGGTGTGAAGAGTGTAATAATGCACATCCCTCTGTGTGTCCAAAACATGGACCTTTGCATCCAATCCCAAACCGGCCTGTGCTGACCAGGGCGAGAGCCAGCCTCCCCTTGGTGCTCTATATAGACAGGTTTTTGGGAGGTGTGTTCTCCAAAAGGCGTATCCCAAAACGCACACAGTTTGGACCTGTGGAAGGACCCCTGGTTAGACAAACTGAACTCAAAGACTGCTATATCCATTTGAAGGTAAGGGTGTGTGTGTGAGAGAAGAAGAGGGACCAATTTGTGCTTAAGCTTTGATTTATTTTTTTTTTGTGTGTTGCTCTGCCTTGATCAGTTGCTTCACTGGAGATGTTCTTTTGTTACATCCATCTCTGAATGTAACTCAGAAATGCCCACATTGCTTTGGCTTGAAATCTTCCCTGTTATTCAGGGAGACACAATAATCGTGGTGAATATTCTAGCTTTATGGTTTTATGATGTATAGGATTCATAATGTGGAATGCTGTGAATCACACTCACATGGGCTGAAGCAGCATCTGGACACAAAAATAGCAGACCCATCTGAGGATATTTTGCAGCCGTTTTGTGTCATGCTGTAACTTAAGTTAAAAATACTTTTCTTCCCCTTCTCCTCCTCTTCCCCCACAAGATGTAGGGGAGAGGAGAGATTTTTCTCCCCTTCCTCATGCCAAGACGTTGGCGGGAGGTGTAATGGGTTTACTGAGTTTTATCTGTTTATTTACTGGTTTCATTATAGGAATTGGTCCTTTATTTGCTGGAGATTAGGTCCACAGTCTTAGGAGCACTGGTCTCTGATGGGCAGCGTATGATAAGGAAGCTGTGACCACAGGCAGATTCAGTAACCCAACAGAAGTTCAGCTAAAGAAGTGCTGCTTCCAGCTTAAGTCAGTATCCTGAGTCAAGAAATGAAAGGAGAAGTGCCAGTTAGAAACATCTGACAACTGATGCCATATAGCTTACTAAAGCTACAGCTTCTCATGCCTTATAGCCACACATCAAGTGTGGCCTGACCCTTTTAATGAATGCTTCTTGCCCTTGAAAGCCATGGAAGGTTCCATTGTGTCTCCCTGGTTAAATCTCTGCCTGGTTTTAAGTATTTTCCTAAGTGCTGCCTGTTTCTGGATCCTTGTTAGCAAAGAGACAAAATTAGCTATGCCTTCATTGTTTTCCTAATGTAAAAGTTGCATGGTCACAGTAGTTTGTTGATGGTTTTTTTTTAAAAAAAAAAAAAAACAAACCCAAACTCAAATTGTTTTGAACCTGCTGCCAGGCAGTTAGTCACATGTAATTGGATTTTGCTACAGGTGTCTCTTGATAAGGGTGACAGAAAAGACAGAGATTTGCAAGAGGACCTGTGGTTTGAACTTTCTAGCGAGGCTTTGTGTAACTGGATGATGTTTGTGCGTCCAGCTCAAAACCATTTGGAGCAGAACCTGGTAGCGTATCAGTATGGCCACCATATTTATTACACAACCATTAAAAACGTGGAGCCCAAGCAGGAACTCAAGGTATGGCATTGCTTGTGTTTTGTGACTCATTTTTCTACTATGAAATCAAATCTTACAGTTGCTAACTAATAAGTGCATCTCCACTTATTGCGGTTAGATAGTTTTAGGGCTTTTTTTCTCTGATAAAGCACATGATGGCCTGAATCAGATGTCACTGAAGCCAGTAAGTAGTTAGCCACTGACTTAAGGATTTTAAGTGAGCTTTGGCTCAAGTGTAAAATGAGGAAGTTTAAAGTAAGAGTATGTAAATGATTTGTCTGTCACTGTCATGCTTTATACTGCATATATTTTGCTGATGCAATCTAATTTTTATTGCAGCAGTCTTATTCTTTTTAGTTCTGGATGCCCTTTCCAGTTAGTCCTGTGTGCCCTTGACTTGTTTTCTGGTGCCTTAAGTGAATATGGTCTCTCACTTTACCTGGCTTTCCTGGAACTTTTGAAACTTTGCATGTGGAAAATGATAAAGGATATTGTGACTTCCCTGTGAGTTACTTTTTGTTCCCTCTAAAAATGTATTGATTACTTTGAGCTCAAAGCAGCGTGGCTGGCTGAGATGGCCTTCGTTTTCAACATCTTTTGGGGAACTGGGGGTAACTAAAAAAATTTGGTATCAGGAAATTTTGTTCTTCACATCTTTTCTTGCATGTAAATTTCAACAATTTAACAAAAAACAGGCTTTATACACACCTAGCTACACCAGGGCAAAAGCCTGCTTACACAGTTGCTGCTGATTTTTAAGAGTAAGATTCTTTTTGGTTTCTCTGAAATCAGTCCTTAATTTGTTTAAGCTGAATCACTAGAAACCTTGTTAATCCATTTTAGGTGTATCCAAACATAATTTTCTCAAAAGTTTTTAAATCCATTTGAAATTGGACTTTAAAACTGTACACACCTGCCTGTAGAAGCACCGTTTTTCTTGGTTCATGTGTTAGTAGTGTCTTTTGGGGTAAAATTGGTTTGATAATTGAATGCAAATTACCTAGGCTCTGTAATGAATTTTCCTTCCCAAGTGGATGTGGGGTATTTGTGTAAATTTTGTCCAAAGATTGAACTAGGAGGATCAGTCAATTGAAGTTGAGAACTTGGGTATTGCGTGAGAGGTGAGTAGTCTAGGAGCTCCAGGCTTGCTTCTTTGACCAGCTAGTGACATTCCTGCAAAGTAATGTGCACCTGCTAGTGAGTCTTTGAAGGAGTTAGAAGTGCTGCTCACCACTGCCATGAAAACGCCTGTGGCCCACTAAGAGTTTAAACTTGCCCAGGTTTTTCATGCTGAATATCTGTTCACGCCTTCTTTAAGAAATGTCTTTTAAAATTGAACCTTTTAAATCAAACAGTAAGATAAAATGAGAAATGATGCAAGAATCCTATGCTAAATAAGCATCTGATTTTTGGATCTAATAAACTTTGTCTTTATGCCTCCCGTGGTTCTCTCTGCTGAAGGCTTCCTAAATCCTTTGTATAACGAAAGTGGTTCCAGCATGCTGCAGCCTGGCAGTTCTTTGTTTTGGGAAGGAAGACCATATTACTCCAATTCTTCAGAAGTTCAGAAACATTTCAAATGAGTCTCTGTGGACGGTGCTGCCTGTTCTCTGTGTAAAGAGAGCAGGAAAGAAATGGGGAATCCCCCGAGTTAAAAACTTTTCCATTCCTCTTGGTACAACTAGTAACAGTACTGTGCTGACATCTGTCCTTTACAATCATACAGTTGGGTCTAGAGAGATTAATCTTATTTCCTTTAGAGCTACTGGTAGCCATGTGTGAGATTAACATTCATATTAGGAGGCTATGCCTTAAAATTAAATGGATATGCTTTCTGAGCAAAGCTCTTTTATTCCTCAGTGGGGGCATATTGATCTCAACAGGCTTTATCATTGAGGATGAAAGGAGCAATAAGAGTTAGTGGTTGAGGCAAGTGAAGTAAATGTATTGCTTAAAAACCATTTTCAAATGAATTCCCCTTAGTTCTGGTTTGATCTAAGAGAGCATTCTGTTATCTTGTATCCCTGCTGCAGGTGTGGTACGCTGCCTCGTACGCAGAGTTTGTGAACCAGAAGATCCATGACATATCTGAGGAGGAAAGGAAGGGTAACTCGGGCTCTTCTGCTGTTAGTTTTTGCAGTGTGGTGGTGGCTGGGTGTTGTACTTAGTTTCAAGTATATGGTCTGCACAGTGCTCCCAAATTTCTGCTAGGTTAAGAAGAGTTGAACCGGATCTAGATTGTATCATTGGGACTTATTTCTGCTATTTCTGCTAACTCTTTTCATGCTAATATTACAATAACTTAACCTTCTGCCTCGGTTTCTGGGAAGCATTAGGTTGCTGCTGGAAAGAGGTATGTTTCTGTACTTGTAGTCTAACCTTAAGTCTGTGTCATAAGCCGATGTGCTACTGCTTTAGATTGAAAAATTTCTCTTGACCTCCCCTAACTTATGCTAGAGACACAGTCCTGTAGGTGCTTTTCCATACAAGGGTAAACTTCAAAATCTCCCTGAGTTTTAAGCAGTGTTTATAGTGCATGTGAATTGTCCCCAGCGACCTTTTCGTCTTTCTGTGATGAGCTGTAGTCATGCCACAGTGCAGAGGGGATAAAAGCAAAGCTAAATGGAGCGGTGCTGGGTATTCTGCAGTCTGTCTAACCTTCAGGGGAGAAATATGGCCCACAGAGGACAGAAAGGCTTGGGAAAAAAAAATGAGGCATTTAATTGGTGGTGACTGAAACGCTGTTATTGACATTTCCAATTGAACATAGTTCTCAGAGAGCAAGAGAAAAACTGGCCGTGTTACGAGTGCAATCGTCGCTTCATGAGCTCAGAGCAACTCCAGCAGCACCTCAACTCCCATGATGAGAAGCTGGACTTCTTCAGCAGGTACTGAAAGCTTTAGCTTTGTCTGCGTATCGCTATGGTGCTTCCCCAAACTTGCAGAAGGAAGGGCCTTTGCCCTACAGATCATACTGACCGGCTTGGGTACCTATGAGAGAATGGCTCAGCAGCTGAAGGTAAGAACATGGCACCAGGAAGGTGATTGGTGTAAAAGACTTTGCAAAAGAAGTCGCTTGAGGGAAATGCCCTGTTGAAATTGAGCTGCTTTTGGTTTTTGCCAATATTTTAGTACCACAATATTTGAAATACTGATGCTTCTCAGATGTACGCAGATACAGAGCTTAGAGAAGGAGACTTCTAGTGCTATGGCTCCTCAATTGGGCTGGCAAGATGGTTTATCCTGACCTATTAAAAGCTGAACCTACAAACATTCATGAGAAAGCAGAAGAGATTGGCACCGCCTTTTCCCCAAAACTTAGCAATTTGTTTGGCTGTGTTTTTGGTTTTCTTTTGTTTTGGGTTTTTTTGACGCAGAAAATTGTTCCCTTCAGCTTACTGACATCAGTGGTGCCTTTTTGGGGACAGGTGTTATGGCTTCGGGTTTTAAATTGGTTTCCTTGTGCACTTGTTCCATCCAGATGAAAATGCTTTCCAGCACACTGTACACTGGGGTGTTGGAAGCAGGAGAGTTGCCATGGCAGAGGACTTGCTAGAAGCCAGTAGTCCTATCGGTCCTACTATTACTGAAATTAATTTTAACATGTTCTGGACTTTGGTTTCTCTTAGAGAACAGAATGAATAGATACCAGCCAGTACCCTATTTTTTTTCTGCCAGTTTCTTCAAGTTTTATTAGTTACTGCAGGCCATTAGGACATGGGTGAATAGTGATGCTGAGAGTGATACATAAAACCAGTGGAGATTGCAAAAACATCTTTTGTCTCTAACCTGGAGCGCTATGTATTCTGCAGAGCCAGAGGCCGAGGTCGTGGGCGAGGAAAGAGGAGGTTTGGACCAGGCAGACGCCCGGGGCGCCCTCCCAAATTCATGCGTATGGAAGTAACCAGTGAAAATGGGGAAAAGTGTGAAGAAGGGACACAGGTATATTTTTGGGGATGGGGAGGAGGAAAAACAACTATCGTGGGATGTAAACTCCTGACTAAAAATTTGGGGCATCAGTGCAAATGGAGGGTGTGTTTTGGACTTGTACCCAAGTAATTCTTGGTTTTCAAGCTGTGATTCTCTGCCAGGGGAGCGCACTACTTTCCTTCTGTAAAAACTGTAAAATCACTTGCATTTCTACAGCAACTTTCATCCTGAAGCACTTAGCAGTGAGATAGGTTATTGCGGCAGTTTAGCAGCACCACAAAAGTAATTTAGACAGTAAAACTGTAATGGGAATTTAGGTTCATATTTGTCCTTTCTGGGACGTGAGGTCAGAGCCTGCTCTTATAACTTGCTGGTAGAATTAAATCAGTTTGAGCTATGATCCTTTATGATGTTTTAATATTACAAAAGGGCCTCCTGTAGGCATACTTATTGCAAAACGTTCTCTTGCTTGTGGCTGTTGGTTATATTCTGTAGGGACATAATGTGATGCATTTATATAAGTAAAATGCTAAATTCTCTCTGATGCTGACCATGCTTAAGGTTACCACCATGTCCTTTTATGAAAGGTGTCACAAGGGATCAGTGGCTCCATTTCATGACTTCGCTGAAAGCTGATACCTGGAGTGGTAATTTTCCTCTGGCATCTCACTGGGTCATGGTTCAGCGCTGGCTCAGAGGGAGGAATGTGTATGTTGCCTACGAATGCCTGCCACTCATTTTCTGAGCATGCAGAATTGCCCTAAATGTTGCATTAAGTGCAGACAGTTGTGAGATCACCCTCTTTGCAAGCTGACGTGACACAAGCCAGCTCCATTTAGACAAGTAAGCGCAATGCTGTTCCCAAACTCTTAGCTCCAGAGAGACGGGGCTTACTGGGCTCAGTCCCATGCTAATGTGTCTGAATGGCCTCTGGGCTGGAGGTGGCTCACATCCTGCCAGCTTGGAGCACGGCCCAGAGCTAGCTCACGTGTGTCTGTACAGTTGAGCAGGGCCATGGTTATGTCCCAAGCCTTTGGAGGTCTGCCTGCCTCACTGATGGCCAGACGGGAGTTCATCTGCCTGAGAACTTGAGACTCAGGATGCTGTGAGCACAGTTTAGTGTCAGCAAGCGTGGAAACTTGCCACCTAGACCAGGACTGGACATTTGGCTGGTATATTGCTCTACTAAGTGTCTTTATCTGGTAAGCATTTGCAGTTTATAACAGCTGCACTCCTCCTGGCACCTCCCTGGTTTTCTTCTCCCACACCTGCTTTAGTGCTTTGACAGTACAAGCCTTGAGCTGATACACTTTTGACGCTCTGTTTCCTAGCTCGTGTTTGAAGTTTCCTGAGTTGAATTAAGTGATGTCAAGTAAGGATCTATAGGTTTTTTTTCTCTCATAATACAAGAGGATTGCATTCCAGAGGAGTTATTGGAACTTGTATGGAAAGAATGTAGATTTTTGGCATGTGCTTCCTGCTCTCAACACCCTCCTGTTTCTTTTATGCTAATGCAGAAAAGGAGGAAAACAGCTTTGTGTGATAAATATAAGTGATGTATGCGGCGGGGTAGATGAGAGTATGCAGAGCTTGGAAACTGGATAGCAAAACACACAGTGCGCAGTATAATGATCTCATTTGTCACTCTCCAGTTCAGCATTCCAGCTAGTTTGTTAGAAAGGAGAAGACACTGCATAACAATACATGATAATGTTTCAAAGTGACAACAATTTCAACGCAACAGAAATTCTCTGCTTCCCCTGGTCTGTGCTAGTCACTTTGGTTGTAAAATTTCTCACAGGTCAGCCTACGTCATCTTTGGTTAAAGCAGTAATAGGGTCACCAGTAGAAAAGAACTTGCTCGGCTATTAACAGCTGGGTCACTTAAATTGTCTGTGTCCGGTCAGACAATACGATGGCCAAGAGAGTCACCTACCTGCAGCGCTTTGTCCCTGGTGCTCTGAATGTTGTTGCTGTAGGTGGAGGTGAGCTGCTGAGAGCATCAGTGGAACGCAGTAGGAAAGCGTTAGCGTAGACACATTTTGTTTATAGCTCGTGATTAAATATGTAGAAATCTTCTTGTCTGCTGAGTATTATCAAAGCATTTTTCAGTGGGTGGGGGGAATAATCACTGGTTGTATGATTTGCGATTTCAGGACTTGCTGCATTTTTCCAGCAAGGGGCAGTTTGATGAGGCCGGACAAGCCACACTGAATGGGCTGGAGCAGCAGGAACAGACTCCAGTGCCATCAGAGACGCAGTCGGCACTGGAGCAGCAGTCAGAAAACCACCCGCTACAAATCCAACCGCAACATGATGAGAGCACGGTGCCTACGCAGAGCACCATGACAGCAGATGACATGAGGCGAGCAAAGCGTATCAGGGTAAGCAAAGAGGACAGCGGATCACGTCTTCTCTCACCCTCTGCATTTGCTGTAACCCAGAGAATGCTGGACCTGCCTGCCAGGGCCAGCTGGTCTCTTTCTCCCACTGCCGTATCCATTTCCAAATCCTGAATAAAGCATCTCATTCCTCGCAATTTTCTTTGCACTGAGAGGAAGACAAATCTCATGTAAAGAACTAGTATCTCATGAGATGCTAGTGAGAACTGGTCACCAATTGGAGCTGATTCAATTCCAGCACAGTAATTCTTTCATAGAAACACAGTCCCTCCAAGCTGGCAAGCAGGAGTGCTTCAAACAGCCGGCTGAATCATGGTACTGTGGCACAGACTAATGACTTGTTCACAGCACCATCTGTGTGTCTCAGAACTCTTGTCTTGCAAATAGTTGCCAAAGAGGAACCACGACCTCAGTTTAGATCGACTTAATTGATGATGATGATGATGATATTTAGTGATAATGTCCTTTCCTGGGGTAGAAAAACCTGCCTGTCTTTGAGACTAAAACCTGTGCTAAGAGCTTTTTGTACCGACCGCACTTTGAGCCTGAGCTTTGTGTCAACTGGGTGAGCTGTTTTTTCTCTACTATGTGTGGGAGGGAAATGATTCAAGCAAATAATCCTTCAAGCCGTATAACTGTGAGATGCATTTATTTAGCTTGAAATCTTTCTTTTTCTTCGATGTGTAAAATTTTGATTACTGAAAGGAACAGCTGCAATTGGGGTAAGAATTTGTTTTTAGGGGATGAGAAAGGACTAGGAGAGAGTTGAGTAACTCTTCCATTTAGGAAGATGTTGAGCCAGATTTTGCTCTCAGTTTATCATGATATGTATACGAGAGCAGTGGTGGTGTTACCCCATAAATGCAGCAGTGTATCTTGAAGGAAGAATTTGGCTTAATTTGAATTAAGACTGCAGAGTTTGTAACCAAATAAAACACTTTCATTCTCTGAATGACAAGTTTCTATCAGTAGTTTGATTTTCATGTTAAAGGCTTGGGGGATTTTTACTGAATATACTGAAGGGTGGATAACAGAGTACAAAGACAGATGCTGAGGTTTTGACAGTAAAGAGCACAGGTATTTACTGCTTAAGATATTCCACAACTTCTGCAGTAGAAAGTTGAGGCCTGGATATGATAGGAAGAGAAAGCGTTGCCTGTTTCCCCAAACTTTTGAACCCAAGATGTGAACTTCAGATTTTCTTAAACAGTAAATGTGGGAAGAAGGGGACAAAAATTCTGAAGTTTCTTCTTTGTCTTGTGACTTAATTTTTGTTCCCTGGAAATTTGTCACAAATGGATGACAACTAAGAGGAGTGCAGTGGTGGTTTAGTCCTCGGTGACATGTTTGTATCTCCAAATCTCCTTAATGTCCCACACATCTGACAGCTTGTGTTCAGCAGAGTTCTGAGATGTTTCAAGATAGAGGCACTGGCAGAATGGCAGGTGGATGGTTGTGTAGCACCTTTCTGTATTGCATCAGACTGTGAGCAATGAGAACTTGAGATAAGAGTAAACTCTAGCAAGCATTATTTTTTTTAAGCACTGGAAAATCACAGCAAGCTCTAGCACCCCACGAGCACTCATTCAATTCAACAAGTCCCAGCACCTTCTTATAATAACACGCACTTAACATTATAAGCAAGCAAACATTTGGTTTTAAGACGTGTAGTATGTTGTCCACTTCCAAGGAACAGGTAGAAAGTCTTGACTCCTGCTTATGATCTGGCGAGCTGTGTAGCTCTAGTTCTTCCTTATTACTCATGTAGGATTTCATTTTCAAAAACAGTAATTCTTTGTGAATTGCTTCAACTCTTAAGGTTTAAGGCAGTGATGCTCTGAAAGTGCTTTCATTCTAGCTGGAAGCACTGATCTCTGGTGCCCCAGGGTTCAAGTCCTGATAGGATCAGTTTATATTTCAGCATCTGCTTTAGAGCCTGTGGAGTTTCCTTGGAGATCAGACCTTAAATACGGCAGTCATGTTTTTAGTATTGAAAAGAGGTACACCCACTCTTCAAGATACTCTTACAACAAATTAGAGGAACATTGTGGTCCACAGCCAAAATGAATATTTGTTTTTAATTCAGTTCTGGGCAGCATCCAGAGTGTCTGTGGGCTGATCCCAGAAACATCTGCATTTCCAAATTGCTTTTTTTTTTTTTTTTAACATACAGACCTGATTGTAAAATGTCCTTTGTGTAGGTGACTGCTTTACTCTGAGGAAGTAACTGGCAGGGATAGGGATATGGTTTGGAAAGCACAGTCACTTCCTTTGTGCTGAAAGAAATGCAACCGGTTGTATAAAGAGTACAAACAGTAAGATGAGGTTAAAAAAATAGTCCCTACTTTTTAACTTTCACCCTTGTAATCCTTGCCCTGTTGCCATCCTGTCCTAATTATTCCTTTCTGCTAAAAGCACTTCATTCTCACTGTGGCTCTGCAGTACACATTACATCATTATTAATCAACTTTGAGAAAACATGAAAGGTCACAAAACACCTTCAAGATTATCTGTGGGTTTTATCTTTGCCCTTTAACTCCCCTTCGGCAGTTATTAACTACAGGGTAAACCTTGAAGATCTGCTTAGTGTTTCCTGAGGCAAAAACCTCAAAGGAGTTTTGCCTAAGTAAAGAGTAAACTCTAGCTGGAAGAGCTGGCCCTTGTAGTGACCCGCAGAAGCGTGACTGTTGCAGAAGTCAAGGCTTCTGTTTTAAAGTCCATTGCATAACATAAGTATTTTTCTCTCCCTCAATGCTGCCTGCTCAGCTGGAGCTGCAGGTAGGTTTATTTTTTTTTTTGTTGGTTTTTTGCTGTATCTAATCAAATGGTACGTAACAACATTGCCTTCCATGTTGTTTTGTCCAGCTTCTGTTTATTGCTTCCTGATTGACCCTGCATCGTAAATTGTCACATTTGTTCTTTAAGAAACCAATGTCCAGAACTAAGTGTTATTTGAATAACAATTTGCATCCTCCTAGTTTTTTTCATACTAATTAATTGCAATTTAAGGTGAATTGCAATCAACAGCAAACTACTTGGATGGAAAACTATAATATCCATCTTAAAGTTCTGGAGGATTTGTTTGTGCGATTATTTGCAGTGGATCAATATTATCCTTTAGTGAGACAACCCTTAGTTCTCTTCTGTTTTTATAGCTGATAGTTTAACCAAAGAGCAGTAAAAGGTTTCACCCTTCTGTAGCCTTTGAGATAGCAACGGGACAATGTTGACTTACATGGTGTAGAAGTCTTGCCTGCTTTCTTACCAGTCAGATTGTTGCGGGTTACAAAGTACAGTAACAGTGGAGTTAAGAACTTGGAAATGCATCTCTTCAACTATTTGGTTTATTAGCATATCCCTGTAGTTAAGGGGAAAATTATATACTACTGACTCCAAGCAACACATTAATTTTTACATGGCACATGTCTATCTTTGCAACTGACAGTGTGGCTTACAGCAGATCTGTGTATTTCCCACTGTCTCCACTCTCCACTTGTAAAATGGAGAATGGAGATGGTAACTCCTGGGGGAGGGCTCCTTTGGGGCTCCTGTATGAAACTGTTAGCTCTTTTATAGCAAAACAGTTGCTGGCATGTTCCTTTTTCTGGAATGAAAGTATAGGTTTCCCTCTGCAGTTCAGATGGTGAAAAGGATCATTCAGGTTCACTAATTTAATTTAATCTCTAGCACAGCATTTCCCAGTATTCCCAAGCTGTTCCCTCATTCCAGCAGAAAAGCTCCTAACTTTAGTTTCCCAGTGTCAGCTGTTGGCAGACACTTAAGGGACACAGCAAATGTCAGCTCAGACGTTGCCACAAGAAAATGAGAGAGGAAAACAGGGAAATCTGTTTGCAGAAGGCTTGAATGTATCTCATGGCGAAGTATGTAATATTGAATGTGTGTAAGCATAGGTGCCAGCAATGTTCTAGCGCTGTTTCTCTAATTATTGTGACATTGATTCTGTGTTTAACGTCTGAAAAGAGAGGACATTGATAAATGCCGATGTATAGATCTTATTTTGGAGAACAGTAAATATTCCTTAGGCTTCTTGCTGAGAAATGGCGATATTACAGTGTACTTTCAGTACAGTGTGGGTTATAGTGTGCTGTGGGAATTTATGCATGCAGAGGTATGACTTACTTCCAGCTTTGCCACTAACCAACATAAAGGTTCTTGTGCAATATTGAAATGCAGGTGCAGGGTATGCTTGCCTATTTATACAGGCAACATGTCCAGCAGCATCTGGTGTCAGGACTGGGATGGCTCTATAACATTTGTCTGAAGGGGAAAGGGAGGAAGGGAAGAGATAACAATCATGAAATGTTACAGCAAAGGTAGACTGAAGGAAAGTACATGCCAAAAGAAAGTAGGGACTGAGAAGAGAAATTGTGCATGGTAGGAGTAGAGGAAATACCAAAAATAGCAGCCTAGTGTATTAAATTTCAAAAATTAATGTTCGCACAACCCGCGTTATGCGCAATTCACAATATTCTTAAAGGTTCTTGCAGTACCCAGAAAAGCAATTTCAAGTTTGACTGTGTATAATCAAACTACCCTTTGAGTAGACAACAGAATCTATCAGAGTTCCTCTTGATTTAGCACCAGTGTGCTTGTCTTCCATCTTTCTTGATTTTCATGCTCTCGCACATGATATATCCTAAATGGCAAAGACAGGAGAATTGCTCACAAGTTCTTACCTGTTGCTTGTAAACCTGCCATTCTGCCCCTGTTGTAATGTCTTGAAACTCCATTCTTCTTTTTGACAATAACAAAAACGTTGAAGGTGGGTTTCACCAGAAGCTTTTCAGGCAATGCTAAACCACTGCTGTGCATCTCTTTGGTGATCTTTGGTGCAGAAGCTGATTTTTGTAAAGGGCTGTGGAATTTCATAAGCCCTGCTCCTGCGTGAAAGACAGGGCATTAGCTTGCCCTGCCTTTGTATGGTGGCTGAACTTTTGACCCAATCCCCAAAAATCAGCTGGAATTGCAACTTTTCTCAGGCCCAGGTCTGTACTTCAGAGAGGACTTAGTTTTATTTTACAGAAAAATGCCGTGCTAAAGACAAAAGTTAGCTGAATCAGCAGAAAATGGGGACTGGAGAGGAAGCTCCTGCATTGTGTTCTTCTAACTCAGTGTGTAACTGCAGGTATATCCCTTAACTTCTGCCTGTCACAGCCTCTCCTTCTGTAAAATGGAGATAGTATAACACAAAAGAACTTTTTTGAAGTTTAGGTTCACTGATCATGTGGTATATTTAATCTTGAAAATATTTGGATGTGGAATCGATACATAGTAATAAAAGGTAATGGTCTCTTCAATGTTTCTTTCAGAATGCAGCTCTTCAGCACCTCTTCATACGAAAATCCTTTCGCCCGTTCAAATGCCTCCAGTGTGGGAAGGCCTTCCGCGAAAAGGACAAACTGGATCAGCATTTGCGGTTTCATGGACGGGAAGGGAACTGCCCTTTGACTTGTGACATCTGTAACAAGGGCTTCATCAACAGCGGTGCTCTTGAGAGCCACATGAAGTTCCACATGGACCAGAAAACATACTCCTGCATTTTCTGTCCTGAGTCCTTTGACCGCTTGGATCTGCTTAAAGATCACGTGGCCATCCATGTCAATGATGGCTATTTCACCTGCCCTACCTGCAAAAAACGCTTTCCAGACTTTATCCAGGTGAGATGCTGTATTGATTTGAAGCACTGCCTTTCCGTTCTCTTGCAAGCATTCTGTTTATGAATTTTTCAGTACTGTTCTTATGTCACACTGCATGTCAGTACATTCCACAAGATAGTGGTCCATGTTAGTCAGAAATTAAAAAGGAAGAGTGGCCAAGCATTGCTAGATGTTGTCTTATGCTACTGAAGTGCTCTTTCCACTAAATTATCAGATGTGGTACTTCAATCTGGCATTAGAAGGCACTGTACTGTGGGAGGGGTGGTCCCAAAAAATGCCTAAAGCAGAGGTCCTGACTACTTTTAGTCAGTACAGATCCATGGCACAAAAAGGAATTCTCTTTTGCTGTATGCAGCTTGTACTTGAATACACCTTGTCCTTTGTCGTTAAAACTGAATCAAAGCAAAATTGAGGTTTTACATGACACAAATGTCTTTTAATCCCTTGACTGTTTTTGTCAGGGTAATTCATTTGAACACCTTGCGGAAATGCCAGAACAGATCAGGATGCTCTGCTTTCTGACTCCCCCCCAGGCTTTGGCTGGGTACTTTGTTCCTCCTCTGCACAGTGCTTAGGAGAGGTTGCACTGGAGTAGTGAGGAACGTAACTATGTTGTGCAGTGTGCAGAGCCATTGGAGAAGGTCATTAATAGAATTTAAGAATGCTATTTCGATGTTCAGTAAGAAAAAACTGAGACATACCATGTACATATTCGTTATCATTCATATGAACAGAAGAGCTTGATATGTCTTGCTGAGCTGCCTGGCTTAAATTGAAATGTAGAAATCCAGTTTATATCAAGTAATAGGAACCAATAGACTATCCAATAGGCTAAAGAGGAAAGGATGGGGAAAAGTGATTTACTAATACAATTCCATCCCAGAAAAAAAAAAATTCATCTTCTGTAAATGATGAACAAGGAAAAATGCTGATGATTCAGAAATGGTGTACTGCAACCTGATTCCCCGTGAACTTTCCTGTGATACCAAGCCAGTCAGAAGAAGGTCCCTTTCCAACCATTTAGCTCTATTTTGGAATTTAAAGATGACTTTTTCATTTGGTGCTATGTGAATAATTAAGTCTAGTCACCATAGATTGCTGCCTACTTAAATATTTTTATGTGGAACAAAGATAACCAAGTTGTTCCATGTATGATCAGTTTTAGAAGGTGGTAAAGAATTCATTAGAGATCCATTTCGAGTAGTGCTTGGATTTCGAATGTCAAACTTCATTAGTTACTTTATTGGGGGGAAAAAAAATCCGACTAGGTGCTTGGAGAGGTCAAGGATAGTCCCAAGTATGCAAAAGTAATTGCCATTCAGGAATGGCATGCAAATGTTTTTCGGTCTAAGTTTTTGTTTGTTTGTTTCTGCCAATTGTAATTGCAAGTTTGTTTTCTCTGACTGAAAGGAATTAGTCCTTGTGTTTGGATTTCTTATAAATGAAGTAAAGATAATGAACCTCAGATGAACGTGTTAACTCCAGTGATTCAGTAAAACTGATATTTCATGGTCTTTTGCTGCCCATTAAATGCTCAACTGTGCAATAGCTGATACCTTCAAGAATCAGTCTTGAGGAAACCAAATTGTCCATCCAGGTCGATCACAGAGATGTTATAGCTTTATAGAAACCAGCTGTTCTGATGATAAAGTACTTTGTAAGCCAGAGCAGATCAGAGAACTCTTAAAAACCTTTTTCCTCTGTTTCCTCCCACCCCCCCTTTATGCCAAGAGTTTCCTAGACTGTTTTACCACACAGTCTTCTCTTTTGAGCAACTTCTATTTTTCTATGATCTGCAACTCTAGGTCAAGAAACACGTGCGCAGTTTCCACTCAGAAAAGATTTACCAGTGTACAGAATGTGACAAGGCTTTCTGCCGTCCTGACAAGCTGCGACTCCATATGTTGCGACACTCGGACCGCAAAGACTTCCTGTGCTCCACGTGTGGCAAGCAGTTCAAGGTGAGATGACTTCTGACTGGGTCATTCCTGCTACAGGTGGAGCAAACACCATTCTTTACCCTCCTTCAAGCAGACAAGCTCATGTTCTCCAAGGTGGAAGAAACTAGTGTGTGTAAACAGGCTAGACTTGGCTGCAGGTTGCATGCACTGCTTTCTGTCATGTGTGAGCTACGATATTAATTTTTGATGGACAAGAGGCAAGATCCATCCCAGCATGCTCTGCTCTGGGTGTCTCATCTATCAAATCTTATTTCTAAAAACTTAATAGCAAAGGAAGTTTCATCTGCTCGTTAAGAACTGGGTGGTTATACAGCTCAATTGCCAGGTGCTTAGGTTGTATTGCTTTTATCAGTTTAGTTAAGAAAACTTCTTGATGGTGTCAATGGATTAATAATATTCCTGGTCAAGGTGCCTGTATACATGGGATGCATCTTGTCAGTGCATGACATGCAGATGCCTTTCCAGATCCTTCCAGTACAGATGGAGCAGACTGTGAGTCAGGTAAACTGTGGTGGCAGCAGCCTCCTTCTTGTTGCTTAATTTCTTATGGGATACTGAGGGACTGGGTACTTTTGGGTGAAGAAGCACATACTAGACAGCGTGTGTCCAGAGAGGCTGGATTGCATCTGGGCAGTAGGTTCAATTCCATTGTAGGACTTGAGGTCCTCCCCAGTCAAGAGCCTTATTTGATGCAAGTTTCCATCTGTACAGAGTTGAACACTAATATTTTAGATAAATTCAACAAAAAGCCAGAGTGGAGGGGTTCATTCTCACTGAGACTGCTAAACTAGCATTAGTTTGGCCTCCTGCTTTTGTGGCTGAGCCACCTCAGCTTGGTTTGAAGGATAAACCGAAGCCCAAAGGGTTTCTGCTGAGCTGTCCAATACTGAGCATGCAACTCTGTCTCATGGCAGCACTGGAGGGGAAATGCCAAAGAGATCTCAGAACAACGTACACTGTGGCTATGTCTTCTAAGAGGTAGTAAGGCAGTGAGTGGTGCTGATATTTTTCTCCCCAATTGCTTTTTTTTACCCCTAGAGGAAAGACAAGCTGCGAGAGCACATGCAGAGGATGCACAACCCAGAGAGGGAGGCCAAGAAAGCTGATCGAATCAGCCGCTCAAAAACATTCAAGCCTCGGATAGCTTCCACTGACTACGAAAGCTTCATGTTCAAGTGCCGACTCTGTATGATGGGTTTCCGCCGGAGGGGGATGTTGGTGAGTGTCTGTGTACTCTAGCTTCTTTTAAACTTCTGTACTCAATTTTTGTGAATAGTTAAGCAATAAAGATGGAATTCCAATGGTTGGAACATAAGTATGCAGTGAAACTGGGAGTATTCTGTAACTGAGTTGAGATTATATATCTTTTTTAAAACTGTGTGTCTTGTCTCTTCAGCAAATGTGTACCTTTGCATAGTTCATTGCCTGTATTGTATGTGTGGTTGTCACTACCACATCTCAACACATCTGATTGATGTGTAATGTATTTAGCAGAACATGAGATTAATATGTCGCCTAGTTCAGCCTTACTGCCTCAGTTTTCCTGACTGCCTTTCCTATTTTTTTCATTTCTCCCTCTTCTTGAGAGGCCTCTTCTGGCTGTGCCCTGTAGCTGCCACTGTGTAAAGGGTGTTATGCAGCAAGAGACCTTATTTGGAAATACTTTGTGAGGGTTATCTCTGCTAGCAAAAGCCTCTCTGGGCAGGGGTCCTTTACACTACCTCACTCTCAGGTGCAAGAGAGTTCTGGCAAGCTATTTTACCCCTTTCCATCTTATTTTGATTACAGAAACTGTAAATGAGATCTAGCAAGACCGCGTTTGCCTTCAGCAGCTGAGTGTGAACGCACAATAACCCTTACAGCAGCAAATGCTTCTGGTGCTGCAGGCTAGCATCATTACAGTTTTGGTTTGGCTGTTATCCATGTCTAGAAGAATCAATTGCTTGGCTTCCATCTGTAATATGCTCTCTTGTTCTCTTTGCTTCTTTCTCTTAAGGTGAATCATTTATCAAAGAGACATCCAGACATGAAAATAGAGGAGGTGCCAGAGCTCACGTTGCCCATCATCAAACCCAACAGAGATTACTTCTGTCAGTACTGTGATAAGGTATGTAAGGAAGTCACCCCTTGGAGGGTAGCTCAGTCCTAGACCTGTATGCAACCAATTTGTCTCTGCATAGAAACACCTGGCAGAGTTTGTAGGTTTTTTTGAGGTGCTTGCCAGCAACATTTCTGCAGCGCTATCTAACAGAAATTAAGATGAAATGCACTTAGGCCAAGGCAGCTGGATGCGGATTGTAAACTGTCTACTGTCTTTTAGAGTTGGTAAAACTTAAATACTGTGATCCAGCAAGCAGTCACCCACCATTAGTCCTGTATCACTTTTTGCAATCCAGGACTAAGTATCCTATCTATCTATAATTCCTGAACACTAATTTACTTTGGTTTCTGTATAGCTTCTAAAAGTTAGTCTCGAACTCCTTTTATTTTAAGCTGCTTACTTAGTCACATGCCAGTAATTCCCAGTGTTCAGTGGACCTGAAGCTACTTCTGCACTGCCTTTAGGTTCCTGTTCTTACTCCCTGGCTTTTGCTTTTTATGCATGTGTGCCTTTTTTTACCGGGGAGTGTACTTTGCCTTATTGTTCCTGTCCTCAGTACAATTTTCCATGGTGTCTCCTTCCTTTAGTTTGAAGGGGGAAACACTGGATAGTTTTAAATGACATTGCAGAATAATCATTTGTTGACATGCCTAAATAGAGTTTAAAAATATGTTGATCACTGAAGGCTATTAAAACTGTTTGATGCTTTGTGTGAGAGTGGAGGCATCAATCTTCATGATAAATTAACATAGGACAAATTATAACTTTGGAGATCAGTGGTTCTCTGACATTTGAACTTCAAGTATCAGGCAAAAGAAGTTTTCCTCTTACCTTCCTGTCCTTCTGTGCTTTGTTGTGGCACACAACATGTTCTTAAGTGGCTTCTGCATGCTACACAAAAAGGGGTTGCTCTTCCAGGTTGGTAAACACTGGAAGGTGTATGTATATTCATGCATTATGTTGTAATTGTTTGAGGATTTAGCTGAACATGCAGACCTTCCAGATAAAGATAACTGATAGCTGTTTTCTGTGGAGACATCAGGATTACACCATTTCCATTGCAAATCTTCACCCTCCAGGTGTACAAGAGTGCCAGCAAACGCAAAGCGCACATCCTGAAGAACCACCCTGGTGCTGAGCTACCTCCAAGCATCCGGAAACTGCGCCCTGCAGGCCCAGGAGAGCCTGATCCCATGCTGAGCACCCACACCCAGCTGACAGGCACCATAGCCACCCCTCCGGTCTGCTGTCCTCACTGTTCCAAGCAGTACAGCAGTAAGGTACAGGCGTTGTCTCATAGCCTCAGAAGACAGCCTCTCCCTGGTGATGCTTTTTCACCACGGTCTCTGTCATTTGTCAGTCCACAAGCAGAGCTCTTTTATTCTGAGTCAGTGCTGTTTTCATGCTGTGTGCTGACAATACAGCCGCAGCCTGCTCGTTTTACTGCAAAAAGATTTCCCTAAATAGAGGGCGTGAACTTGAAAGAAGAAATTGAAATGTTATCAGAGTGCGGTCACAAACAGTAAAGCTTGGAAACTGCTCACTGACAGTGACAAGGGAGTAGAAGGAGTAGGGAAACAAAATGCAGAAAAATTGATCTCTGGAAAAGGTCTCCAAAATATTTGGCTGTGTTGAGGTAAAAAGCTTACAGATTGTGATGTTTGAGGCAATATTTCAGTATCAGATAGCTCTAGCTATCAGATATCAGTATCAGATAGCTCTAGTGGCAACTTTGTGATCCTTGTTTCCTTCTTGCTGACCAAAGCATCCCATAGTGTGAATCCTTACTGAGGGAAACTTAAAAGCTGCAGTCCACAGGGCTGTTTGATTTCAGTTGACCTGAAGCAGAGCTGCTGACCATCTTTCTAACGCTCTTTTGCATCTCTCTAGACGAAAATGGTACAACACATTCGCAAGAAGCACCCGGAGTTTGCTCAGCTCCCTAACACAATACATGCCCCGCTGGCGACAGCTGTCATCAGTTCCACTCCTGCCGTTCTAACCACCGACAGCACTACCGGAGAGACCGTTGTGGTAAGGATTCAAGACACGTTAGATCAGGCCAATGGGGGGAAACAAACAGAACAGAAGCCCTCTGGTGTAGCAGTCTTAGTGTTTATTTGGCAGACATAATTTTAAAGCGTGTGTTAAGACATTATTTGAGATCACTTCTGTTATTGAATCTGTGTGTTTTAGTTTTGCTCTGCCAGGAATTACATATTTCTTTCTGGAGCTCTAAGGATTGGTGGTCTTTCCCTACTCCATTCCCTTCTTTCATTCAGATCCATATGCTACTGACTCCACATAATACTTTCACGGATGCCTAATTAACTCAGGAATACACATCTCCTGGCTTTTCACTGGGACTGTTCTCCTGAGGTGCTTGCAGTCCTTAGGATCAAGAGGACATGTTTAACAGTGACTGGGGACTGGATCAAACTCTGTTCAGAGAAGTAAAGATCTCTCATCCTTCGGATGACACAGAACTGAGCGATACGAACCCCCAGTGGCTGTTCTCTCCACTGTTAATACATCAGCTGCTACAGATGTGAAAGCTGAGACTAGAAAATCAGTCTTGTGTCCTTCAGTGGTGCTGGGATGCTGTATAGTTTTAAAAAAATCTTAACCACAGTTTAAAGCTTCCTATTTGAAGATTGAAACTGGATAAAAGACTGTTTTGCTTGAAAGTGGGCAGATTCAAGCAGAATGCTGTTGATTTCATAAACCTGACTAGGTGCTAAATGTCTTTACACACTTCAGAAATACACTTGTCAAGAAAAGTATCTGGCAGGTGAGGAGGAAAGGTGGAATGCATCTGAGAAGCACTTTTTGACTTGGGAACTAAGTCGACTCTTTACAAATGCGGGATTTTTGTTGTTTAATAGATTACTCTTAAGTCAGAAGATTAAAATTTTTTTTTTATTATTGTATTTTAAGCTAGTCCTTAATGGTCCTGACTAGTGTTCAGACAGAAGAGAGCAATCCTAGTGGATGATCCCTGGTGATTGCTTATGACTCCATCCTCTGTACACATTAAGCTCTTGTAAATAAATAATTAGGCCCAATGGTGTAAGTGTAGATTCAGTGTGATGAAAGAACTACAACCCTGCAAAAGCATTCAATCCAGTAGACAAGATGTGATGATGGTCTATATCTCTCTCTACCTGCTCAGACAACAGATTTACTGACGCAAGCAATGACAGAGATATCCCAGACCCTCACAACAGACTATCGAACTCCCCAGGGAGATTACCAGCGAATCCAGTACATCCCTGTGTCTCAGTCCACAACTGGCTTGCAGCCGCCTCAGCACATACAGCTGCAGGTTGTTCAAGTGGCCCAGGTGAGTAACCTGTTGGGGAACCCGATGTGCTTTTGATTCCCTCCATATCAAGTCCGTGCTTTCTTGGGGCTTTAGTGCTGGGAAGTTTGTTAAGGAATAGTTACAAAAAATAGCGCAGACTATTTTTTACAGATAGATAATGCTTTGGGTTCCTATTGTAAGTGTTGTGTACTGGGCAGAAATAGTCCTGCCAGTCTTGTTCACCTTGCTGGAGACACATTAACACAGTTCTAATTTAGCTCTACCCATCCGGGCACCTTTGTTCGAGTCTGCTCTAGGAAGGTTTTCCAGCAACTGGAAAAGTGGGTCAGTGGGTGACCCATTTTTGCAGTTGAGAAGACTAATTTGTACTTCCTTGTTCACAGTGAGCCAGAGCCAAAACTTGGAAGTACAGAAGGTGCTTGCTTTTTCCCTTCGTATCATCTATTAGAACATTCATTTTCTATGATGCTCAACAGCCTCCTAAAAATAAAAAGAGAGTGTAACTAGAGTAACTGAGCTGAGGAAGTTAACTTGCACAGCTATAAGAAATTGCCGTAGCCTTCAAATCTATTATCCACTGGGTGAAGCTGAAACTACTGTGTGTTTTGTATTTGAATCTGAAATTCTGTGTTCTCTCTGGCTCCTCATTACAAATTAAGTTATGAATTTGGTTAATAAAGGCCTAAACAATGGCCCCAGTTAATATTGACTGTGGCTGTTCTAATGATACAAGAGCATGAATACTGATTCCTGCAGCGAATATAATTTTATCAAGATCTGAGACTTGTAATTAAATTACTCCAATTAGTATCATTAGCAGGTATTGCTCAAAAAAGCCTTTAATCAGTAAGACTGAGCACTTGTCTTGATACAGAGCTCTGTCAAACTATGGTATTGGATATGCAGATCTTGAGTAGGTATACAATTTATAGATAGATGCTTACAAAAAAGAGGGATGGTCCAGTGGTTGACACTTATCCTATTTCTCAGACCCTTTGATTTGAGTCCAGCCTCTGCCACAGACAGCTTGTATGACTTTTAGGCAAGTCCTTTCCATTGATATTACTGAGATGAAACCATCTCAGTGCCATTACATCTGCTAAGCATGCTTCTTGATCTCCCAGGAATGCAAAGAGTGTAACAACAGGCTTGAACAAGGAGTGCTTGCTCCACAGCCTCACTGAGGCTCATACCGCGTTCTTCCACACCTTGTGTCACAGAAGAGGTTTACTGGCTGAGACCTTGTGTCACAGAAGAGGTTTACTGGCTGCTGCTGCAAAGAATGAAGTATACACCTCTGCTTCGATTTATTTTATTTTATTTTTTCCAGGCTACCTCATCTCACCAGTCCCAGCACTCCACAGTGGATGTTGGGCAGCTTCATGACCCCCAGACATACACCCAGCATGCTATCCAGGTGCAGCACATCCAGGTCACAGAGCCATCGCCAGCAACACAGTCATCATCACAGGTATTTCACTCTTCTCTTGCAGGAAATGTTTTCCCTACCAGTCAGCTCAGCTGGCATATTACAGGTGCTGATGCAGGAGATAGACTTTTCTGTCTTTTAAAGGAGCATACATGAAATGACTCTCACATGAACATCTGAGATCATCAGGTAGTTCCCAGATGTTCCTAGGGTCTGTGGGGGTGTTTTGTTGTGTTTTTGTTTGTGGCTTTTGTTATTCTTTTTTTTTCCCTAGCTGTATACAAGGTAGAGATAAATGAGTGGGAACAGACAAATTTGCATCTTAAATAAACCTAGCCAGTTGAAAGATGGAAATGGAAACTGGCATTCCTCAAATATTTGAAGTTCAGCTTTTCATGCTCTTGAGTAGTGTTTAGCCTCTCATCTGAATTCTCTGCCACAGACTTGCTACATAACCTTTGGCAAGCAATGTCTCTATTTCAGTTTCCTGATCCCTGCTTACTAACCATAGAGTGAAGCAAGTTGGAGGAAAGGGAGGAGAGCTTTGCAGTTCTCGTGCTTGATATGCTATAGAACCTGCTGCCTGCCCCTGTGTTTTCCCATAATAAAAAGGATGTGTTTGTAACAGAGCAGAGGTGTGCAATCCTTAGTACACTGAGAACGCTTACACTTTTTTTTTTTCTTTCTAGGTTGGGGGTCAGCCTTTGAGTCCCTCCTCACAGCAGTCTCAGCAGGAACTCAGCCCCTCGCAGATGCAGACAAATACGTCGACACCAAACCAAGCCCTCCAGCAGCAGCAAGGCTCTTCAGTTCAGCACACGTATCTTCCCAGCACGTGGAACTCATTTCGGAGCTATTGTAAGTGTCAGCTGTAGCTCTCACTAGTAGTCTGGCTAGTGCGTGGGACTAGTATGTACTCCATTTCTCCAGCTACCAAATGGGATAGTATTTTTAGAGCTCATTAAGCTTCGTGGTTAATATTCATACAGGTCTAAAGAAGATAAATGGTTTCAGACAAATGAAAATGGTTGTACTAGCTTTTCTGCTGTAGGTCCATAATTATCCAATACGTGGTTTGGGCAGGCAGACTGGGCTCCTTTATTCCAAGGAACTTGGATTCAGCAAGTATCCATGTGTTGGATAGCAGCTTGTTCAAATTTGGATGGATGCTTGAAAGAATCATACCATACAGAAGATAAGGATGACATGCAATGATTTCTTATGTCCATGCAGGTCTGGATGGTAATTCTGTGATTTTTTGGGTGAGAACAGGATGTGTTGTCTGGGCATGAATTGCCAAATCCACAGCTGATGTTAGCTGGCATAATTCTGTTGAGGCCTGTAGAGTTTTACAAGGCTTTGTAGTACCTGAATTTCTGTTGGAAAAACCCCACCATTTCAGGCTTGAAATCTTGCTGACATAAGACATTATCTTTGAAGGTGGTCTTTGAGTATGACTGAAGGTCTTGATTCTCTGATTTCCATTTTTCAGCGTCAGAGATCCAGATGATGACCATTCCCCAAGGCCAGTATGTGATTACAGAGACTGCTGTAGGCACACCGGTCACCACTGTCAACACAGGGCAAGTGAAAGCAGTTACTCAGGTAAGGAAAACAATCATGCCCTTTTTTTTTTCCATCCAGAATAATGTATCAGGCTTAAAGCCTTCAGTTTGATGGTTAAAGGAGTACTAAAGTGATGACTGGGGCACATAGAGAATAATGATGTACCTAAAGAGGTGCAGACTGTATAGCCCAAAAGGGCACTGGCTTTCTGTAACAGTTGTGGTGAGTTCCCTGCTGGGCAGAATCTATATGCAAAACAGCTAAGAAATGATACGATGTGTTGTGTCATAAGCTAAGGAGAAAAGTGCTACCATCCCAACCTTCTAATGTTGTAAACTTGAGGTTACAGAAGGCAGGAAATAATCTCATGAGCTTCAAGGAAAAGATCTGGGTTTTTTCTGAAGTAGCATCATATTCCTTTATGTGGTGATTACAAATAGTTTTCTGCATCTAGCCATTTATGTGGCCCACGCTCTCTGGCCCTTGTATGTTTAAAGTGTTCGCTTAATCACATTTGCAGGACAAGGTATGACTTAGTGGTATCAATTAGTCTTAAAAATATTTGACTAAGCTGTATCCATTAAACTAAATTTCAGAACAGTTTCTGGAAACATTTTGATAGCTTTCTGTTATCCGTAGGATTAGAAAATAACAGAGTTACTGCTATCTTACCTAGTAGGCAGTCCAGCATAAGGAGGAGGGCCGTTGTACTGCATGGATATTGAATGCTAGAAATGCAACTTCAGCTAGAACACATGGAAAATGGAAAAACTTTCAGAATAGCTGTATTAAAAGTCGCTATTTTAATTTGTAGCAAAGGGTTAATTGTGTAATTAGCTTAACCATTCATAAGTTAACCAAATGCAAAGTAGTCCAATGTGCTTCAAAACAAAGGACAAGGGTTATGTTGCTCTCAAAAGCATTTAAATGAAATACAACTTAATTTCAAAGTTCCTTGTTCATTCCAAAATGTCTTCCAGCACAGCAACAGGAAAGTTACAGACTATTAGAACGGAGAAGTTACAGAATATGCAACAATTAATACTTTTTTTATATTCCCCATGCAGACTCACTATGTGATATCTGAAGGTCAGCCTGATCTGGATGTCAAACAAAACTCTTCGCTCTCCAGTGAGGTACAGGTCGGCGTTTCCCAGCCACCAGCCCACACAGACACCTTGGAATCGCAAACAAGCAGCCAGCAGCAAACAACCCAGTACATAATCACTACAACCACCAACGGGAATGGCGGCAGTGAAGTGCACATCACTAAACCAAGAACTTTCTCAGCAGAACATGAGTGAAGAAGCCTCGCGGTGCCACTTGCTTCTACTTGTCACCTCCCCTGAAAGCCCAGATATATAGAGCTCGATATGTTTTAAAGTATATGCTCACTTCAACTAAAATCTTGGAGCTCTTCTTAATGCTTTAAGAGGGTTTAAGTCCCCAGTGACTGTGAAGAAGTACCCTCAAAATCCTTCTGGGATGCTATTTTTATGCAGCTTTTAACAAAAAGGACAAGAGGAGAAGTGAAACATCTGCTTGCTCTGGACTTTATTTTGGCATGTCTGCTGACCCTTTTTTTTTTCTTTTTTGGAAGTGTCTCCAGTAAACAACAACTTGTTATTTCAATTGTATGGGGAAAAAGCTTGCCTAACTGAAGGTTAACTGGCAGATTATGTTGTATGTATATTTTTAATAGGAGCTGTTAAACAGGAGGACATTTTGTAAATTGCCAATATATGGCAGAACTGATTCCTGTCTCTTGGTTTCTGCAGCCAACGTGAAAGGGAATGCACCAGCTCCATGTGAGCAGACTGCCTGGAGAAAAAGAGCAGCAGCAGCAAAAGCGGTGGCTCCTTGCATACATGTGTGGGGATGGATATAACAATGAAGCTGTGAAGATGTGCCGAAGCAGTCCATTAAATTATTTTTTTCCAACCCTCGAGAACTGTTTACATGCTGTCTGTCCTGCCCTACTTTACCAGGCAGTGCCAGAAAGAATGAAAAATGCAGTCTTAAACCCGTGTTGTGCAGAACAAACTGATGGAAATCATAGTAGCACATAAGGGTAGTACAGAGCCACTGTTATCTCTTTTTCCTCTCCAGCATTTGCAGGGAAAATTGCCTTTTTGCCTGTAAACAAAAAAGGCTCAGCTTAGCCTGCAAAGCAGCTTCTGCTGTGACCTAAAGATAGTTGTGCCAGGAGAAAATGAGGGTACAGGAGCACACCTCTGAAGAGGCAGGGTAGTTGTCTCCGTTGCCACCTCGAAGTGGACGTATTTTTCCCTTTGAAGACTGGATGGAGAGTTGGTTACTCCGATTTTCCAACTAACTTTGTTAATAATGCACTGTAATTCCTTTGGACAGATCCATAAAATGACCAGCCCTGGACTCAGGAAACAGACAAGAAACATGCTAGTGGACCACTATTTACAGGACACAGAAAGCCATCGGTGAGGGTTGCCTGCTTTGGTAGACCTGGTCTATGTACAGAATTCACGTTACGTTTAGGGACCAGGAGAAAGGGAAAGAGAAGGTTTATCTTTTAAGGCAGCGCAATTTTTGTTTTCTTACATAATTCTCCTTCACAGGTGTTGTTGGTTGGTTATTTAATGCATTCTGGTATTTGCAAGGGTATGACTACAACTGCATTGACTCCTGATGGGATACACTGTGTATGTCTAAACCTCCTGTCACTGCCCAAAAACCCATCCCAGAATGCCTGTGCGTAATAGGGTAATTTATTTGTAAAACAAAAGCAAAGAAGGATGTTTTGTCTTAATGGCCCTCGAGACTGAAGAACTGAGATAGGCTTTTTTTTTTTTGAGTTTTCTCTCGTGCTGCACTGAGCGTGAATGTGGGACTCTTTCACATAAGTATTCCTGCAGTTTTAGATGAGGATTACCCGTGTGAGTTAAGCGCTACAGGTGTTCACAGGTTGTGGTATCTCTTAGATGTGAGAGAACTTCACACTCTTGGACTGGACAAGAGGAAGTCTGGTTCCTTGCGGGTAAAGCCTTGTGGCAGGTGTTGCTTTGGTAATTAACATATCTGTTAATACGGCGTGGAAATAGTGACCGTAGCTGATGAGATAAATCAGATTGAAAATACTGGCCAGCTCAGAACTGTTTTGAGGTAGCTTTGAAGTGACTTGCCAATATATTGATTAATTTGTTCCTGGAATTTAGCTGCTTTTGCTGTACCACTGTACTGGGCCATTAACAAGATTGGTAAAGTTAAAGAGGACCAGAGCTTCTGTGTAGTCAAGTGCAGTGATGAGTGTCTTTAAATTCAGTGGATTTGGGAGCCCATTGACTCAGCAGTGTGGCCAAGTGACTGCAGTTCCAACTAATTAATTTGGAGTTGTGTTGCTGAGCACTTCTGAATTATGATGCTGGACGTTGTGATGTTGTCCGTGTGGGAGAAGAGAAGGGAGATTTTGTCTTGGTTTTCCTCAGGCTGCTAGATGATTTAATAATGAGTCAAAAATAATGGTATGAGTAGTGGGAAAATAGGAGACTTGGAAATGGGATGGTCCAGATGGATACTGCCCTACAGGAGCAATTTTAAAGTCTTAAAATGTCTGTAGTTTTTATATATGAACATCAAACTTTTCCCCCTTAATGATATTGCAGATGTGGGGTGTAAAAAAAAAAACGATTTTGCTCTATTCACCTTTGTTGGAATGGACCACAGAATCAGGATGCTGGTACCAGTTACCTAAAGCTGAAAACTTCAAGGTGTTCCAGAAAACAATTTTAAAACAGCCTCTTTGAACTCAGATCTTCCTTGTCAAAGATTCTACTCTGTCCCACAGCAACAGCAGCGTCCTCAGTACCTGCGTTCAGTGACTCGGCGTCTCCCAGGGTACGCGAACGTGGAAGCAGCAGCCCTGGAAATGGGAGAATCATGAATTTGCCTTCCCAAGTAAGGAACTACAGCGATGGCACAGATGGCAGGAGCCTGCTTTTAGAAAGATGACTAAAAAAAACCAACCCCAAACCAACAGTTTGCATGGATTTGTTTTTTTCCCCCCAATTTCTGCAGTGCAGAAGGTCTAAGATACATTATTGTTATTTTTAAACCAGAGCAACCCAAAGATCTATCTCTGAAGTAATGTCCCATAGGAGCTTCACCCCGGAGTCCTCTGTGTCCTGCAAGGGCCACGTTTTGCTTGAAGACGGGCAAATGCTAATGCTGGTCCTTGTAGGTGTTTTGGGTCCGATTCTGTATTTTCCAGGAGAAAAAACAAACAAACAACAAACCCGAGCACCCTGAATTTGCACCTCTCGGACTGCTCTGCCCCTTCTCTTATTTAACTGTGTATGTTCGTTGTACATTCAGTGGCTGTTATTGTGTTCATAGTCTTGTG
>VUYV01000136.1:1716958-1755832 GCA_008711295.1 Anarhynchus alexandrinus
AACCTGGCAGGTGTGAAAAAAAAAAAAAAGAAACAAAAATTCGAAATTAATAAATTTTTTCTTTTTTTTTAAAAAAAAACAACGCTGGCCTTGACCTCTCTGTTCACTCGGGGCGTCGGGAAACGGGGCTTCGCCGTTCGTGGGTTATGAACGTCGCTTGTCGCGAAGCCCTCTGTTGCGACAAGAACAAACCGCCCCGTGCCCCCCCCGCCCCTCACACTTCCCGTCACCTCAGGGCGGGGAATGGCGGCCGNGGGGCTTCCCGCCCCCGCGGCCCAACGGTCGCCGCCGGGGCTGAGGGGACCGGCCCGGGGCCGAGGGACCGCCCGAACCTCCGCGGGGGGGCCTGGCCGGGGCGGGGGCTCGGGCTTCCTTCGCCTCCGCCAGCGGGGAGACGCCGGTGTCACGCCCAGAGCCAGCGTAGCGGGTATGAAACGCGGTTTTTCTTTTTTTCTGTGTTTTCTTGTTGTCTGACGCTGCCTTTAAAAGGTTTATTTGCTTCTTTGTTGGCTTATTCCGGGTGGTTCATGCGTTTTCCGCTGCAGCTGTTGCCAGTTGTGGTTGAGAGGCTCTTGGCCCAGTCATAGCTGCAGATTCAACCTGAGAGAAATCCTACCTGAGACCCGCATTTCGGTTTGGCGCGTTAAAAACCACTTTCAGGATTTAGATGCGGTTTTTCGTGGTATTTATGTCTATTGACAACAGCTCCTGTAGGTGGGAAGCCAAGTGAGATGGGTCACCTGTACTTTACAGTCTGCCTTAGGGGCATGGTACACTCTGTCTGGCAAAGCATTCCTCTGTGTGGCAATCAAAGAGTAAATTAACACTGTAATATCTTACATATGTCGTGGTCCGATTATGTAGCTTGCATTTAAACAGCCGCTTCATCAAATCATAGAATGGTTTGGGTTGGAAGGGATCTTTAAAGGTCATCTAGTCCAACCCCCGTGCAATGAGCAGGGATATCTTCCACTAGATCAGGTTGCTCAGAGCCCCGTCAGCTTCTCAGGCATTCCTCGGCTGGGGACGTACCTGGGTTTGGGATTTTCGGTTGTTGAGGGGTTTGCTGCCGTCCTTCAGGACCGGGAGAGGGTGAAGAATGGACTCTCTGGATCACATGCTGACGGACCCCCTGGAGCTGGGACCCTGCGGGGAAGGAAATGGCACACATGGCATCATGGAGGACTGCATGCTGGGTACCACCAGGGTTAGTCTGCCTGAGGACCTGCTGGAGGATGTGAGTAGCGATAAGATGCTTTAGCTTTTCAGAACCATGATAAACAGTGTGTTTAACTCCCTTTGTGGGATTTACAGAGAAAACTGAAAAGAGGGGAAATGCTTCTGACTGTCCTGGAAAAGGTGTTGAACAGGACTTTGATTAATCTCAGGAAAACATCTTTTAAAACCTTTCCATTATGTTCTTTTTTTAGATAACAATCTCTCATATTTTAAAATTGCCTTTAGGAAACTTCTGTTGGTTCAAATTTTGTATTTATTTTCATGTTGCTAGTAGTATCGTTAATTTCCTCACCTTTCCTTTTTCATGTTGTTGTTAGTATTGTTAATTTCCTCACCTTTACTCTTTCATGTTGCTAGTAGTATCGTTAATTTCCTCACCTTTCCTCTTTCCACGCTATTGTTTTCTGCACTTGGTGTGAGACAGTCTCCTGTCTTGTGTTATTTAACCGCAGAAAGCCTTAAGGGCTAGAAAGTTGTTAAGGACATGGATGCATTTTCTTCACTATCATTTTTTGCTTTCTTTAGCCCGAGATCTTCTTTGATGTTGTCAGCTTGTCTACATGGCAGGAGGTGCTGACAGATGCGCAGCAAGACCACCTAAAAAAATTCCTGCCTCACTTTCCTGAAAACAACCGAGAGCATCAGAACAAACTCATCTCTGCGTTGTTCAGTGGTGAAAACTTCCGTTTTGGAAATCCACTGCACATCGCCCAGAAACTCTTCCGGGGTCAGTGAGCGTAATAAGTTTCGGTGTAATTTTGGGGTTAAGTTCTCAATTACATCAACAGTTCATCAACTTTCATCAACAGTTGATGAAAAGTCACGTGTTTTTTACCTCTCTCACAGATGGACACTTTAATCCTGAAGTTGTGAAATACCGGCAGCTCTGTTTTAAGTCCCAGTACAAACGCTACCTGAGCTCTCAGCAGCAGTACTTCTACCGACTGCTCAAGCAGATCCTCGCCTCCCGCAATGTGAGTGTCTTCGGGGTGTGGTCATTGCTTTCTTGTGTTCTGTAAGGAATAGGTTGTCTGTACTGCAAAGGGTCTTGGTATTTGTGCATTCATAGTTCTTGGAGGTCTTTCCTTTAATGAATGCTGTGTTTCTGGTTTTCCAGTGTCCCTTATAATACGAGAATGCTAGAAACATTGTTACATTTGCAAATTTCAGGTTTTGAAACTGTCATAGCTCTCACTTGTGTGTAGTGTCTTGTTTCCATGCCCACCTTGCTCCCTACTTCCTGCACTTGCCTCTTTACACCTTACTGTCCTATTAACAAGTCATTCTGCCTTCGTTTTCTTCCATTTCTGTCATTGTGAAACAAGAAAGGTTGCTAAATATGTAGTTGTATGAATTCCATAGCTTCGCTGGGGACTGGTATAGAATAGATACAAAACTCTGATTCTGATCCCTGTAAATCCCTGATGAAGTCTTCGTCTATGGATATTGTCATCAGCTAATTGCTGCCAACTGAAATGTCTTCATTGTAGACACTTGCTTGTTTATTTCTAGATGTTGAAACATATGGGATGTATGGATGAAGACAAATGTCTGTCTTTATAAAACCCCTCACAGTGATATGGGAAAAAGAATATGGAAGTGTCCAGGAAGTTATTTCCTCTATAGCCTCTCAGATCAATGGTTAGGTTCCTCTCAACAGTCCTCATAAAATAACAGTGAGGTATTGTACGTGGAGATGAAGATGCAGAAATTTCGTATTAGGTCCCTCCTTGCTTTCCCCCTGCTTTAAATGGTGGTCTAAAACGCTGGTTTTAAAATTGCATATGTGGCAGATACTGGTACTTTGTAAGGGTTACTCTATAAAGAACCGAGGTGCTTACCGCACCAGCCCCAAACATTACACTTGCTGAAAGTATGAGAGATGAGCTTATCTGTTCAGAGGTGTAGCTGAGATAGCTAATGTCACACGTATCTCATCTTCCAGCACTTGCTGGATTTAGCTCGGAAAGGAGGCCCTGATATGACCCTCAGGAGAAAGCACTTGTCACCGACGTATGACACAGAAGAACGAGACAGACGGACACATCGACGCTACTTGAAGATTCTGAGGGAAGTGAAAGAGGAGTGTGGAGATACCACCTTGTCTTCTGATGAAGAAGGTAATGCCCTGGACCGAACTAAAGACTCGAGGTGTGAATGGAGAAAGACAATTTTTTAATATGAGGGCAGTGTCTTTGATAGAGGAATGGAAACTGGACTCTAGTTTTATTGGCTGTGCTCTAACTAACCTGGGGGAATAGAATTATGTAGATTGGTGCTTGGGTCTTGCAGAAATAAATTTATTTATTTATTTTAGATCTAAGCTCGTGGCCTCCAAGTTCTCCAGCACGTTGTCCAAGTCCCCCGGTTCCCCTGAGAGTGATCCCAACATTGTCTACCTTGGACATGAAAACAGCAGGTGAGAACCAAACTAGGGGTCGGTATGGATTTAGGGATGAGAATTACTTTGAGACCCTGCAAGAAACCGGTTTGAAAATCTGTTGTTTGATGGGAGATCTTGTAATGCTTCCTTTTTGCAGTCTCCAAAGCAGTTGGTCTTTTCCCAATTTATTTAATCTTTTTCTTTTTGGGAGGCCAGTATTTTAACACAAGGGTCTACAGTGTGTGTAAGGCTGCTGATTTCTCTGTTGTATTTTGCCTTTAACGGTTGAAGCATTAGCATAGTCCAGTTTGAAGTATTTTGGTGTATGTGCCAGGGGAATCCCTCCTAAGGTTACTGCAATCAAGTCTGCAAACCCTTCGCGCAGCACAGCTGGTTCTCACTTCTTTTCACTTCCATGCTTGCATCAGCAATGAAATCTGATGACCCAAGGAAGACAGTATTGAAAATATATTGGTTGATTAAAAAGATGAAATTCGAATAAGGAAAATGTAGTTACTGAAATTTGGAGATTGTTGATAGAGGGAATGGATAGCAAATGGCATTCTAAGAAGTCTGTAAAGTAACGATAATGGAAAAGTGTGCAAATAATCTCTGAATGTTTTTTCATTCCAGACAAGATAGAACTTGGGGAAAGTGATTTGAAAATGATGTTGAAGAAGCACCACGAGAAACGAAAACGTCAACCTGTAAGATGTCAAGAAGTCTTTGGGGGTGGGACTGGACTTTATCTATTAGTCTTTTACCTGTTAGCTGTGAAGTTCAGGGTATTTCTGGGTGACAAAATGATGGCGCTTTTTTGTGTGTGTGCAACCGCCCTTCAACCCTCTATTGTAACCTGTATTTAATTGTCAGCGAATATACGGAACTCCGGTTTATGCTTACCTGTTTAGAAGGATTTTGTAATTTCAGTGATGTGTTTTGGAGAGACAACATTTTGGATTTCGGGGTTAGAAGACTTCCCTACTTTTATTGCAGTAAATGACTTTATAAGCGGCTCCTGGATAAGTTTGGGGCATTTCAGTACTTGGTTACCTTTGTTGCTATCTTTACTCTTTGTCCTTCCCCAATTTTAATTTCTATCCCATTGCTCTGTGTAGGACCACCCTGATCTAGTGACAACAGACCTGACTCTTGAGGACATTATGACTCGAGTAAATGCTGGCAGGAAAGGTTCCTTAGCAGGTCAGTGGCTTGGACACGGTACTTGTGCATGTCCTGTGTGCGTGAAAAGCGAAGGGTGAAGGTGGTCACGGTAGATCGTTGTATTCTTTTGCTCTTCACAGAGCTGGCTAACCACTCTGCGATTGTGAGTTGTTCCATTTCAGTTCCTCACAGACAACTCCAGTTTCCACTGAAGGGGCTTCCAGCTAATTGATGAAACCTAATTTGTATCTCTGCTCTAAGCAGTTACCTTTGCCTTTCTAATTTCATATACCTCAGTTTTAAAAACTAGAGGTTTTCTATTAAAACAGAGTACTTTGAGGGGGAAAATAAAGATTCATGGAAATAACTGAGAGGATGGAATGAACTGGTGGTGAATGAGCGCACTCTACCTGCATTTCTGAATATATGTTTAAATATAAAGTCGATTTATGATTCTTAATGAAATATGATAAGTTTTTCTTATTATTCTTCTTACCTTTTATCATATCTAAAGCTTTATTCGACCTTGCAACCCTCAAGAAAAAGGTGAAGGAAAAGGAAGATAAGAAGAAAAAAAAGCTGAAGATTATTAAATCCGAGGTGGAAGATTTGGCTGACTCCCTTAGCAATGCAGATGGAATCCCACCAATGTCTCAGGATCCTTCCCCCATCCCTCTGTCATCAGTCAAAGAGGAGTAAGTGCTTCAAAGGGCCCTGAACACTTTGCACGGATGGAGAGAGCAGCAAATATTGCAGCTTAGATTTTTCTGGGACTTCTGCACGCTTTGGTTTTGTGCAGCTTGGGATGTGTGAAATGTGTGGTGTTCATCTTTGTATATGAAGGTGAATATTTACTCTGGGAACTTATTCTGCTTGTGTTCTCTTTCATTTGAAGACCTCTTGAAGAGATGAAGCCATGCCTTGGAATAAATGAAATATCTTCCAGCTTCTTTTTCCTTCTTTTGGAGATCCTGTTCCTGGAAGGACCTGCTACTCTCTCTGTGGTAAGGAACCACCCACTTATCTTGGAATCTTTGCAGAAAGCAAAATGAGGCAATAGAGGGGTTTATAGCTGTGTAATAGTGATTTTTCTCCAGAATTGTGCTGCTGTAAATTAATATGTAATCTACATCTTAATGTAAAGAAATGAAATCCTTTGGGAGTGCATACCTCATTCTGTTTTGAACATGTTTCATAAATTTAGTCAGCTGAATCTGTAAATCTTTCCATATCTGTTCTTTAGATCATGGTTAGATATATATTAGATATAGATACATTAAGGGCAGAGATGGTGGGGAAGCTTTTCCCCCTTTTTGGTGTCTGTTGTCTGAAATACTGTGTTGTGGTTACTTGAAAAAGTCAAGTGATTTTTTTGTATATGTAAAAATCTTTTTGTCCCCTGGGTATGTTTAGCTGTTTTGTTTTCTATTAAAACAGTCACGGTTTAAAGCACGAGAACTTTAATAGAATATTGCTTTTTCCTCTTCAGCTTGAAGATAAAATTCTAGATTGGCAATCTTCTCCTGCCAGTGCACTAAATAACTGGTTCTCCTTTGCTTCTAACTGGTCTGAACTGGTTTTACCTGCCTTGCAGTACTTGACAGGTGACAGCAGAGGTAAGAATGGCTGTGAAAAATACTAATGGTGCTGGTACCCCAGTTCTACTCAGTGCTGGTTTATATTGTAGCTCAAATCAGCTTTTAATTCATCACTACAATAAATCATTGTATTGTTGACAGTGTTTCTATGATAGGCTTTATGGCTTACATTTCTTGATTGTGGTAGGCTTGTTTTGCATGTGGATAGTAGATAAGACCCAGCTTGATTCCCGAGTATGTGAAAATGTGTGTGAAATTGCCTCTAGACAGGCAGTTTCTCCTGTTCAGATCGTGTGCTTCAGGCGGGATGTTTGAAGCAGGAAGAAATTATTCTCTTCCTGGTGTGAAGATGTTGTGGTTGTCTTCAGAGATAATAAAAAATAAACAAGATGATGCCCTGAGCAATCCACTGGAAACATGAAGTTGGCCCAGCTTTGACCTGGGGCTTGGACCAGCTAAGCCTCAGACATTCCTTTCAAACTAAATTATTCCATGGTTCCCATTCGCTTAGTGGGAATTTTTAAAGGGAGACACAGCGTAGATTTTAGTAGCCTTTGCAGCATGGATACTTAATGTTCTCCCTAATGCTGGTGAATACTGTGAATCCTGAGTTTGCCTCCCATGAGCCCAGCAATAGTCACCGTACAGTAAGAGTTCCTGGTGCCTCACGGCATGAACAGGATCTCATCTGACAGCCTGTAGATGAAAGACTTGTTATCCAGTTCTGTTCTTTTCTTGTGCTGGCACTGTTACTCTGAGATGCTTACCTTCCCTTTGGGCAAGTATAAATTTAGAGATGCACTTACATAATCACTTAAAATGCTTTATCTGTCATTATGAGTCTAACTCAACAGCTTGCGTTACAACAGTAGGAATTTGGTGGTTGGACAATTGTATGATGTCTCTGACGTGCACATTTTTCATTGTAGATGTTCCTTCCAGCTTCTCACCTTTTGTTGAATTCAAGGAGAAAACTCAGCAGTGGAAATTGCTTGGTGAGTATCTTGTGCTCGTCTATGATTTTTACTACAGTAAAGGGTGGTTGTTTTCTCCAGGACTTTACTTTTCCGCTTGCTGCAGCCCAGACAGACAGACAAGCAGAGCTGTTAATTCATTGGTTAGGCCTTTTCTTTTAGCCGAGCGAAGATGTGGTTTACATTTTAGGTTTTCACAAGACATTGGTATCAGCAGTAAACAGAGAATAAGTGAGCAACGGCACTGGGCTTTATTTCTTTATGTTGCTGACCTAACGATGTTTATGTCCCCCTTCAAATCTGTCTGAACACCTTCATATATTCCCTTCTGTACATTCTGATTATTCAGAGTAATTATTAGTTATTACAATTGTAAATGAATTGAGCTTCTCTGTGGAGCAAAGTGATACTATTTTCATTTTTAAAAGTGTGATCAAAGAGCAAATTAATAATAAATGTGCCGAGGCTCATACTGAGTGAATAACAGATATCTTATGTTTATATTCATTCCTTTAGCTCTGAGGCAGAATTCTCCATTCTTAACTATAGTGATTCTAGTGATCATATTTGCAGACTTAAACTGGCAGAGGTTTGGAGTCAGGAGGCTATTCCTTTGCTCCCTTTCACAGTCTTTGGTGGAGGTTTTGTAGGCACATGTTTCTGCTCATGGACTCAGTGACTGGGATTACTTTGGAGAGTAGGAGCCACCTGCAAATGTCAGGTGCCTGTGCCTCAAACACTATCTTGCCTGCTGTGCCGGGAGTTGAATCACCATCCTTTGTACCAACATGGGAGAATAACTAGGTTTTACCACTTTGCTAAGTCTGAATGTGTTCAAGTATTCAAATTGGAGCATCTGTGAAGTATAGAAAATGTCTTGTGACTGTTGACACATAGAGGTGGGAAGGGAGCAGGAGATGATTGGGAAGTACAAGCAGCCAGCTTCATAACAAATCAAGGACTTCTCTTTCTTATTTTTCCTGATTACTTGGACTAGGTTCCTGCCAAGATCATGAGAAGGAATTGGCAGCGCTGTTTCAGCTCTGGTTGGAGACCAAAGACCAGACTTTTTTCAAAGTGAGTCAGAAAAAATCACCTTCTAGCAGCACAAAACCTGACTGAGTTATATCCAACATTGACATTTCTCCGTTTTTCGATAGGAAAATGAAGACAGCTCAGATGCCACACCACCAATTCCCAGAGTGTAAGTATGTAATACTGCTTGAAAGCTTCTGCAGTGCGTGCTAACACTATGAAGTTTGGTCCTTGCACCTCTGGATCGGAATGGCTGGTTGCTTAAAACAAAAAGATTTTACATCATGGGGCAGGAGGGAACTTGATAGTCTGATTTTACACAAAGTCCATTCATTTTTCCCCAAGTTGTGTCCTGATAACTAGGTTGTTTACAGTCCTCACGTTCAGGTAGTGAGTAGAGCATATTTTAAGATCTCTACAGGCCTTATTTATATTACCATAGATGCTTTCAGAATTTGTTCAGAAGAATTTGCAGAAAGGGTGAGGTGACAAGTCCTTTGGGATGCTCTTGGGGATTGTTGTGGGCTCGTTGTTGCTCAGAACCGATGGTGACCTTTGTTTCAGAAGGACTGACTATGTAGTCCGACCTAGCACTGGAGAGGAGAAACGTGTGTTTCAGGAGCAGGTAAGAAGCGAATCATCTTAATTTTAAATGCACGTGTTGAAATAGTTGGCCACTAAACAAGAGAATTTGTATGGGGTGGCAGTTTTATACTGTACATGAACTTTGTTAATGTAAAGAATTAGTGTGGGTTTTTGCCTTGAAGTAGGTATCTTGACCTTACCTAAAATGTGCTAACAATATAGCCTAGCTGCTTACTTCAAAAGTGCCTGTATTTCCAGTGGGTATTGGGCAAAATTAATTGAAATTGGTAGTGCCAGTGGATGACTTCTCTCTATTTTTTGGGCATGTATGAGAACAAGCAGAAGACAAGTGGCATCAAGTGCACCCATACAGTTAGTTTTCTTGTCTGTAGTAGATGCAAGCGTGTATTATAGGGTAAACACGATGACAATTCTTCTCCCTGGGTACATGTGCTGTGTGCGTAGCAGGATATCCAGGTTAAATTTTGGAAATCTCTCTTTCTCCAGATTAGAGGAGGAAGAAAGGGCTTCTTGTTGCTGGGGGAAGGGGTGTTTGCTGGGCAGAAGGTGTATCTCTGGCACCTCTCTAGTCTGTGCAGCTGCTTAGCAATGACTCTAATGCATTGCACCTGCACGCTTTGGTTAGGTGGTGCTTTGTATTCTGCTTGAAGTAGTTTGCTTGTCTTGATCCAGAATAACTTTATACAGCAGTATTTGAGCCTTTAATTTGAAAAATCCCATTTCTCTAAAGAATTATAGTAACTTCTATTATAATATAAACGTAACACAAGCTTTAAGACTTTGCTGTATATGTTTCCGTCTAAATTCAGTCCTCTTGTTTCCAAATACAGGAACGTTACCGTTACAGCCAGCCCCACAAAGCTTTCACTTTCCGTATGCATGGCTTTGAGTCAGTTGTTGGTCCTGTGAAAGGGGTGTTTGACAAGGAAACCTCATTAAACAAAGCCCGAGAGCATTCTCTCCTACGCTCAGACAGACCAGCTTATGTCACCATCTTGTCTCTCGGTAAGGTGATGGCCAAAAACATTTTTTCCCTACAGAAAAGGGCTGTCCTGACCCCCCAAACAATGACTTTAGGAATCTACCTTATAATGGGAAAAGGTGCGCAGGCTGGGTTGACATAAGTGAAGAAGAAATAAATGCTGTGAAATAAAGGTGATGAAATGCTGGGACGGCACCTTCTGAGCGAAAATGGAAAATAGAGAGGAGAGAGTCCATGGGGCTGGTTAAAGCTAAGGCTCACATAACTGGAAAACAAAAGAGTGGTGGTTTCAGTACACTGTTGTGATGTTGGGGCATTGCAAAGTCATTCTGGGGTTCAGTGCTGTTCCCCAGGTTCATCACTCCTAGCACAAAGCCAGCACAGTTTAAAGTGATCCTTTATAATCTCTGCTTGTATCTCTGAGGGATCATGGGGGCTAGATTTTAGTCAGCAAGTAGGCACTGTCAGAGCAGGGGTGAGACAGCCATACAGAAACGTATCTTCTAAAATACTTGAATACAGCTACCTAGTTATGGCTGGAAGTTTAAGCTCTGATTTTGTATTTCAGTTCGCGATGCTGCCGCTCGCCTTCCTAATGGAGAAGGAACTCGTGCTGAAATCTGTGAGCTGCTTAAAGATTCCCAGTTCCTAGCCCCTGATGTCACAAGCGCTCAAGTAAGTTGGATGTCATGTCTAGCCTCAGACAGATTCTCCTAAAAATACACTGTGCAGGCTCAGGCAGTATTCAGTGGCTGAGGCCCAATAATTTTTTATGCTGCTTTGACTAGGAAATGAGAGCTATGTTCTACTCTGGTGAGCTGCTGCAAATCTGCACCGAACTCTGGATGATGAAAAACCAGCTCGAAAAGCCACAGAATTAACACTGTGTCATATAGCTGCTGACATTTCAGATTGAGAAACAGTCAGTTTTCAGAGCTCTCAGCTTTGGTGGCAGCTCCATTTAATCCAAGGTGGCAAACAGCATCCTGTGCTACAACATCTGCTCTCAGTCAGTTCGTACTCAGAAGGATTGCTAGCAGCTTACTCAGGTTTTATGCCAAATAGGATTACTTTTCTATTCATGACCTTTGGCTAGCCCAGCCAGGGACATCTTGTAATTCTGTGAATTCTGAACTTTCAGGTTAATACTGTTGTTAGCGGTGCTCTGGATCGATTACATTATGAGAAAGATCCCTGTGTGAAATATGATATTGGACGCAAGCTGTGGATCTACCTGCACCGGGACAGGAGTGAGGAGGAGTTTGGTAAGCCTGGCTTGGTGATATCTTAATAATTGAAAATGTTTATAAATCTCTTGAGCTTCTTCAGCCCAGCTGGATAATGAACGTTAATTTATCAGTGTAGCTTTTTTCTCTAGTCAGTTTGCTAATGTTAGCCCCTCAACACTTTTAAATTCAGTCTTGCAGAGCAGAGTGTCAGTTTCAAGTATTTGTTAGAAAAATAGCATCCTATGTACAAGAACTGCAGGTGTATGTATATTCGGTACTTCTTACATGTCTTATTTTCAGCCTTTTTGGCTGATTTTACATGGTATTTTTTCATTGTACTATTACATGTCAATAATGTGTGTTTGATTTCTCGTCTGAAGATGAACTTAGAGTTCTGAATTGGCCTCTTCCTTACTTCAGCTTGCTTGTGTTCAGGAACTCTGACCATTAATTTGCATTTGCAGAACGGATCCACCAGGCTCAAGCTGCTGCAGCAAAGGCCAAGAAAGCTCTTCAGCAGAAGCCAAAGCCTCCAGCTAAAATGGTAAATTCCTTTGCATGTGTTTGCACAGATGCATTTGGGATTGGGAAGGAGATATGGGCTTAACTTTATCCATAAATTCTGCATCCATAGTGGCTGATGAAAATTACCACGTATTTGAGTTACCAATTGATTATGTTTATGAATGTTGGTGTTAGTCTAGCATCAGTGCATAAAATGAAGAGGGAAAGAGGAAACTTCTCCTCCTCCCAGCTTCCACTGTTATGCTTGTTGATCTCAGCAGAAAGGTCAATGGAATTCATTTGTGCTCCCTATCTAAGGGATGGTCTTTCAGATCTAGTTTTGAGGGCAATCTGTAGCAGAGTGTGTGGAACATGTCTGCTGAGGTACACTTTTCTCTGAGAACAGGAGCAGCCAAAGGCACCAGCCCACTTGTGGCTGCAGTTGAGGAAGGCAGTCAGTCAGTCACCTGGGATTTCAGGATTAAGCACCAGGGTATCATTCATAACAATACAGAACTCAGCTTAAAATGCTCAGCCCACTCTCTAGACTGTAGCAATCAAAACCAGTTTTTGTAAAGACCTTCATGCCTGACGTGATTTCTTTGCAGAAGTCTAGTAGCAAGGAGAGTTCCGTAAAAGCACTCCCCAGCACCACATCAGAGCCCAGTCAGCTGAGCCTTAGTGACTCCAGCATGCCACCAACTCCTGTGACTCCCGTGACACCAACTGCACCAGCATTACCAGCAACGCCTATTTCACCCCCGCCAGTGTCTGTGGTTAGCAAGAGTGTATCTAGTGCTGGATCGGAGCCAGCAAAACCCAGCCAAAGGTACTTCTTCTGTCTTGTACATCGATTGAGAAAGAACCAGTAATGCTCACATGCATTTCCTATGTCTTCGCTGATCTACTGACTTTATCTTTTCCGTAGTGTTCTTCTGGTGTCATCCCCTACCATGCCACAGCTCGGGACATTGCTTTCCACAGCTCAGAGTTCACAGACACAGCCGGGGCCGCAGCCGCCTCCCACCAGGGTGGTAAGCCATGCCACCTCCTCTGGACTGCCGCAGGTCCGGGTGGTCACTGCCCAGTCCAGCCTCCCAGCTGTGTCTCAGCAAGCCCCAGTGGTAACACAGCAGCAGCAACCTACGTCAGTGCCTCAAATCCGCGTTCCAGCTACAGCCACGCAAACCAAAGTGCTTCCCCAGGTGAGTTTGGCTGTGTGGAAATAGTGGAGTAGCTCTGACTTCTAATCTGATTTATACTGTGTCGGTATGGTGCACAGGGATTACTTGCTCACTTGGAACATGCAGTAATGGCAGAGCAAGAGCATGGAAACAGTTGTGCATAAATAATACTCTTCAGTGGTCCTTTTTTCCTCCCTATTGCCTATTTACGTGGCACCATTAAATTGTGCATTACAGTAAAAAGCCCATAGAACTTGCAAGCTATAAGGCGTGAGACAAAAAGAGTAAATTATTAGTCTGTTAGTATTGTGTTAATCTGCTCATAGGCTGCCTCTTTGTCTTTCTGTAGGCTGTGATGACTCTGCCGGTAAAAGCTCAAACCAGCCCAGTGCAGGTGCAAAGACCAGGAAGCTCCGTGACAGGACAGACGGGCATCACTGTGACAGGACTCTCTGCAGCGCCCAGTCCCGCTGTAAAGCCAGTAACCAGCTCTCCAGGCAGTTCTGCTACAAGCACCTCCTCTACCACTGTCATCCAGAATGTAGCTGGCCAGAATATCATCAAGCAGGTGAGAGAGAGGGACGTGATACGCAGATGTGAAAATACAGTGAAAACTTTAGTAAGCCACAAAAGATGTGTTGGTGCAGGTTCTTTCATTACCAACTTCAGATGTTGACCTCATTTTCATTCATCTTGTTTGAAAAAGAAAGCAGCTCCACAGTATTCCATATTTTATATGGTTTTGGGAATGCCGTCTGATGGGCAACCAAAACTATTCAGTAGCGTACTTAGTGCTAGCGTCATGCCGCTTCAATTCTGATAGGAGCACGCATCATCCTGTTGGGAAGTTTTACTTTGACTGTGCCTTGGACTGCGTCCTGGTTTGATAGAGCTGTTTCTCTGATCTCTTCCAGGTGGCTATTACAGGGCAGCTTGGCATGAAGACCCAGCCTGGAAGTGGCATCCCACTCACAGCGACCAATTTTCGGATCCAAGGAAAGGATGTGTTGCGCCTACCCCCGTCCTCTATCACCACAGATGCGAAGGGACAGACTGTGCTGCGTATCACCCCGGACATGATGGCCACCCTGGCCAAATCGCAAGTCACTACTGTCAAACTGACTCAGGACCTCTTCACAGCAGCTGCGGGAAGCAGTGCTAGTGGGAAAGGCATCTCTGCAACTTTGCACGTGACATCCAATCCTGTCCAGACTGCTGATTCTCCAGCCAAGACTAGCACAGCCACTTCTGCCTCTTCCAGCCCAGCTGGAAGCACAGTGGTTAAAGTGACTCCTGACTTAAAGACTGCAGAGCCAACAAGCTCCGCTTTCCGACTGATGCCTGCTCTGGGCATGACTGTGGCAGATCAGAAGAGCAAAGCCATAACTACGGTGGCATCCACCGAGGCCAAGCCGGCTGCTACTATAAGAATCGTGCAGGGGCTGGGGGTGATGCCGCCCAAAGCTGGGCAGACTATTACTGTAGCTACTCATGCTAAGCAAGTGCCCTCTTCCTCAGCAGTGAGCGTGCCCGGCACAGTCCATACCTCAGCTGTCTCTTTACCGACCATGAGCGCCACAGTGTCGAAAGCAGTTGCTGTGGCCTCGGGAGCTGCTGGGACTCCCATAACTATAGGCACAGGAGCCACTGCTGTGCGGCAGGTACCCGTCAGCACCACAGTAGTATCTACCTCCCAGGCAGTAAGTAATGCTAAACTTTTTCTGGAGGTGGGTGAGAAAGGGGAATGCTGAAATGTACTAATGTCTGAAAACTTCTCTTTACATCCACAGAGGCTCAAATTAAGTACTGTAGAATGTGGGTCTGCAATTAATTTGATGATGTTGGAATTGTAGCTAAATGCTGAATGACCAGAAAGCAGTCAGATACGTCTTCCCTTACTTCCTGTTGCGAGCAAATGAAATAAACTTTGCTTATCTAAAGTCCTACCTCGTGCAGCTCAGCGTCTTGCCCCGCACCTCTGAAATAATTTCCCTTGGAATGGTGTCAGAAATAGAAGTGTTTGTTACTTGTGTTAACTTTTTTACTGAATTCCCCATTTAATACAAACGTCAAAATTAATATATAAAATGTCCAAAGCTGAAGGCACCATAAACTGTATCGTGAAAGCTGAATAAGCTAATTGACATTATCAGAGCTTCCTAAGGATAAAAATCATGAACGGATGCAATGAGCCTTCCCAGAGAAATACTGTGGTGCAAAGATGATGCGGGTTTTCAGGGCTGAGGCAGCTGTGAAGTGAATGAGATGGAGGTGAATTTTAACGAGCCTGAAATGGAGCACAGATTTCATCAGCAAAGCTGCTGTTGGTTTCTACTCCCAGGACTCCTAAAAAGCAAGCTGAGTGGTAATTGCATGTTGTCAAGCAGTTTCTGTGATGAACTCCCCATGGCTCCTCATGTGTTCTTCAACTTCTCTAGGGTAAACTACCAGCACGAATAACAGTGCCTCTGTCAGTGATCAGCCAGCCAGTGAAAGGCAAGAGCGTGGTGACTGCCCCCATCATCAAGGGCAACCTTGGGGCCAAGTGAGTATTTTGCATCAGAAATAGGCTGAGGAGGGTGTGTGTTCAATAGGTTCCTGGGGACCTAGCAAGCAGAGGGTGGAATAGACTTATAGTCCCTTAATAGGTCCATTAGCTGCAAGAAACTGAATGAATATGGTGTCTCGCAATGAGACTAAAATCTTTGTTTAGGTGCCCTGAGGTGTAGGTTCTAGCAAATACATTGAAGAAAAAATGTTCTTTGCCTTGAAACCAGCTATTAGGTTAGTTCTGTTTGAGCAAGAATTAACCTGCTGACATACCGAAAAATATGTGTAATCTGAGGCCAACTCTCCGTTAAAGAAACTAGGGAAGTGTTAACTGCCTCAGTGAAAATTCCTCTGGCATTCAGATATTGAAGTCTTTTTGTTTATTCTTCCGTGAATTCTGGTAGTGTCTCCTGTGGTTAATATTTCAAGGCAGAACACTGTGTGCTCGGCTATTTTCTGTGTTCCTTGAGAAGTGTTCGGGTCTGATCAGACTAACCCAGTGATGTGCACGGTCCAGAATTAGAGGGTTTAATTCGTGTGATGAAGTAATTCTCTATCATAGTGATAAACGTTGACATAAACTTGTCGCTTGTATATTTGCCAGTTTTGTAGGGAAAAAAACCCTGCTACTTAAAATCATTAGTAAATTAGACAAGTAATTCAGTGAGTCTGAAAGACCTAGCCTGCTGTGCTGTTTACTAACCTTTCAACAATTCTCTTTCCTTAGCATCAGTGGGTTAGGTAGAAATATCATCCTGACTACGATGCCGGCAGGGACAAAACTGATCGCTGGGAACAAGCCAGTGAGTTTTCTGACTGCACAGCAACTACAGCAGCTGCAGCAGCAAGGCCAGGCCACGCAGGTAACGGCTCCTAGAATGATAATGTTATTTGCTTTTTTATGACTTAACATCTCTTGAGGACTTCACACTTGATACATGGGGTTCCACAAAACATACAGGGACACAGCTTGGCTGTAATGTCTGCATTAAGCACATGCAGTGCATTGTCTCCTTTGCCTTCCTTTCATCCAGATACAGTTTTTAAATGTTTTTGAAGCACTGATAATATAATGCATATAAAACCAAAAATCCTGTCAGGAAATGTTCCCAACTGCTTGAAGGATTGTTTCTATTCGCTTGGCTCTTTTTGTAGTGCTTTGTACTTTGGCTTCTGTGGGTCACCATTTCTTGAAGAAATCGCATCGCTTCTTTGCACATCCATCTCTCTGTCTGGAAACTTACCCCGTGTTCTGTAATTCCAAATAATTAATCTTTATTGAGAGCTGCTAGTAACAGGTCTGTAGAATTAAAGTATTCAATGGATCCAAGTCCTTCTAAAAGCTTGTAAAAGCAGCTGACGTGTAGGTTTTTTATTCAAACTAGTTTTTAGGTCTTCCTCTCTAATCTTGAGATCTCTTGCCACCATCCCATGTGAACAGTGGATGGAGTGATCTTCTGACAGATTCTGTTCTCGATGTGTTTTGGTGCTTGGTCTTGTTCATATAACTGAATTTTTGTTGGCAGCAGAAACAGATAATTTACCAGCGTTTCAGAGCGCTATGCAAGTGCAATGTGTCAGCAGGTTGTTCGTAACACAATTTGAGTTTTTTTCTTTCCGTTTCAAACAGGTTCGAATTCAAACTGTACCAGCCTCCCATCTCCAGCAGGGAACAGTGTCTGGCTCTACTAAAGCAGTTTCCACTGTGGTTGTGACAACAGCTCCATCTCCAAAGCAGACCCAAGATCAGCTATGAACACTTGTTTGAAAATGGATCGCTTTCCAGGAACTTCCCTGAGTCCGTGGTCATCCTCCATCCAAGCACCCAAGACTACCTAAGCACAGTCATGGCTAGGGATTGGACTGGATTCTGTCACGTTGCTTGTCTGGAGCCAGCATTGTGATGTCTAGGTAGAAATTCCATGGCAAAAGATGCTGTACCTACAAAACAAAATGTTTCAGTCCAGCTGTGTAAAGCCCAGTTCTGTGGCATTGATCGTTTAAGAAATGTCTTCCTTTTCTTTCTTCTCTTCCCATCCAAAGGGCTTTTTGCGAATATCATTTCTGTGCATTTTGGGTTGTAGACGAAGCCGTTGATCTTGGGTCTTCCTTAACCAGGGAAACTTGCTTGAAAGGGGTAATTCAGACTTTTCAAAGTCCTGAAGAAGATCCCTCCTTTTTCTGGAGTCTAGCTGTCACTACTTTTATATAGATGACTTAGGATGGTGGCTTGGACACCAGAGTTTGTTTGTAACGTAGCCTGGAAGTAGATCCCTAACACATTCAGTGTGCTATTTATAGACTTTTTAAATACTTCTCCCCTATCTCTGAGCTCAAACTTCTTTTGAACAGATCCCGGTTCCGTGTCAAATTTCTGTCAAAAGCAGGATGAGAATCAAGACGGTTTTTGCTGTAAAAAAGCTAATAACCATGGGGAAGAGTAAGAAGTGGAGGAGATAAGGAAAGTCACTGTGTGAACAAGTCTGTCAGCAAACGGGAATACACTGGAAAGGAAAAAGGAAGCGTTCACCAGAAGGATCCTCCTTTAGTTTTCGTCAACAAACAAACCTTTTTATCAGTCAAAAAAGACTGTAGCTTGTTTTAAAAGTTTGGAATATGTTTTCAGGTATACCCAAACTGTAGTCTCTTGGACTCAGAGGAAATATTTTAACCCATGATCCTGGCCTTTAGTTTTGTTTTTACCTTTGCAATTTTATCTCTCTATGTAAATTTGTTTGAATTTTGCACATACTGGAGATGAATTCGTGATTGTTCTGACATGGCCTTGAAGCTTTCTCGGAATGAGCTCAGAAGACATGTTGGACCAGGAGAAGAATAAAAGGGCAGAAAGCCTTACAAATCTCTGCCATCTCCTTTCAGTTTTGTACAGCTTCTTGTTTTGTGTACAATGGTTGTCTAGCTTGCCAAGGGCTAATAGATTATCCATCTTCTTTGTAAGATGGTTCTTTTTAACCTGGTTTCTCTTGTAGTCTTTTTTTGTTTTTTGGAAAATATGTGGTTTGCTCTGAGTTATACATTACTGAATAGAATCTATTTAAAGAACCAAGTGGTACAGTTCAGCGCTCTCTGGCGCTGGCTGAACTGCGGGGCTGGAGCTGTGCATGTTGCTGTTCAGAGCCGCTGCACCTGAGCGGAGCAGGCAGTTCTGCTGTACCATAGCTAACCTACTTCAGGGCTGGGCTGGAGGAAATTGGGTATTTCAGTAAAAAAAGAAGTGGCAAGCTGCAAGTGTTGAATAAGCAAGGCGCGTCAGTACGCCATTTTAAAGCAAGCACTTGAATTATGGTTTATATGCCTCAGGAACAGAATTTGGAGTGTTAAGGGTTTTCTGAGCACCTGTCCTACTTTGTCAATTTTTGTACCTGTTTTGTATGTTTAACTATCGAGGAAGGAGACAGTGGAAAGGCTGTGGTTTGGGAGGGAGGTGAGGGCATCCTTAAGTCCTTTTAGTTGTGAAATTAAAATAAGAAATGAAAGAGATGACAAGCAACTTCCTGGTATTGCTTATGTGAAAGAGCCTCTAAATTCAAAACTTAATCAAAATAATCCTGCTATGTTAGTTCTATTCGTAATTAATAAAGTTCTTCAGTGTCAAAACCTGCAATCAAGTGCTGAAAGATGGTTACAGTGCGAAGCCCCTTAAATTCCTGTGAATCCTCTTGCAAGTAACTATGTGAATTTGTCACTGGACACAGGAGACTGTGGCAGTGTTTAGTTTAACAAAACAAGAAACCTGCATCTAATCCCATGAGTTTAGTGTGTCTCGCATTGTTGCTGCTGCTGAATTTTGAGAGTCTTGCTGTTCAGATCAACACCATCTCCTTTCTTCCGTATGTGTCTTTGCCAAACTGGTTGTTAAGGTGTGAGCAACCTTTGTGTTCGTTGCTGCTTGGCTTCGGCCCGTTCTCTTTGCTTTTGAAGTCTGGGATCTTTGGGGAAAGAGCATCACTTGCTACATGGACTTCTTATTTCAGAGGGCCACATGCTGGATTACATAGTGTATGTTTACTCCCAACTTTCAAGAAGTACAGCCTGTTCTACGGTTCAGCTGCCATCTGATAAGTTGCTTCCACTCTGGTTGAAAAATAACCCTTAAGCTACTGCAAGTAAAGAGCCCTTGTTTTTAATAAGTAACCTTTAATTTCTACACAGTAGGCTGAAGGGCAGAGAGGGGCTTGAGTTACTTTTTTGGTGTATGCTGGGACTGGATGAGGGTATATTTAAGCTAGACTGTGTTCCAGGTGCTGTTTGCTCCTCTGTCCTCTTGCTCTGGCGACGGAAAGCTGTTCCGGGTGAGTACTGCGGTAAGAGCTGCACAGGGGAGCATGCGTGCAGAGGAGGAAGGCCTAGAGAAAGTATTATGGTGACATTACCCATTTTCCACCTGTTTGTCCTGCCTGAAACCGAAGGGGCTTTCAGTCTGAGGCATCTTTGCCTTTACCTTTTTTAATTAAAAAATGGAAGTACAGCCTGTTTTTGTCACAGTGAGATGCTCACTAGAATTATCCAAGAGCCTTGATTATTTCTTAAAAACTGTGGGGTAGATGTTTATTTCCAGCAAGAGAATATCGTGTAATCATTGCTTACAAGAACTGAGCGTGCTACACAAACTGCTGCAGGCCATTTAAAGCTTTTCTAACCTGTATTGTAACAACTGCTCTGTTTTATTTAAATCATGGGGGAAATTTCTATTTATATACCTCAGTAGGATGCTCTCATAACCCAATGAACTCACCTTGGGGTTACTCCAGGCGTTTTATTTTATTAAAAAAAAAAAACACTTTTCAAAAGCAATAGTTAATTGGACATCAACCTGTGTATTTTTAACAGTTGAGCTTTGTTTTCCAAATGCCTTGCAGTCACTGGCATAGTTTTTAGGTAAATACAGAAACCTCGCTACTTGTTTTTCACGTGGCAAACCTGAACCACAGAAACTAGAACAACGTCGCAATAGACTCGGCTCTTGTACCCGGTCCTGCCTGAGATGAGTTTGGTACGTGGGTGCCTGACCTCGGGGCTCTTTGGCCAGGTACTGTTCACATAGCACTATAGGCAGTCTGAAATTTAAGATTTTTGCCCCGCAACCTTAAACATGGGTGACTTGTTGCAGACTGGGGAGAGCTGTGGGGAAAGGAGAATGCGCCGCTGTGTCCTAGGTGGAAACTGGTTCGAAGACAAACGTGGTTGAATAATGTTTGTTGCCCCATCGCAACCAACTTATCTCAATCTGAGATTTACTTGAATCATAGGTCTGTGGGTAAGTCGGATGTGTTTTACATCAAAGGGGATCCTCAGGGCTACACTGGATCATTCAACGGTAGCCTAATACATTGTTTGCTCGTTTGATAAAAGCTTCAGGGTAGCATCATTATAGCTAATGAAGATTTTTGAATACAAACTTAGCAACGTCATTTAATGGGAGTTTTGTGAATGTGTATTGATCGTGACATGGGATCGTTCTGGCAAACCATGGATACCGTTTCACCCACCCTGCCCAGCCCTGCTATGGACCAGTAAGTGATGGGATAGCTGAGGAGAACAAGGAGTAAAATAACCGTATAGTTTGCAAAAGGGGAATTATGGCACCCAGAGATGGTAGGCTGGATTAATCTTTCTTAACTTGTGCGTTGAACTTCTAGATGGAGAAATCTGAATTACTCACCCTCAGCAGTGTCTGCAGCCACTGATACCTCCGGAGGGCAATTCATCTGACCTCCCTCAGGTGGTTTTTGGAAGATGAATCACTCTCTGGATATAGCCATTTATTTCTGGGGACTGTAAAAAGAATTCTGGATGAGTAGCTCAAATTTGGGCATTTAATGATTTAATTTAGGGATGACGCATCTTACGTAAAGTGACCCATTCTGTGTGGATTAATCCATTTGAGCATGGATTAATCTTGTATATGGCATCCCGCGTAAATCAGAGGTAAATATTTTAAGAACCAGTTTGTTTCTTTCTGTCTAGAAGTAATCACCAAACCAATTTGGTAAGCCTTACATCCATATCTTCTAACGTTACCTTTTCTCACTGTCCTCCAGCTTGCACTGGAGCGAAATAACTCACCTGCCAGAACCACGATCCTCAAAGCAGAAACATCCTGGTCCTTAAGTGCTCCAGGATCGGGCAGTTTCGCAACAACACTTAAAGAGCGAGCAGAAGGCGCCAAATACATGAGGGAGCATCAATAAGTGGATGTGCTGACCCAGAGCAAGGCCGTCATGGTCCAGAAAACGGAAGAGCAAACCTGCTGAAAGTCACGCTGCCTTACCTGTTGTGCTGCCTGAAGAGTTAACAAGGACCTGGAAGCAAGGACCTGCAAAGATGCCGGCATTGTTCGAAACTCAGTAAGTGACTTTAACGTGTTGATGTGTCATTCTGAATGAATTTTTGGCAACGGGGGAAAATTTTTCAGATTGTGCTTGGGGGAAACAATGGCTACTGCGTATTTACGAGACATATGTAGAAAACTATGCTTCTATACATAGAAAAATATGCTTGATTGCTCAAAAAAAGTATTTGCGCTGAGGACTTTTTCAACAGCTTAAGTAAGTTGTTTGTATGGTGTGAATTGTTCCTGTGTTCTCAGTTATACAGTGAAATTATGGGTATGGGCAGTCACAAGCCCTTGAATCACTGCAACTTCATGAATTACCGATCTCCCTTTGCTCTGCTTTGCTCGTGTAAGGAAATAAATTCTGTTTCATAGCTGGGGTGGCCTGAGTAGCTTAAATGGTAAGCAATAACTTGGTAAGCCGTTGTATCGGGGTTTGCTTATAACGGCGTTCTGGTACTGAAAGTGTCTTTCCAACTGCGGTTGGCCCCTGTAATGGCTGGGAAGGGCTCCTAAACTGATGCTGATGTGAAGCAGAGGGGGAGTTTTATTGTCAAAGTGTTGTATGTGTTCTCTGTAGGAAGCTGGTAGCTTACCAAAAATCATAAACTTAACTGGGTTGTTGTTCCAAACATGCGCTAGGACAGCTGAGCAGGCGGGCAGGTGTTAATGTGTAAAGCTGAGGATTTCTCCAAAAGCCCAAAGTGCTTCATTTTCACAAAAATAGCATCCTATTCCTTTGAAGGGCAACATGAAAGCTTAGTCTGTGTTTTTAGATAGCTGTGACCAAGATAGAGCGAGCCCCCAGTCAGAGGGGTGAGTCCTTTGTCATTAGAAAGCTGAATTGGTGTCTGGTTGATAGGATTTATTCTATTTTTATATTTCAACTTGTGTTGTGGAGGTGAGTCAAAGTGACGTGGACGTGCTGAAGGGGTACTGTATCTGTTTGGAGTTAGCAAACCCAGGAGCTCCTTCCTGTAGCAAGAAGGCTTTCATTGACTATGTCCCTATGTCTGGATTTTAACAATTTCAGCAACGAAGGATCAGAGTTGTCATTAGGGCTGGATTTAATCCCTGCTTATGTTCTTCCTGCTTTTTTTTATGATGTAAGTCAAGCATCCCAGAGAGCAACAACAAATTGGCCGGGAACCAGCTGTTCCCAGCTCACTGATTCTCCAAGAGAAGTGCTTTCTTCTCTCAGTAGTTGAGATGTGTTGAAAGGTGAGGCAGGTTTCCCAGCATCTCCCTGACATCTGATGGAAGGAATCTGAGGGCTCTCCTTCAGCCCATGCACAACCTTTTCCCCACAAGTACTTGTGAGCCAGCAACAAATGTCTGAGCTTCAGAGAATTGGTAGAAGAGCCATGGGAAAGTCAGTCAGAGCTTACCAATTTTTCGTGTGGTGAGGGAGATCTGGGTTGGATGTTATGAAAACTCACAGAAAGTAAGGACACCTTAATGCTAGAAGAGATGGTCTTGAGAGGAGGGGAGTTTCCAGACAAACATTATTCGTAGTGATCCTACTTTTGGGGTGGAGAAGGGACTACAGCAGGTCTGCCAGCCTGATCTAGCCAGCAGGGTGTTTCATCCAGCTGCCACCTCATCCTGGAGAGGACTAGCATCATCTAGGAGAGCACGTATTGCTTCTCACCTTTGACAGACTGAACTCCGCGGGAGAGTTCGCAGCCAGTTTTCCCGCTGTAGGGTGGGCATGTCAACAAGCACATGCAGTCTCACCGTACCCCACTAGAGGGATAGCTGGAAGAACATCAGGCAATTAGTTGTCTGAAAGACAGTAGGAGCTGGACCATAAATCAGCACAAAACCCCATGCCACATCCCTTTGACCTCTGCACTGACAAAGTGAGGGAAATAAGAGGAATAGGTGAAAAGTCAAAGCTGCGTCTTTTTTGGTTTGGTTGTAAACAGCTGAGGTAATGCCAACACAAAGTCTGAAATTATATTTTCTGTGGAAAATAAGGTGGCGAGGCAGGTGACCGTGGGTCAGCTCTACTTGTTTGTAATAAACCAAAGAGAAATGGGTAATTCCAACACATTGTCTGTATCTCTTTCCCCAGCTAAGTCACAGCCTCAGCTTACGCGTTCGCAGCTTGTTGGGCAGGCAGGACCTTAACTGACTTTGAATCTTGGGCGTGCCTGCGTGCGCGGCCAGGTTTCAAAATACTCTGTGCCAGAAACCGGGCAGTCAAGCCTGTCCACTCGGTTGCATTTACAGTTTGGCTGGCAAACACTGCGCTTGCTGATTCAGAGCTTACGAAAAGAGGTTCTCTGCTTTCACGAGCCACGGAAGAGCTCAAGAAAAAGACCCAGCAAATATTACAGTCCTGGGAGCAAGCTTACATCCTATGGTGTGTTTCCTAGTGCTTTGGATTCCCTTAGGAGCCCCGTGACTGTCAGGTGGCTGGCACCATTAGCAACACAGGCACAAGGAACGATCCCCCGAAATTTTGAAAGCGTGTCTCAGAGCTGTCTGGGAAGTGTTGGAGGGCTGAGGGTGGACTTTCTCATTGCCAGCTAGTTGCGCACTGTCACATTCTTTACTGGCTGCTCATGCCCGTACCTTCCACAGGATGGAGCTGGTCCCTAGTGCCCTTTGTTCTGGCCAGCTTTCATGATCTCAGGAGGGCAAACTACCGGTGACCCCTGCCAAAGTCATGTTTTGGAAGCAGGACTCTCACTGCAGAGCTCTTGAGAGAAGCATTTGAGATCAAAGGATAAGTTCCCATCCAAATTACGCAGCGATCCTTGAACAGCTCTCGGAAAACTAGCACCACCGCTCGGCTCTGCCTCAAAGCAGCATGTGGCCAGTTGAGGGCAACTCACTGCACTTTTACAGGTCCCATTCTCCCAAGTCAATAATTATTCTCCTTGCCATACAGATGGAGAGGCTGAATCATACCAGGACAACTTGCCTCAGGCCTGAATGCAGGAAGAGCCGTCGCTGTGCAGATGGTCAGTCGAGCGGTACCCAGTATTCACCTTTGCTCTCCGGGGGCTGCTGGTTCAGCTGGAAACCACAGGGCTTCTGGATGACGTTTTCCTCTCCTCCCACTGAATCAGCCTTTTATTTACTCTTTGGAATGCAAAGTAACAGGACACCCTGTGAGTTTTATCTCTCTCCCAATCTTTTGTGTCCCTGTAGAAGTTGTCAGACCGGATTGAATGTTTTAGCTGCGGAGGGAGTTGGGGTGGTTTCGGGGTTGTCTGGCAGGAATCTGGGTGGGAGGGCACTGTCGGTGAAATTTGAATTTAGGAGTCACACTGTGAACAGAATCCTTGGGACACACCGCAGGGAGGAAAAGCCTTTGTCGCTGGCTGTTTGAATCTGGCCCTTCGCTGGTGTGGCTGTGTGTGTGGATGGTGCTCCTTGGCGGAGCTACAATTACTGGGAACTGCCTCCACCAGAAGACAGAAGTTTCCCCTGCAGGCAGCCTGCCTTCGTTCCAGATGTAAGCAGCTACATTTTCCCATCTTTCACGTGGATGGCATTCCCAGGGCTGGGAGCTGATGTGGAAGTACCCTGCCTGTTCAGACAGCGTTTGCTGCTCCTGCAGCTTATCCCTGTCTCCTCTGGGACTCTCCTGGGGGTCGAGCTCACGGCGCTTTAGCTCTTACAACTTGCATACAGTTCTGACTAAGACGGACTGGGTTCCCAGATTTCGGCGGTGCCTAAAGCAAGTGCTCTCCTTCTTCCTAAAGGCGTGTTAAACCTTGACTTGCTGCTCTCGTAATGCTGTTGTGGCCACACTGAGAAGAAGAGTGACAACGTGAGGAGGAGGAGGTGACAGCTTTTGTTGAATGAACTGGTATCAGTGGGAAGAAAGAGAGGCTTTGTTGCTGACTGCAGCCGTTGCACGTGGGTAAGTGGCTTGATCTTTATGCTTCAGTCACATCTTTCTTCATAGGGACTTGGCTGGGCTCAGCATCCTTCAGTCAGTCTAGAGAGACACATGGAAGTGTCTTAGCGCAGAAGCACGTGGCAGACTGCTTATTGGGAATTGCTGCTTTGATGTTTTGCGACTAGCAAGTGCCCAGAAAGAGGGGCCCCTCATCTGCTGTGGTGACTTAGCAACACAGCCACAAAATAAATCACTGCTTCAGGAGCAGAGAAACAGGAATCCTATCATTTAGGGCTCTAAACCTGCTGCCTCCCAGCTATATAATATATTATATTTAGCATGTGTATTGCTTTCTTTTTTAACCCCACGGTGATTGCATCCCCTCGTTCAAAGAGCCAGTTGGACTCATGAATGAGTTTGTAAAATGTCAGTGGCTTGAATGACAGGAAGCACTGGGCATTCGCAGCTCTGTGTGAAACCAAGAGTTGTGCATCTTTGCAAGAGACACCTTAGGCCTCAAAGAGTGAGTCTGCCTCTTGTCCTCATTAGCCGCATCCCAGAGCATGAGTGTTTGCCTGGAGGAGATTAGTTGATAATGCTGAAGAGGAGAAATTTGCAGAAACAAAAGAGCAGTGGTTCGGCTGGGACTAGCTGCTTTATACCCGAAGTATGCTGTTTCACAGGGGGGGGTATTAAGTCAGGTTGGAGCACTTGCAGTCAGCCGGGTAGGGAGTGGCTGTAAAAGTACAGCGCTGGGCAGGGTTGGGCATCAGCAGGAGAGCTGAGAGCAGCTCCTGACATCAGCCAGCCTGCTAGTTTCAGCAGGCTGACTAACAAAGCCACCTTTTGAAGGGGAATGCCTTAAATCCAGAGATACTTCCTCCTGTGGGGCGCTCAGCGAGCAGGTGGGATGCTGGTCGCTGCTGGGGAGCAGGGAAGGCGGTGGCACAAGTGTTTCTGTAAGAGCACAGAAGTTGCATTGTGTTTTTCACCCAAAGAGAAAACAGCAGGATCAGAGATGTGACACCGCCTCTTTTTATCCCCAGTGAAACACCTGCAAAAGGGAGGGAAAATTTGCGCTCCGCAGGAGACGGTTTAGAGCAGGGGGAAACAAAAGTATCCCAGCAAGCGTCTCCCTGCGGCGTGTGAATCAGTGGGCAATCCTGCTACAGCAAAACCAGCTTTCTGGGAAATTTAAATGTTCAGGTGTGGAAAAAAATCAGTTTCAGGGCTGGATGAGATTGGGGGAAAGGAGCACAGATCAGTGGTAGGATGGCCAGTTCAGCCTTCAAGTAGATTGACTGGCATGTCACGTGTTGGCATAGACTATCGCATGTAAGACAGAGAAGGGAAGAACCTTTCCAAGAAAGATTATGTTGGTCCAGCTATCTTTAATCGTGACTTAGTCTTGAATGTGAGAAACCTAAATATTGGAGGGCGGTGGGGGAATTGTCTTTCCGAGAAGGGGAAAATGATGGAGTAAGACACTGTCAGGAATGCAGATTTCAGTGTTCAAAGCCCTCTTTCAAATTTGCCTTAGAGCATTCTCAAAATCCAGGGCTTTGCCACTGGTCCCTCCTTTTCTTCTCTTGGGGCACTGTTTAATATTAGACTGTAGAGTCCCCGGGAGCTGTTGCTGGTATGTGAGCAACACCCTGAGTGCCAAATTCGGATTTCTGCTGGACTGCTGTGTTGTTCAGCATTTTGCATCTGGTTTCTTCTGTTTAGTAAGAGGTGGCTCATTGCTACAGTGCTGTAGCCCAGCTGAGAGCAGGTTTCAGGCTGGGATAAAAGGAATATTTTGCTTTGGCAGCCCGTCAGTGTACCAGATGTTTTTGGGAACAGCAAGCTTGTCCCTGGGGCAAATGTGCCTGTGCGTGCCGGAGAGTGTCCTCTTTGCGGCGGGGTTTCATAGCATGATAGTTGTTGTCACCCGATGAGGGACAAGACCTTGGGTACATAAAGCTTTGCCCTAGAAATTGTTGTGTACATGAGTGCTAGCAAGCCCTCCTGCTGGCTGCGGGGCGGCTTGTGTCGGTAAAAGACAGATTTTTAAGGTTTCATTTACTAAAGCGAAGCACATGGCAAAAGGGTCTCTTCGGATGATGCAGAGCTTGCGCGGGGCTTTTCAGGCACGCCGTTTTCCTTAATTTCCCCGCGGACGCCTGCGAAGCGGGAGAGGCGGGAGCTGCAGACAGACACGGGAGCGTCGGGGGACCCGCGGGGTGTTTCCGCCTTCCCACACCTGCCAGCAGCGCGGAGAGGAGGAGCTGGGCACCGTGCCGAGCCGAGCCGTGCCGTGCTGAGGCCGGCAGCCACCGCGCCATGGCGGCCTGAGCCGGCGCGGCAGCCGCCCTGGCCATGGAGCGGGGCCCCACGGCCGCCGGTGCCGGCATGAGGTACAGCGCCCAACCACAGGTGAGAGCGGCACCCGTGCCAGGAGGGACGGCGGGGCTTTCCCAAAAGCGCTCAGTCTTTTGCCAAGCTGCCTCGTCCGCCGCTCGCTCCAGTTCCTTTGAGCCTCGTGGGTTAGGGCTGACCGGGGCAGCTCCCGATCCCTCGGGAAGTGGGGGAGATTCCCGCTGCCCCTCCGCCATCAGGTAAGAACCTGTTTGGGGGACGCCGCCGAGCCCAGCGGAGCAGGAAGAGAAAAACAGCTTTGGGGAAGTGGAAATCCCCACAGCGGTCTGTGCCGGTGTCCGACCGCCTCGATGTCAGCACTACCATCGCTCCGAGGGTTTTGATTTCGGCTTAAGCTGGGCGCTGGGGATGTGAGTAAAGATAAAGTACGCGGAGGCGAGCTGTTTGCAGCGCGTGGGTCCAGGTTGTTTAGCAACAGATCTAACTAAACCTGTTCAAGCCGTCAGAAGGTCTGACTTTAGCTGAGGGCTTTGGGGCTTTGTTAATTAACCGGTGCGTTATCAGTGTGCTTTGAAACTTAAGTGAGCTTAAGCCACGGGTCTTTGCTTTTCATGTAGGTCTTCCTGGCTGAGGGTCGGGCAGGGACTGGTGGTTTTGGGTTGCACCTCCAGAGCCTGTTATGTGCCACAGAGCTGTTTCAAAACCAGGCTTTTCGGTTAAAGCACGACAGCAGCGTGTTCCAGCTCACCTGCCGGGCTGTCTGGTGTCGGTCTCTGAGGCATGGCTTTAGCGGTTGTTATCTGGCAGCGGTGAAGGAGCCAGCAGTTCTAGCATCGATCAGAAAGCTGGCCTACAGCAAGGAAAAGTTTCCCTCATCCTGCGGGTGTCAGGGCCGCGGTGGCTGCCAAGAGCAGGGAGGAGATGCTCTCGCTGATACTGCTCAGCTCAAGCTCCTCGTTCCCTGGCTGGGTCGGGGTGACACTGTTGTGTGTGGCGTGATCTTCCCTGCCCGGTGTGTTCTCTTGGCAAAAGGTAGGTTTGCACGCTGGTGTGTCTTTACGGCAGGGCTGAATGCTCAAGTGAGTCCATTCACGCCGGGGCAGTGGCGTACCAGCTCCTTTCACCTGGTTCTGGATCAGTTTTCCCCCTGCGTCAGTTCAGGAGGAGCTGATCTGATCCAGGAAGATGGTACCTTCCTTCCTGGCAGTGAACAGCCGAGGAATTTGTCCCTCGTGGACCGACTGTCAGTGGACTTGGGTCCCTGTAAATACAACGGCAGAGCAAATGTGAGTTGTTTTGCAATGACTGCGTCTCCTCCTGCGACGGAGAAGGAGCTGTGACAGTTCTTGGGCATGGTGAGGAGAAGCTACTCCTCTTCCTCAGAAAGAGCCTTTCTCTCGGGTGGTGGCTGGTGGGTGAGCTGCTGCTCAGGCCAGTTTTGCTGCTGTTGGTGCCAAAGGCAAACAGGGATAAGGAAGGCACGACGAGAAAAAGGCTGAGGCTGATCGAGAACGCGCCAGACCTTTGCTCAGCAAACAAAAGATCACTTTGTAAAACCATTGAGGGAGCAGTGAGAGCGTTTTTGAGGGCCTGGCTGCGGGGGAAGGTATCAGACCAAAGGTTCTCGCCTTGCCCAGGGTAGAATACGCCGTCTCCATCCAAAGGCCACCGGGGCCAGCCTTGCAAATAACGAACTGCAATATCCGAGCGATAGGCTGGGGCGGAGGAAGGAGCAGCTCATAGGGATGGGTTTGCCAGACAAAGGCTTTGCCCGGTTGGAGATGCGAGTGTTTGCCGTGCTGTTGGCTCCAAACATCCAAATGTCACGGGCCAGATCCACCTCAGAACTGTAAGAGTCGGTCAAGAGCGTGGGCGAAATGTGATGATGAGCGTGGAGTGTTTCATCGAGGTCTGGAGCGCAGCTGGTTTTGTTAGGCTGCTGGAGGGCGTTTTTGTTGCTCAGACAGTACTTTGTGTACCAGGAAAGATGGAAGAGTGTTTTAAAATAAGCTATTTGCATCTGTGACGTGTTTCTCTTCTGGTCTTGGGACATAAGCGTGTTGTAGGGAGGAATTTTATGGCTCCTAGCTACATGTATGAGGCCTGTAAGATAGCTTTGTTCCCCACTTCTCCCCAAAAACTGCCAAGTCCGTGCTCCGGCAGACACGCTGTTAGAAGCGCGGTCGCTTTTTTCGAGCTGCTGTGTTGCATGACACAGCTGCGCTGATAAGCCTGGCGCGAGGCAGCCAGCCAAGCCAGGGCTGTCCTGTGCAAACATTAACTTTGGTTTCTTCTGTAATAAACCTAAAGGAATTTGGTTTCTCGTATGACTCAGGATGGTCACAAGACGACTGAATGCTGTAGAGGATTGAGCTCAAAACTGGTGTGTGAAATAGGGGTGTGTGACTTGTATCTTTCACTATTTCACTTGCCCTCCGTGCCTGGAAGGCAGACTGTCTGGAGGACTCGGTGTCCTTTATTTCCTGCTCCATATTCCCTCGTTAGTTCTGATGTCATCATTTTATAATGTCATTGCCCTTCATAAGGAACTGAAGACAAAAAATAATAGGCTGGAAAAGTTTCCTCAGTGCTTTACTGCCCGTGTTGGGGCAGCACAGCACGAATATGCCTTAGGGAAACTTAGCTCTTACGCGTGCTGTTTCCATGTATTTCTTATCGAGAATAAGAAGAGAAGTGAGAGGATTATTCTTATCAGATCTTTTCCGGGAGGAGTACCGGGGTTTGCTGCAAGAGTCGGTGCAGGAGTTGATCTCAAGAGTCGTGTGGCTGTACTTGAGCTACTTGGGTGAAGCCAGTTGCACGCGGCGCACACCGTGTGTCAACAGCTTTTAGATCTTTGGGGTTTTTTCTTAGCTTTCGGTATGATCTGGGAAACCTCAGATTTTGAAAATATAACTTTCCATACTGCACAAGTCCACCCCGTTGATCTCCAAGGCTGGGGTGTCCCCAAGCTCGGAGCCCGGCTGGCTGCCAGTGTCCTGAGCCGATTGATGAGTTGATGGGTTTCATTCCTCTTATTTCTCCTGTTATATTTATTTTAGTTTTAATTGAACACCACCTGAAGCAGGTGTGGCTGGAAAAGGGGAGGTGGGAATAGCCTCTTGGATACACAGACTGGGACCTGCAGGGTGTAATTACCTGGCATGAGTCTAGCCGTGTTGTCTGATGACTCTTCTTCATCTGAGATCTTTCCAGGCCACCTCCAAGTTTGTATTTTATGGGTTTCTCTTCTCGGCCATGTACATTAATGCCAGGCAGTGGGTCCTTTGCGGTGATACTGCCTTGGTTGCACCCCTGCCCTCCCCTTCTGTGATCTGCAACAGCTTTGGCCCTGAGCAGTGCTGCGGCAGACCGGTTGGGGCTGGAGTATGATAAAGGTCGAGGGGAGCAGCTGAATCTCATAGCTGCCTTGTGCTGGACAAACAAATGAACCAGCGGTGATTAAAGGACAGGTGAAACTAAGGGACAGGTGAAACTCATGGCCCAGAGCCCCATCCTCCTGTGGGTCAGGGTGCAGTGACCCAGACGCAGACACTGAGTGAGAGATGGAGCACCTATTTTGGAGGAGAGGGGAGCAGCGAGGGCCTTTGGTGCCCGGGACACATCACGTTGTCTTGCTGGAACTGCCAAATGAGCCAGAAATCAGCCTCTATGGGAGATGCTCATCCCAGACGGACCTTGCTTTGTACACATCCCAGGAATCTTCTTGCTGGAGAGCCGTACTCTGGGGCACAACGCAGCCCTTCTGGGGTCCCCCTTTGCGGGAGGATATCTCCGCTTTCTGGTAAGCATCTCCACTCCAGAATCGGCTGTGGCAGTTCCCACCATCCCTCTGTGCCTGCTGAATTTCCTGCTGACAGAATTAGTCACTTCTGCAGCTGGTTTGTCCAGTCTGGCAGAGTACGGTTGCTGTCTAAAAATATATCATGCGGCTGGCTTACGGAGGAGGAGTGGGAAGGTTTGCTTACGCACAGGACTTCTCTCGGAGCTCTGCACGGAGGAGTTGCGTGCAGGAGACCTCCGACTTCTATATAAATCTATCTGCGCGCTCCTTTTCCCAGTCTCCTCGCGGAGTCTGTATTCCAGGGGAAACGGAGGCGTGGAAGAAATGGGGCAACGTCTTTCAGACCCTTTCACTTGGTTGGCATGTGGCTTTCCTGGGCTGACGCTGTGACCAGAAACCTCCGATCCGGCCGTGGGGAGCCCCGCGGTGACGGTGAGGGCTGAGCGAGGAGGAGCAAGAGGAAGTAACTGAACCTGTGACTAAGGCGGAGAGAATATCAAGGAAGGTTTTTTTGTCAGTAATGTTTACTGGAGTAGTTTCCTCGAGAAGGGTGAGAGAGTCAGACCTTGAGTCGCTTTGGGCTAGAGACCGTTTGTCGGGGAATCATGGACAAGGTGAGAGCAGGACGTGCTTTCAGATCCTCTCTGGTTTTCATCTGCTGTTGCGATGGACTGGTCAGTCCATGGGAGGGAAATGTGCAGCAATCATTAGCTAAAGGAGATTAAAATTGTCGTCGTCTTTTGACTTTTGATTTAACTATGATCTTTCGAGCCTGTTTGATTCCATCTGGTTTCTGCCTAGCTTAGAGGATGGTGACCAGCACCACAGAGGAGGTGTTTCTCCCCGACGGGCAGGAGTGGTGGCAGTGAAGGGGATGTGCAGCAGAGTGAGCGAGCGGAGTGGAGGCTGAGCCGCACTCTTTGGGAACAGAGGAGTCTGGTACTGAGGTCAAATGAGTGCTTTTCGTGCTGTGTGGGCAGGCAAGATTCAGCCTCTTACTCAGAGGTCGGGACACGGGACCTTGTCTGAAATCTTCCCGGCACGACCTGATTCAGCATTCCCGTAGTGCTTGGGGGATGCTTCAGATCCTTTGCCTTGTGTTGAGAAGAGAGTTTGCAGGAATCACTGTTCCTTACCCAGGCTGCGACACGCGAAAGCCCTTCAAAGCAACTTCAGGCAAGTGTCAGAGTCGGCTGGGGAACACAACGGTGTATGTGAGGTATGAGGATGGGAGAGGACGAGATCTGGAATGCAAAACAGAGGGCAGGGAGCAAAACCTCTTTGGATCCAGTCTCATATCTGCCTCTAATCATCGGGTAACTTCTGGTGAGTAACAGCGTCAGTGGCTGCTTGTGCACCTTGTACAGGAGTAATAACAAAAATAACCTCCCCAGGCGTCCCCAGACTCCGTTAATTTATCTTGGTGCTGTGGGTGTCACTGCCATCTGTAAACGTAAAGGGCGTGCTGTAAACTGTTGCAGGTTTAAGATGGTTCATCCTTTTTTTCCAAGAAGAGCAGAGAAATTGTTTAATGAAAGATCAGACGGTGCGTTTTCTTGTGTTGGAGGCAGAGGGGAGCTGTGTTTTCCTTCTGATTTAATCATACTGATTAGTTGCTCATGCCTAAGAGCTTTCTCTCTGCAAAGACACAACCTTTAGCTCGAAGAGGATGTTAAAATGCATCCGCCATGGAGCTGACGGTTGCGCAGTCTGGCCTTGTACAGCAGTATCTCCTTGCTTGCAGCTGAGCCCCATTTTTTTCTGGCCGTTTGGTGAAACTGAATCTTGGGGATTTTGCAGAGGGCTGAAGGTACCCTCAGCCGAAGGGTACACTATTTGAAAACAAGGGGTTTCTTTAGGAGAGGAAATCTGATTTCGTTGTGTTGTTTTGCTGCTGCTACAACCCTGTAAAGTTACGCCTCTCCTGCCAGAAGTGCGTGATCCCTCTTTCAGGGAAGAAATGCCATCTGGTTGAATTCAGCCTGCCAGGGGAGTGTGTTATTAAGGCCAAGATTTAACAGCTTTGTGCCCAAAAATTGTTACTCAGAACACAGAGATGCTGTCTTCCCCCTGCGAGCTGGGGGCCGGCGGTTCTTCCTTGCCGACCCCAAGAAGTCTGGGAAAGCTGCTGCAGTGTGGACAGATACATCATTTAAACCCCTGAGGTTGTTTTCTTGCTGCAGGCTCCTGCAGATGTTAGAAGAGAATTAAATACTTTTTCTTTCTGGTAACAGCAGGACCAAATTGGAAGTCCTGGGAAGGCTTGGCGCTGCAAGCAGCCCCACGGTGGGAGAAGGGAGGTGCTTGCAAGATCTGTGGCCTGTTTCTTCTCTTTACCTGGTTTGGGGGTATTTCTTGCATGATTTGCAAACTGATGGGAGCCAGATGGCTGTTTCGAAGATGGTGCATCAAACTGCAGGCAATCTTGACTTTGATTGAAGAGTTTCTTGATTTAGGATGTCTGTATGTATTTAAGGTTTATTTTGTGTTCTGTTTTGTAGTTGCCTTGGGTTTGAAACTTCTGTTTTGAAGTTTCCTTGGGTTATGTTTCCAAGTTTTTCCTGTATGATTGCGGAAGCTGAGTGGGAATCAGAGCTTTGGTGTTCTGTTTTGAAGTTTCCTTGGGGTTTGAAACTTCTGTTTTGCAGTTTCCTTGGGTTATGTTTTCAAGTTTTTCCTGTATGATCACAGAAGCCGAATGGGAATCAGAGCATCCCCTGAGGGATTGTCCTCTGTGGCCCTGCTAGGTCTTTTGTTTCTTGTGGCAGTGGCTGGATGTTGGTGATAGAAAGAGCCTGGCACCTCCGAGGTGGTGTGCTTTGTGTTGGTTTCTTTCTGCCCAGCCTTGGGTGTAGTAAATCTCACAAATGAATGAAGGCTTAATTCCCTATGCTGTAGCAGAGAGCTGTCGAATGATAAACTCAGGTTATTCTGAGAGCAGATGGTGTGAGAACTGGTAGGTTGCTCTGGTCTTAGTGGCCTTCTAGTAAGTGTTTGCAGAGGATTAAACTTACGGAGTCCTTTACAAAAATGTAGGGTAAGGTGCCTGCCACGTCCCTTTCTTTTGTAAAAGGCCTCAGGCGAATACCGCAGGGAGGAGAGGCTTTGGTGAGGTGTGGAGGGTTGGAGGAGAGGACAGAGATTGGGTGAAGAAAAGGGCAAAAGGAGCGGGGGAATGATGCAAGTGGGAACAGGGCTTTCCTGCAAAGCGAGGCTTGGGGAAGGTGAGATGGTGAAGCCATTGCACCTCAGGGCAGCGCGGCGAGGACGGCTCATCGCCTGGGTCTGCACGACAGCGCAGGGGGCTCAGAGGTCCCGCTGTCGACAGGGTCACCTTTGCTGGTTGTTTGTCCTAGCTTTTAGGGGCTTGAGACATTTGCATCACATTAGCCCGAGCTGTTAGTGTGTGTTTGTGCCAGTCCTGGGCTGAGAGATGACGGGCAGCATCTGACCCGGCTTCGTGTTTGCGGGGACGAAATGCATTTGAATGCAGCGAATTTGTGCTAGTCGGCACTTTGCGTTGTGGTGTCCTTGCTGTCATCCGGAGCCCCGTGCCCCTGCCCAGGAAGCTGCCAGATGCCCAGTAAGGCTCCGGAGAAGGGGAAAACGGGAAGGTGGTGACCGGTAAAGTGAGGCATCCTCATGGTTTGGGCAGTTTGCATCAGGCAGAGAGCCCTCCCTACCTGTGGGAGGCACAAGAAGAAAGCAGAAGATGCGGTCTGCTCTCTCGGCATGTGTTAGCCAGCTCTGGGGAGGAGAGGAAGTGCTGGGGCGGCGAGTGCAGATCTGGGTGCCCAAAATCTGCCTGTACCGAGGATGCTCTAGGCTGCATGGCATCCTCTGAAAACGTCTGGGTCTGCAGCTGGTCTGTTCCTGGGCTGGAGGTGGAGATATGTGAGCAGGGCAAGGATGGAGGGCAGGTAAGCCAAGGTGCGAGAGGGCGAAACCCCGGGGCACCGAGGGTTTTGCACTGTGACAGAGACCTCCTTCTTCATCACCCAGCCTCGTGTGGGGTGGTGATACCAGCGAGAGCTGTGCCCTACAAGTGTCTTTTCTCATTCCTGGGCAGCTGCATTCAGGACCTGCTCTTTGTTAGCCAACACATCTTGTCCTGAGGGTCTGGCTGGTCGTGGGCTGCGGGGATGTCTTCTGTGTTCATCTTAGTTTTTTGGTTTATTTCTTTTAACCGGTGTTTGCACTGAATGGGAAATCCCAAGCAGAATTACAGGAGCGATGTGTTGGCGCAGGAGACGTACAGAGAGTTGTGCGAATGTGAAGGGAGGAAGTAGCTCAGTTTTCTGCTTTTACGGGAATGCTATTTATAGCGTGCTGTGCCCCACGAGCTGCGGGTGACACACCTGCCACATAGCGAGCGTTTTGCAGGGGTGGATTTTTGTCTGTAGTTTCATCTGCCGGCAGGCAGAGATCTTGGATGTTGTGAGCTTGTGACCTGCCACGGTCACAGGGGGTTGTGCGGACTCGCCCCAAAGTTTACTTGAGCGGATCACCTGTCTGTTAGGTCCAAAAAGGAATTAGGTGTGTGCGGAAAAGCAAAGCGAAAGCCTTCAGGGTTTGTCCTGTAGAGCTGCCGACACCGAGGCATGCCTTGTGCTCTCAGTGATGGGCAGCTGCCGCGGACGGGTAGCTCTGCTCTAGACTGCTTCGTGGTGGGACCTCTCCAAACCAGGCTTTGGGAACGGCCTTTCCACCATCCTACCCTCTCTCCCCTCCTAGGACATGAACAACCCGGAGGAAGGGGTGGAGTTCCTCCCTGCTATGAACTCCAAGAAGATGGAGAAGCGTGGCCCAAAGCGGCGGGTGGTTGTCGCTGTCGTGATCGTTGTTTTCCTGCTCGTCTCCCTCGTCACCGGCCTCCTGGTCTGGCACTTCAAATGTGAGCATGATGTCTGATGGGTGGTGGCGTGTAGGGCGATACCCTGGGAGCATATCCACCTGGAAAAGCTTTGTTATCCTGTGTTGCTCACTCATGTGTGCCCTCTTTAGCTCTGGGATGGCTCCAGGCAGTGGGGGGACACCATTTCCACCCCCCTGCCCTGATTGCTGTCACTGGGGACCTGCCGTGCCATGGTCCCAGCCCTCACTGCCCTTTCTGACGCTGAACTGTCGCCTTCCAGACAGGAACGCGCCCGTCCAGAAGATTTTCAATGGCCACTTGAGAGTCCTGAACTGGGACTTCCTTGATGCTTACGAGAACTCCAGCTCACCAGACTTCATCATGTTGGCCAAGAATGTGAAGAGTACGGTAAGAGGTTTCTTGCATCCCTCCTCCTGCGAGCAGGACTTTGTCCTCTTCCCCCGTGGCCTCTTCTGCCGTGACACACTGGGCTGGGTGCAGGGAGCCTGCCTTTAAACTGGGTCTTGGCATCACAGCTCCAGCCCGGTGCCACCGTGTCTCCCTGCCTCTGCCACCCAGCGTGTGCCGTAGGAGGCTGCCTGGGCAAATCCCGAGGCCAGCGGATGAGTCAGGGCTGGGAGCTGAGGCAGGAGCGTGTCTGCCCCTCGTGCTGAAGCCGTGGCTGGTCTTGCCTTTCCCCTCAGACTCGGGTATTCGTTGTGCTTCCCCCGGGATAAAGCCGGGCGAGCTGTGTCAGAGCAGGCTGTGGTGTGCCGATCTGAGCACTTCTGGGACTCTCAACTCTCCCTTTTCCTCTGGGGAAAGTCCCTCTTCTGAGACTCTCAACTTTCCCTCTGCAGATTCCTGCAGCCAGGGGTGCTGGGGATGTGCCCCGATTTTCCATAGCAGGCTTGAAGCTCTGGCTGTCTTTAGCCTTTCCCTCCTCCTCTCTTCTAGACGTGCTGAACACCCTTCTTTAAACCTTTCAGGTGGAGGAGATCTACAGGAATCATGCAGATATTGGTCCTTACCACAAAGAGACAGTGATAACTGCGTTCAGGTGAGTGTTGGGTGCTGTCTGAGCCCTGTCTGGGAGTGGAGGAGGGCGATGCGGGGATGTCGCACAGTCACGGACCCTCATTCCTGGGCTGCTGTGGATGGAGACACCTCGTTAGCCACCCTAAGGGACACAGTAACGGGTGAGCAGTGAAAAGTGACCTGAGAACACATATTGTTTTCTGCCAGTCCTCATAACTGTGTGCTGAGGGAGGTGTCTTGGGAAAATCCAGGTATGCTACAGTGAAGCACTATGAACCCCAGTGGGTGGTGTCTGGCAGCTTTGAAAGGGACTCCCTGGGCTGGCAGGAGCCTTTGCTGGGTGCAGTTTGCTTAACTTGTCATTAAGACTCTCCCTTTCCCATGGCTGTCCTCCAAAAATGGCTCGTTAAGTAGCTTGGACCCTTCTTCTACTGATACTTGAGCCCTCCCCCATCTGTCCTTGCTCTCACCCCGTAATGGCCCTTCCCCTGCAGTGAAGGCAGCGTCATTGCCTACTACTGGTCCGAGTTCGTTGTCCCCAAGTACCGGGAGGAGAGTCTGGACAGGGCGATGGCGGACAAGCAGAGCCTGGTCCAGAGGTGGAACCCTCGCCTGCGAAATCCCATGCTGAAGGTGGAGTCGGTCGTCGCTTTCCGTGAGTGCTGGCTCCGCCATCCCTGCGCCTCTGCATGGGACTGGGGGGGGGACATTTCACTGGGGGGGTGACCTGCCGGTTGCAGCCTTCCTTTGGGTTCTTCGTCCCCGGGGATCACTCTAAGGTTGAGCGTAAGGATCACAGCGCTGCTTGGATGGGCCATGCAGACTGGGGGAAGCTGTGCAGACCCCCTCCCCTTCGCTCCAACACTGTGCTCTCCTCTGGAGAGGGACAGGGACAAATCCTCCCTCCTGCAGAGGAAAAGCTTGGTCACTCGGCTCCCCAGAGGAGCTCCCAGGCAGGAGCAGCCTCCCCATGGCCAGCTGGCAGGGAGAGACCCCACAAGCAAGGCCAAATCAATGCAGATCCCGGGGACCACTTCAGCTTAGCGCCCAGGGACTTTCCACAGCCCAAAGGATGACACCACCTCTGTTTTCTCCTGCAGCTGCCGACCCCAGCATAGCTTACTCCACTCGGAACAGTAAGTACCGTTCTTCT
>VUYV01000136.1:1757554-1774171 GCA_008711295.1 Anarhynchus alexandrinus
CAGCTCTCTTTGGGGTGGCGATTTCACTTGCAAGGTGGGAAAGAGCCTGGAGAGAGGTGCTCTGCGTGCAAGGCAGACCTCTGTGTCCTGCTTGGAGCTGGTTTGGGGTTGGCCAGACTGCGGCACAGGCCTTGCCGTTATCTAGCAGTGGCGGGTGGCCCTGGCTGTCCTTCCCCAGCGCCTCACTTTGTAGATGGAGTTTGGTGAGCAAGGGTGCTCCCTGCAAGAGGCTCTGCCCAGGGACAATCTGCAGGCAGGCGAGGAATTACAAGTGCCGAACTCTGCATCTCTCGGGGGTGGGAAAAGCAGAGCAGAACTTCCTCATTTGCTTTGTTAACTCTTCCCCGCTCTCTTGGGTAGAGAGCTGCATGTTTGCCCTCCATGCCAAGGAAGGGGAGATCACCAGTTTCACCACGCCGGGCTTCCCCAACAGCCCGTACCCCAACAATGCGCTCTGCTACTGGACCCTGAGGGCGGACGCCAACTCCATCATCAGCCTGACCTTCAGGACACTGGAGCTGGAGCAGTGCACAGACGACAGTGACTACATCAAGGTGTACAACTCTCTGAGCCCCGTGGAGCCCCACACTTTGGTCAGGTGAGTGTCCCCATTAGGTGTCTTTATGGCACCGAGTCCTGGTGTGCGGTGGCAGGGTGACACTGAGAAGTCCTGCTGGTAACTGAGCTCCTGTCGCTGCTCAGAGGTGCTCTGTGCTGCTTGAGGCTCTCTATACAGTTATGTTTATGGATCCTGTCCTTTACTTCCTAGGCTCTGTGGGAGTTACGCCCCTTCCTACAACCTGACCTTCCTGTCCTCCCAGAACGTCATGCTCGTCACGTTGGTTACCAACAAGGAGGGGAGATTCCCCGGCTTTAAGGCCGAGTTCTTCCAGCTCCCCAAGATGAAAGGTGAGCAGAGGCATTGGCCCAGTTCCCCCCACCTTTCCGTGCCATGGGCAACTGAAGAGGGAGGCGCAGCTGTGGCTGCGGTCAGTTCACCAGGGTGTTTCCAGGGCCAGGAGACCTGGAAGCAGGTCACATCGCGCCTCTTGGAGCTTGCCTTGCCCACCGTGCTCTTGGCTGCTGTAACGATGTCCCTTGAGGAGGGCAAAATAAGAATTATGTTGCATTAGACGTGCGGATTGATGTACGCAGGAAGCACCTAATTGATCTCCTGGGTTCTCTCCAAGCCTTGGAGCAGAGCTGCTCTCTCCAGACACTGACTTAACCTTGTTAGAGACTGTTGCATCTGCCTCCCTTCCTGCCTCGGGCGATAGCCAGCTGAGGCTCAGGGAAACCACATCTCTTTGCGTCTCTAACCTGTTCTCATCTTCTTGCTTATCTTCTAGTCTGCGGTGGGACTCTGAAAGGAGAGAGCGGCACCTTCACGACTCCCTATTACCCGGCACACTATCCCCCAGCCATGGACTGTGTCTGGAACATCGAGGTAAGATGGGGTCCTCTCTTTGCCGTAATTAGTCTGTCAGATGAACTTGGTTGTGCAGGACACCGTGCAAGTGAGCTCACAGCAGATGCTGCCTAGAGGCTTAGAGCCTGACATGACTGGAAGGAGGATTTAGGCACCAAAGGCAGAAGAGGCTGCGAGAGGCTCGAACCCCGCATGACACCGTAGCCCCCAATAACTATAGCTTTCCACAAAAAGCACCAAAGCACGTGGGCTTTGGGACAGGCCAGTCACTTGCTGGCAAGGCTGGTGATGGGGGAAACCTTCTCCCCTGGGAGAGCAGGCGCTGTCGACACAGGTCTGCCTTCAAGCCCTCTCTGTGTCCCTGTTGGATCTGGGGTCCTGGGCTCAGCAAGCCGAGCAATGCCTAAAGTCAGGGTGAGCAACAGCGGCTTTTCAGGAAGGTTCTTCTTTTCCTGCTTCATTTCTTTCCTTTTCCAGTTATCTTCTGCCCTCCCCGCAAACCCTTTGCCCATGAAACTTATTTTAATTTTCTCTGCTCCAGAAAACAACATGCCGTTGACTCTGCTTCCTTTCACAGGTTCCCCCCCAAAAGAACGTGAAGGTGCGTTTCAACATGTTCTTTGTGCTGGAGCCCGGGGTCCCGGTCAGCTCCTGCACCAAGGACTACGTGCAGATCAACAGCATGAGGTAGGTGTCGGGCGCTGTCTCTGTCTGACCCACGGCATTGCCCCTTGGAGTGAGGGGGGCTGAGTTTGGTTATATTGCAACTTGTGCTTTCCTTAAACTTGCTGTGGGAACAAGTGTGCTGGTGCTTTTTGGGATATGATGAGGCAGGAGGGTGCTGGGGTCTGACCTGCTCTTGTAGCTCGATGCCCCGTGGCGGGAGGGGAGCAGCACGCTTGGTTCTGGGGATTGGACCCTGCGTTTGTTGCCTGCTGCAGCTGCATCCCCCCCAAAATGCTGCGGAACATCGCGTCACGTGCCTCGCGTGCAGAAAGGCAGAAACATCTGGCGCGGTTTTGCTTGAATGAGTAAATCTCCATTGTTAGGGTAATTGCGTTGTGTTCTGCGATGCGTTTACTGTTACATTTACTGTTTGCTATTGCACAACCTGACGTAGGCTGGGCCACAAGGACAACCTGGTACTGTGCCGGGGGAGCGAGCGGTGTCGTTTCACAACATTTTGGGCAAAGGAGCTGACCCTTCCTCGAAGAGAGAAGGTTTCAAAGTCAGCACCTATGGTTCCTGCAGGGATGCTCGTGTTAGTGATTCCTACCGACCCGCGGTGGGACGGGATCCTGCAGCCTTAAAGGCTGCGCAAATCCGGAGCTGGGGTGGCTCTGAGCTCAGAGACGCCGCTCCGCCAGGCAGGGATTTGGATGAACTCGCTCCCGATCATTTCCAAGGCCACAACTTGGTGTTTGCAACTGGCCCAAACCTTCTGCCAACGGCAGGAAAATTCGGCTCCTGTGTGTGTCCAGCAGTTTGTGCTCCCTGTTCCCCTGCCCCCTTCGCTCTCAGGGTGTGCAAGGCGACCCTCGGTGCTGATGGGGAGTTCGGGGACGGGAGACAGTTTGCCTGGTGCTACAGCACTCTGTTCATCTTTGCTCTCTCTCCCTGCAGGTACTGTGGGGAGCGTTCCCAGTTTGTGGTGGCCAGTACTACCAACAAAATAGAGGTCCGGTTCCACTCAGACCAGTCCCACACGGACTCTGGCTTCTCTGCCGAGTACCTGTCCTACGACTCCAGCGATCGTGAGTTGAAACCCTGAGGCTGTGGGGAGGAACTGAGGGTCTGAGGTCTGGAGGCTCTCCCTCCTCTGTGCTTACGCTGCCCTGTAAATTGGGAAGCACGCTTTTCCGGGGGACAGGAGCGTGTCTTATTTTCCTGCAAACCTCCTTGTATTCTCACTCTGTTGAGAGGAAAAGGTGTTTTTCATGCTGGATGCTGTAAGCGCTCTCGGGGAATGTTGTGTGCCATGGGGAAGGGACATTGAGGGGATGGCTGGAAGGCTCACGCGTTGTTTTATTGCCTTCTCCCCTCTCAGCCTGCCCTGGCAAGTTTACCTGCGACAGTGGCCGCTGCATTGACAGAAGCATGCGCTGCGACGGGTGGCTGGACTGCATAGACGGCAGCGACGAGAGATCCTGCAGTAAGTCTTCTGTCCTTTTGTTTCATTTTGGCATGTCATGGGAAGGGCTGCGCTGCCCTGAGGGGGCTGCGGGTATTTGCTCTGGGCTTGTTCTGGGTAGCGTAGCCTTAGTGCTGAGGCTTTGCAGATCAGCTGCCGGTCTCTCCCTCGTGAGCACCAGCGCTGCGTCGCTCCTCTGGGCTGGAGTGAGAGGCGCTCGGTGCAGGAATCGATTTGGGATCCTTTGGCAGTGCATAGGAGCCATGGGTTCCTGCTAATCCAGCCCTCTCCCTGTGGGATCTCCCTCCCTTTCCAGTCCCTCCCAGCTGGGACTGTGTTTTTCCGTTTAATCCTCGAAGCTGTTGTGGGTTTGGCTGAACCGGGTGGTGTAAAGGGATGTCTTTTGTTACCAAACCCAGCAGGTATTGCAGAGCCCATCTGGAAAACCTGTGTGATACACAGGAGTTGTTTCTTTGTGCATTAAGTTCTCCTCTTGGATTAGCAGAACTATCCCATAGGTAATGTTATTGCCCGGGGTCTGTAGGTAATTAGAGAGGAAGGGATCCTCTGGTTTGGGGTCTCGTTCCCGGGTAAGGGGCTGTTTTCTGAGGAAGGGCGTGCTGCTGGCCTGGCTGCCCGCACCCCAATGCGGGTATCTCGGGTGCTTTCCCACTGCTTGTAGCTTTGGTTGAGTTGTTGCCTCTGGCTTTCCTCCTGCTCTAATGTCCGCTTCAGCCTGAGACATTGCAGCACTCCGAATAGTTTTGTTGTCCAGAGCGGTGGAAATACAGTGCTGTAGCCTAACTGTGGTATGTGTTTACCTACGTGTGCATGGCCCCGTGCTGTCGTGCCATTTTCTGGGGTGCTTCGGTGCCATGGCAGACGGGTCGCTGGCCGTGATGACTCCACAGGTGCCTTTTGCAGGTCTCGCCCCTCATTTCTCACTCTCCCTTTTCAGCCTGTACTGACCAGCAGTTCAAGTGCCAGAATGGCTGGTGCAAGCCCAAGTTCTGGGTCTGTGACAACGTGAACGACTGCGGTGACAACAGCGACGAGCTGCAGTGCAGTAAGTAACTCACCCCACGGGCAGAAAGGGCTTGAGCAAGGTGAAGGGAATGATGGAAGAAGGCAAGAAACCCAAAATACCATCCATCCACAGAGGAGCAAAGCAAGGATGAGCAAAAGTGTAGGAAATGTGGGCTTTGGGGAAAGAAAGGGCTGCATAAATCGGTGGCGGTGTGCAGTTTAGAGAAGAAAAGACCGGGGACGCAGGAGTTTGCGTGGTGTAGCTGCAGAGGCTTTACTTGTCTCGGGGGGAAGGGAGATGGACACGGCCGCGTGCTGGAGGTGCTGTGGGCTTTGCACCCCGCCGGCTCTCAGGAGCTACTCTCCCCCAGGTTGTGCAGCCGACAGCTTCAAGTGCGCCAGCGGGAAGTGCATCCCCAACGCGCAGATGTGTGACGGCAAGGACGACTGTGGGGACGGGAGCGACGAGGGCAGCTGCAGCAATGGTGAGGATGGGCTGCGGAGGGGATCTCCCCCTCAAACGCAGCCTCTTGTGGATTTCTTCGTGGCCAGGAACCCTGGCGTGCGTTTTTTTGACGGGGTGGCGATGTCCCGGGGATGGGCTGAAGAGGTGAAGGGCTCGTGGATGGCACAACCTCTCCAGAACTGGGGCTCACCCTTCTCCCTTTTTCCTGCCTGCAGCGGTGCCCACAACAGTCCCCTGCAAGGAATACACGTACAAGTGCCGCAGCGGGCTCTGCATCAGCAAGCAGAACCCGGAGTGCGACGGGGAGCGGGACTGCGAAGACAATTCTGATGAGGACAACTGCAGTGAGTACCCTGGGGAAGGGGGGGAACACGGGTTTCTGGGCTGGGCCCCTTAGAGAAACACTTAAGTGTGGCAGAGAGAGCCCCTGGGTTTTTCTGAGCGTTAGGTTGAGCTGAAAATAGCCAATCTGTTTTTCTCAGCAGCGTGTGGGATGTCTGTGGTGTTCAGGAGGGCTTACACAGGTAATAGAGGGGTTTGTCTGCACATTTATGGACTTGGCCAGTAAATATTTTAGCAAATTTAGCATTTGTGCTCCTGTGCTGATGGCGTCAGCCATCCCTGGCATGGATAATGGGGCACTTGTGCTGCAGGAAGTGTCCCAGAGGAATGAAGGGGACGCGTTGAACGGGAGCAGGAGTAACCATGTGCCCCTTCTCCTTCCCCACCCCAGACTGCGGGATCCGCTCCTACACGAGGAAGTCGCGGATCGTCGGCGGGCAGAACTCGGAAGTGGGGGAGTGGCCGTGGCAGGTCAGCCTCCACGTCAAGGGCCAGGGCCACATCTGCGGGGCCTCGCTGATCTCGGAGATCTGGCTGGTGTCGGCCGCGCATTGCTTCCCGCAGGGCATCTGGTAGGTGGGAGCCGGATCGGGGCCCCACGCACTGTGGCGCTGCCCTTTTCAGGCGTTTGAATAGGAAAAAAGCAATTTTTACAGGCATTTCTCAAGGAAACTGTTTAAGATAGCGAGCTAGAATGTTTGTGAGATGGGGGTTCACCCTGCCCTGTGTTTCGTGACTCGTGCAGGTACTCGGACATCAGCCTGTGGACAGCCTACCTGGGCCTGACCGACCAAGGCAACCGCAACGGAGCCAACGTGCAAACACGGAAAATCAAGCGCATCATCACCCACCCCTACTTCAATGACTACACCTACGACTACGACATTGCCGTCGTGGAGCTGCAGAGCCCCGTCACCTTCTCCTCCGTCGTCCAGCCCATCTGCCTGCCCGATGCCAGCCACAACTTCCCCGTGGGCAAGGACCTGTGGGTGACCGGATGGGGAGCCACCGTGGAAGGAGGTAAATTTATGAATTTGGGGCTGTGTTGATGTATTTTGACGTGTGGCTTTAGGGAAAAGGGGGGCTGGCTGGATGCGATTTAAATGGATTAGCTTGCCTCGAGACCGGAATCAAACGAGATTCCTTTTGGAGCGCACAAAGTTAATGTCTCGGTCCTGCCGGAAAAGAACGGGTTGTTGCGACGGGGATTTACCGGGCACTTAGTCGGTTGTTCAGAGCCTGAACAACGCGCGCAGTGGGGGGAAACACAGCACATTTTTACTTAGGCTGCCCATCTCTCCTCGCAGGCAGCGGCGCCTCCGTCTTGCAGAAAGCAGAAATCCGGCTCATCAACCAGACGGTGTGCAACCAGCTGCTGACGGACCAGCTGACGCCGCGCATGATGTGCGTGGGGATCCTGGCGGGCGGCGTGGACGCGTGCCAGGTAGGCCAGCGCCGCGGCGGCACTCGGGATTATTGCTGTGAGGAGGAGCCTTAGTTAGGCAGACACGCTGCTTGCTCAGCCCTTTTTTTTTGATTCTGGCACTTCCCACCCACATTTCCACATTTAATATACAACGAATCTACGTGGATCCTCTTTGATTTGGACAACGGACAAGTTGGAATGGGCCTGAGCAACGATTTCTGTCGACGCATGACTTAGTCTCAAAAACTGCAGCCCACAAACGCATGACTTAGACTCAAAAACATCGCAGCAGGTAGGAGAACAGTGCAACCACACTCCACTTTGTTACTGAGAGCCTCAGTTAGCAAGATAGGCTGCTTGTTGTGCTCTTTATTCTGGCACTGTGACTCATTGCCATACTTAAATATTTGGTTTTGCTGTATGTACAGTTTTTTCTTGATTCAGGAAATTGTACAGACACCTGACTTAGAATTGGCTTTGAGACTTAAGTGGTAGGAGTAATTAATTATTGTGATTTATTGCTTATCACTTTGCATTAGGACAGTGTATTGGGGTGGTGCTTATGCTACTGTTTGTGTCTGTGCAGGGAGACTCTGGGGGGCCCCTGGTCAGCGTGGAGCCCAGCAATCGGATGTTCCTGGCTGGCGTGGTGAGCTGGGGCGACGGCTGCGCGCAGAGGAACAAGCCTGGAGTCTACACCCGGCTGACCAGCCTGCGAGACTGGATCAAACAGCAGACAGGGCTTTAGGGACACGCTCATCCTTGCGTGGACATGGACACCTCTTGTACACCACCAGCTGAGACACATGGTTGTGTCATGTCCTCCCAGCAGCGCACAGCCTCTACTGTGAACTTCAACCCTCCCTCTACCTCGCCGCAAGCGCCTGGGACTTGGTGTGTGTATGACCAGCCAGAGCTGATGGTTTATAGTTTTGCCTTTAGCATTCCCACATCTCAACTTTGAAATCAATGTTTGGAGTGTTAGAAGTTTCCCTTTGTGGGTAAGTCAGCACTGCTCTCATGAACAACTTGTAGGAGCAGTCATCCAAGATAGATATAACATTCAACTTAAAAAATAAAAAAAAAAATTAAATTAAAAAAAAAAAGAAAAAAGACAAACACTTTGCCTCTAAACACAAACTTTATTGGGACAGGTTCAAAAACAAGCTTTCAGAATGTATTCTATCTCCTTCGTTTGTTTTCAAACTGCCGTCCGCACCCCTTTTTCTGGTCTTCAGTCATGGGGGGAGGGGAAGAAGTTCTTACCATGATTTTGGGGGGGATCCTCTTTGGGATCCCTCCCTCGCTGGTGTCCCACGCTGTGGTCTCCATCCTCTGGCTGACATGGCCGTTGGTCACACTGAGTCCAGGGCTGTGGGGCTGCAAAAAACAGAGTGTCACTTAACCCAAGAGAAACAGTGCACAGGGCTGCGTGTGCAGATAGTCGCCCACTGGCATTGCCACAGTGTGCCTTAACACCACCCTATGGTTCAGCTGACGCACCTTCTTCTGCGCTCCAGCTGCTCAGAGTTGCACTGCACCCAGTGACTTCCCCTTCTTCTCTGGTGACAAGCCAAACAGCATCGCTGAATGCCTTTCCAGAGCACATCCCCTGCAACGACAACAGCAGTTAGCTGTGCCAGACACCAGTCTTAGACCCTTCTGATTTTTGTAAAGAAAAGTACAACTATGTGACTTGTGAATGTGCCAATTTGATTTCTTGTTTCTGCATAGCCTGCTTCTTGTCCTAGGAGCACACACTCCCATTGCGTTTAGTTAGTCCCTTCCTTGCCTGTAAATAAAATGTTTTGTAAAGCTCTACATGAAGTGGAGATGCTCTAATAAACTGGGATATTTTCTAATACTCTGGCTGTGTGGTTCTTCTCAAGCTTCTTTGCAAGCATTCCTGAGCCAGGAAACGTGTAGCACAGATCCCTAGTACAGATAAAACACTTTAATCCTGTACCCTCCCATGCACAGCAGCTCCACCGCGCTGTTCGGGGCATCCTTAAGAAAACAGCCAGGCTCCATCATTTTCAGTGAGCAGGGAGATCTCAAGCATCACACTTAAGTAGTTCTTGAGGCCACTTCCCACCCAGAAACCTCAAAGAGTCCTCCTCACAATCCAGCACTCACCCCAGTGTTGGCATCAGCCTGGCAGGAACTGGAGCCGAACTCTGCTGCTTTCTGTGGACTGCTTCCTTCCAAGGGCAGGCAAACACACCCTAGGGAAAAAAAAAAAGCAGAAAAACACACCAAAATCATCACCAGCATCCCAACAAAGTCGAGCCCAGGCTGGTTTTGTGCAGCACATGGCTACTCTGTTCCTGCCAACTTCTTTCTGCTGCAGACAAGAGCATTTTAATTGCTTTGCGATCTCACCTTTGAGCTGCGCAGGCAGCGCTGGCTGGCGTATGGTCTGGGGTGCACCAGAAGCCGGGCTGCGAGGGCTCGCAGGAGAGTCAATGCCTCAGATTTCTCAGTAAAGAAACAGAGTTAAGGAACTTTTTTATATCTGTGCTTAAACAATCCTGCAGCAACATTTAAAACAAACAAAAACAAAAACCAACCAGACTTAGCTGCACACAGGCAGCTAATCAGTAGCTGACCCCTAATCTATGGTACATGGGTGGACCCAGAATGGGTGCCAGGGCATCCCCGCAGCGCTCTGGTCTGAGTTCTCAGCACCACGCTGGGGAGAGAAACGCTTGTTCTGGTACAGTCTCCCTGAAACCATTTGCAAGCTGGTTCGGTAAAGGGCACCTCTGCCTCAAAGGCACTGGTAGGAGCTGGCTGGCTGCAGCGAATCTGCGCTCCAACCCAAGAGCTGGGCACTTCTAGGAATGGGGAAACCCCTTGTGCTAAGACACGTCACAGATTGTGCACACAGGCAGCTGACCGCAGGCCCCAAACTGCTCCTTGCTGTGTCTCTCCCCTGATGCCAGCCAGACTGCGCCCTCCGTTTTCCCCACGAGAAGCAAGACAGTCCCCACAGACACAATTTGCAGCTCTGAAGCTATCAGCTGTTTCTGTGTCCAAATCACCCTCTGCTGCCCAGGGGTCTTCCCTCCCCCAGTTCCTGCAGCTTTTCCTACCTCTGTCCGGCCCCTTGCTCCTGTCTCATCTCTGGGGTGGGCTCCAGGCATGGGTGCAGACAGGTCCTGCGCTGGCTGTTTCCTGCGTGCAGAAGAGCTGTCTGCCTCCCGCAGCACAGGCCAGGCTTGATGGCATCACTAAAACAGAAATGGGGAAGAGAGGAAGGTCAGCCAAACCCCAAAAGTACTGCTCCCCACCTCCTAGAACTGCTCCTGACCAGAGGGGCTCAGCTCTTGGCATCAGTAAGAGACCAGAAACCCATGCTGGGGGTACCACAGGCCAGTGTCTGAGCCGAGGATCTCACACAGGGAGGATACACAGCAGTTTGCAGCACCGAGCTATGAGAGCATGAATGGTTTAGTTCTGCAGCATCCCAGTTTGCAGTTAGCTCCCCCAGACACACACCCCACAAATTATTTCCCTAAACTTGAGGGCTTATGGATGATACCCAGGAGATGCCTGGGAGAACAGGGTGCCTGACTGAGACACCACCCCAGGCACACACATCCCTCACACACCCCTGTCCTGGCCTCCTGGGCTCAGCCAAAACTCACATTCTCAGCCTGGAGCCGCGGGACTGCCTGCTGCCACGCCGGCCACCCCATCTCCTGGCAGATTTGGGAACACCAGTTCCTCCATGGACAATTCCAGGACCTGTGCACCCTTCCCAGCACAGCACTGCTGGCTAAATACCACAGCCAGCCAAATCCAACCCACCTCCTGGGGAGCAAAGGTCCTCCGAGTCAACCACACAGGAGATCTGTGCCATTGTCTTACTTGCAAAGGTCCCAACATCACCCTCACCCCTGAATTTTCTAGCCTCCGATGTGCCTGCTCCCCACCGTGCCATGGGGCACTTGGTCACATCCCTTACAGAACAGTCCTGCCTGGACTGGATGCAAGAGAAAAGGAGGAGTAAATCAGCTCACCCAAAGGCATCAGAGCCCTGCGATTCGCTCCCCAGCACCTGCACACAGCGGAATTGCAGTGGGATGTTTCCTTACCTGTTCAGCACAAGATGCAGCATTTACTCCCTCTCCCTTGCACCCACACATGCAGCTCTGGGATCCTGCCTCAGCCAGGAGGACATCAAGGCCAAGCAAGAATTGTGCAGGAAACCCTTTTCCTAACAGGAGCGTGAACCCTGTGCAAGCGAAACCAAATCAAAGTGCTTTCAGGTGGATTTTACCATCACCCACCAGGGCGAGGTGCAACAGTGCCTCTTCTCCTCCCTAAAAGCCCTGATGACAGCCTGGCACCGAGCCCATGAGGGGTGTTGAGGAAGTCAGCTCAGTCCCAGGCAGCACAAACCCACAGCGGCAGGGTGGTCTCCGAGGCTGGCTCAGCCTCACAGCCTTTCCTTGAGGCACACAGATCAGCAGCACTTCCCCATCACTTGATATCAGCTCGACGCTAAGTATCATCTGCCCTGAATTACTGGGAAGGGGCAGGGGGGGGAGGGGTGTTCTTAAAAGCCTTTTTGGCTCAGGCATCAAAATCATCCTTGCTTTTGCCAGCATATTTCCTTTACGCCCCAAACAGATGTAACCGGGATCCGATTACCTGGGAAGACTGCACTCGTTCCTGCTCCGAGGGACCTCTCAGCAAACCTGTGATGAAGGGCTCCTTCCTCTCGCCGCTGCAGTTCACAATGCCGGGGACGGCCGCAAGCCTTCTGTAGCATCGCCTGATGCACGAGGGAGGCGAGCAGAGACAAAAACACCACGTTCTCTCTTGGCATCGCTTTGGACATGTGTTTACTGTGCCTGTAACACAAGAGGAGTCTTGTTTGGATTGCAGTCTTGAGTGCTCCAGTTTGGCAAAGGGGATGTCGAAGAAGCACCAAGAACATTAACAAATGGCTCAGCTATGACTCCAGTGTCACCTTCCCCTTGTCAGAGAAAGGCCAGTGCCCTTAGATCCACCTCCAGGGTTTGATAACCTGGTCTGGAGTACTTCTCTGTACAGAGAGAGGAGCGAGTGTAATTCTCCCTGGAAGAGGGAGGAAACATGTTACAATGACCACCCTATCCCAAAGCTTTGCAGGGACTCACTGCTTCAAAGCAGTGCAATAACTGCTTTGGATCCCCCCTTGCCCAGCTTTCGTGCTCACCATCTCCCGAGGGCTGGTAGGTACCAACACAGAGCTGCGACTCCCTCCCTGCTACAGCAAGCTATTAGGATTGCCTAAAACCCACTGGCTCATGCAGGAGCCAGGAGAGAAGCAAGGAAGTAGCACAGCACTCTGGTTTGGTCTGGTAATCTGGAGATGATGGTGTTGAAGTGGGGCTATCTTCCCAACCCATCCTCATTGTCCAAGCCCTGCAAGGAAGACAGCACGTGCCTATGTCCAAGTGCAAAGGTGTAGTCTAGTTACACGCCCTTCACAGCTCCTCGTGCTCTTGGAAAACAAAAACATTAAGTTAAAGATTAGCCCTCCCTTGGGGAAGCAGAGAGACACGCGAGGGACAGGGAGGGCTCTTGGAGGCCTGGGTCCATCCAAAACAGACAGGTCCTTTTGCTCTCACGCAGCCATGTTCCTCTCTGGTTCTCCCCTCGAAGTCAGACTCTTCCCTTCAGTACGCATGTGATGACCAGATTAGTCTAAGGGCCCACCACACCTTGTCACAACCCAAGAGTAAGACAGAAGATACCTCCTCGTTGGAGGAGAGCCACCTCCAGAGAGGGTCGGGGAACCAATAGCCCCAACCAAGATTCACACAGCAGCAGGTAAGAGACAAACACCCACAAAACAGCCCACCAAAGGTCTACTTCGCCCCGAGGCAATCAACACAGCAGGACTCCTCAGAAACCTCAGTTCCTGCTCCTACAGAAACCAGCCAGCCCTTTGTAACAATTAAAAAACATTAAATAAACCCACAAGAATTAAAGAAAAAAAAAAGCCCGGTCCCTGAGCTCCGACCCCACTAGATGTCTCCCTTGCCCAAGGCACAAGGGCTCCTGAAGCACCACCAAGAAGGTCCAAGGAAGTGGCGAAGGGGCAGGGCTGCAGGCTACAAACCCCAGACCCCTCTCCCAAAGGCCAGCGGGGGAGGGAGCCAAGAGGAAAAAGAAGGAATGAGTGGGCAGGGAAGGGAAACAAGTGTAGGCAGCACTGGATGGAGAACTGAGCTACACAGCTCACAACAGCTGGCCTTGCCTGCGAGGTGCCCAAACGAGGTACTCTGAGGGCGGGAAAGCAGCTCTGAATCAGCCTGGAAAGTTCCATCCCTCAGGTTAAAGGTCCAAGTCCAAGAGTTCAGAGAATAGTTTGGATTTAAGGGACCTTTAAAGGTCATCTAGTCCACCCATGCCCCCCAGCCACGAGCAGGAACATCTTCAAGGAGATCAGGTTGCTCAGAGCCCCGTCCAGCCTGACCTGGGATGTTTCCAGGGATGGGGCATCCACCACCTCTCTGGGCAACCTGGGCCAGTGCCTCACCACACTCACAGAAAATAATTTCTTCCTAACATCTAATCTAAATCTCCCCTCCTCCAGTGTAAAACTGTTCCTCCTCATCCCATCACTCCCCTTCCTGATCAAGAGTCCCTCCCCAGCTCCCCTGGAGCCCCTTTAGGCACTGGAGGGGGCTCTAAGGTCTCCCCGGAGCCTTCTCTTCTCCAGGCTGAACCCCCCCAACTCTCCCAGCCTGTCCTCCCAGCAGAGGGGCTCCAGCCCTCGCAGCATCTCCGGGGCCTCCTNCTGCTCCAACAGGTCCGTGTCCTTCTGATGTTGGGGGCCCCAGAGCTGGACACAGTACTGCAGGGGGGGTCTCACCAGAGCAGAGTTCATCAGTTTGCTGATGGCCAACAGCCCACTTTGATTTTATGCTCCCCCCACCCACCAGCAGCTCCCAAGTTAGTCCCCTTCTGCCTCAGCACTCAGAGGCATCAGAAGAAAGAGTCGTCTACTTGTTTCACATTAAAAAAACCCCAATTGTCAGACCCCAAATGCTACATTTCATTTTGATGTGGTGCATTTCTGATACCACAGGATTTAGGCAGCACAAATCCAGCCTTAGTTTGTACTCAAAGCTAGCAGGGGTGAAACACTGCTGAACTGGGGATAGGAATTGTTAACAGTCACACCGAGAGGCAGCAAGACAAGGGGTTTGTATAATCCAGCGGCAGCTTGGAGGTGGAGCAGAGTCAGACTTGTCCCCAGGCACACAAAAAATAAGAGGGTCTGACATTTGCATCTCGTTGCACCGGTCGTCTTAGAAACTGTGAGAAAAGTAAAGAGATCGGGGAACCCAGTGAAGTCATCGGGGGCAACCTCTCACCCCAGGAAGCCAACACAAACAACAGGGTCAGGGAACAGGGAGCCAAGAGGATTTCATGCTGCCAGGAGCTATTGGGATACCTACAGGGGGCCGGGGGGGAAAGGAAAGGCTGCATCCCCTGGAAGTGAACCCAGGCAAGGCTGCCTGGAGGTCAGCACCGTGAGTGGCCGGTCCCAAACGGGAACAGATGACTTACAGGAGGCAAGCCACCAGGAAAAGCATGCCAGGTCTTTGGGAGGAATTACAGCTGATGAATCAAAGGAAAACATCCCACACAATTGCTTGGAAAGCCTTCTCGCACAGCCTGGCTGGGGCAGCCCAGCTGCTCCCATGAACGTGCACAGCAAGAGGACCAAGCTAAGGGTCTGCCTCTGCACCCCAAGAAACACGGACCATCCTGCTCCGCAACCCTGCTCTCTGGGATGCCGCATGCTATTCCAGGCAATTTCACACCCACAGCAGTTTTGGGTGCTTAGAAAGCCCTTTGGGGGTCAAAGAGGAGTTGACCCAGGGCACATGAAGCACTTTCTCCTACTCTTTTTCACCTAAAAGCTTTCCGTTTTCTCCAGACAAGGCTTTAAGGCTCAGTCTTGCTCAGGGAGAAGCCAGCAGAGATGCCCTGCAGGGCAGCAGACTGACACACTGCAGAGAACACGCTGTACAGAAATGCTCTCTTTGTGCCCCCCAACACAATTGATGAGCACAGCAGCTGCACCCCGCTCTGCTCCATGCCGCAATTCACTTGATGGCACATGGCATGGTGCCTGCCGACTTCCCGGCCCTGGATCTCATGCCAGCTCTCCTTCTGCTTGGCCGATCCCCACTCCCTCCTGTCCTTCTGCTTGGCTGGCCCCAGGCATCCATGCACGCCATGGAGTGCTCCCTTACTTGCTCTTGGCTGGCCCTTCTACCAGCAGATCTCCTTTGGTCTCACAAAGACCAGCCCCGCTTCCTGTATCTCACTGTACAGGATCACCTCCTCCTTTGCATCACCAGGCGTTTGCTCACTCCTGCAACTGAGCACAGCAAAGTTTAGGGGAGAACTCGCTCCCTTCTCACCCAGCACGTGCACAGCAAACCCAGTGGGGATGGAGAGCCTGCACGTTGCCCAAGTAGAGCTGAAAGGGGTGGAAAACAACCTCCACAGACATTTTAGGGCTTGTCTTATCTAGGAAGACAACAGTCCTTCAAACACACACGTGTGCCTGCCCACCAGAAAAGCATCAGTTCACACTACCGCATGCTGTAATGCTAGCCTGTCCCCACTACTTATGAGCTCTGAAGAAAGCAATTAGATAAAAAAGCAGCTGTGCAGCATCCAACATCCCTCACAAACTAGTAGGCTTGGGTTCTTGCCTCCTTCCTCCAAACCATTTTAGGGCTTGCAAGGAAGAAAGCAGCAAGTTATCTTTGGCCTCCAAATCACCACTTGTATTACTGCTTTGCAATCACATCTGTGCCAGCAGGGAGACTCACTTCACATGCCACTGTCTGCCTGCTGATTTGTTTCCCACACATATTCCCCAGCTTGCTGATGGGGAGATGAGCAGGGAAAGAGCAGAAAAAAAATTAAATCCACCACAGCAGCCAAGCTCATAAGTGGATTGTCTCCATAACATCCTTCAACAACAATGATCACAATCCACTAGGCAGACTTTCTACCTCACAGTTACTCAAATTCTTATCTTATCACGGCTGAAGGCTTACTGTAAGTGCCGAATGCCTCGGCCCTGCTTGGTTTCTCTGCCCAGCGACTCCAGTCTAGTTTGTGCTGCTAAACTGGAGCTCCGCAGCCTGGAAGGGCAGGTTTCCCCCCCTCTCCCTCCCCAGCCCCAGATCCTGGATGCACTGGGAGAACCAGTTCCCATCTCCCGTCTCGCGAGCATTGCGGCATCACCCCAATAGCAAGAGGGAAACACCTTTTCTCCCCTCCACCCCTTGGGAAACATCAAGCGACACTATTTACAGACATGGCAGCTGCCATGGGGTTCCTGGAAAGCGCCTGACTGAACACACGCTGGCATCCCGGTTGTCTGGCGCAGTTGGCAGGCATCTCGGGAGAAATCCAGGGCCAAGAGAGCGAAGTGGGGACCGAGATGTGCTGGCTGGAGGGTCTGCCCAGGTTTGGGAGCAGAGATGTCGACAGACAAGCAGCAGAAAAGCTCTAGGGGGGTGGGTTCCCCATGGCTGCCTCTCGACATGGAGCAGACAGGCAAGCCACCTACACAAAGAAGCAGAGCTTGCGCCTAATCCAGCACTTTCCCTCCCAGGACTCACAGTGGGGGACAAGAATGACAGCAGCTTTTATAATTCAGGAATGCACTGTCACCCATGGGGAACACAAGATACTTGCGATAAGCCAGCTCTTACCGTCACCTCATTTAAGTCCAGCTGTCAGGCAGTTCAGCAACTGCAAGA
>VUYV01000136.1:1776720-1858150 GCA_008711295.1 Anarhynchus alexandrinus
TAACTTTTTCCAATTTAAAAAAACCCAATTGTCAGACCCCAAATGCTACATTTCATTTTGATGTGGTGCATTTCTGATACCACAGGATTTAGGCAGCACAAATCCAGCCTTAGTTTGTACTCAAAGCTAGCAGGGGTGAAACGCTGTTGACCTGGGGATAGGAATTGTTAACAGTCACACCGAGAGGCAGCAAGACAAGGGGTTTGTATAATCCAGCGGCAGCTTGGAGGTGGAGCAGAGTCAGACTTGTCCCCAGGCACACAAAAAATAAGAGGGTCTGACATTTGCATCTCGTTGCACCGGTCGTCTTAGAAACTGTGAGAAAAGTAAAGAGATCGGGGAACCCAGTGAAGTCATCGGGGGCAACCTCTCACCCCAGGAAGCCAACACAAACAACAGGGTCAGGGAACAGGGAGCCAAGAGGATTTCATGCTGCCAGGAGCTATTGGGATACCTACAGGGGGCCGGGGGGGAAAGGAAAGGCTGCATCCCCTGGAAGTGAACCCAGGCAAGGCTGCCTGGAGGTCAGCACCGTGAGTGGCCGGTCCCAAACGGGAACAGATGACTTACAGGAGGCAAGCCACCAGGAAAAGCATGCCAGGTCTTTGGGAGGAATTACAGCTGATGAATCAAAGGAAAACATCCCACACAATTGCTTGGAAAGCCTTCTCGCACAGCCTGGCTGGGGCAGCCCAGCTGCTCCCATGAACGTGCACAGCAAGAGGACCAAGCTAAGGGTCTGCCTCTGCACCCCAAGAAACACGGACCATCCTGCTCCGCAACCCTGCTCTCTGGGATGCCACATGCTATTCCAGGCAATTTCACACCCACAGCAGTTTTGGGTGCTTAGAAAGCCCTTTGGGGGTCAAAGAGGAGTTGACCCAGGGCACATGAAGCACTTTCTCCTACTCTTTTTCACCTAAAAGCTTTCCGTTTTCTCCAGACAAGGCTTTAAGGCTCAGTCTTGCTCAGGGAGAAGCCAGCAGAGATGCCCTGCAGGGCAGCAGACTGACACACTGCAGAGAACACGCTGTACAGAAATGCTCTCTTTGTGCCCCCCAACACAATTGATGAGCACAGCAGCTGCACCCCGCTCTGCTCCATGCCGCAATTCACTTGATGGCACATGGCATGGTGCCTGCCGACTTCCCGGCCCTGGATCTCATGCCAGCTCTCCTTCTGCTTGGCCGATCCCCACTCCCTCCTGTCCTTCTGCTTGGCTGGCCCCAGGCATCCATGCACACCATGGAGTGCTCCCTTACTTGCTTTTGGCTGGCCCTTCTACCAGCAGATCTCCTTTGGTCTCACAAAGGCCAGCCCCGCTTCCTGTATCTCACCGTACAGGATCATCTCCTCCTTTGCATCACCAGGTGTTTACTCACTCCTGCAACTGAGCACAGCAAACTTTAGGGGAGAACTTGCTCCCTTCTCACCCAGCACATGCACAGCAAACCCAGTGGGGATGGAGAGCCTGCACGTTGCCCAAGTAGAGCTGAAAGGGGTGGAAAACAACCTCCACAGACATTTTAGGGCTTGTCTTATCTAGGAAGACAACAGTCCTTCAAACACACACGTGTGCCTGCCCACCAGAAAAGCATCAGTTCACACTACCGCATGCTGTAATGCTAGCCTGTCCCCACTACTTATGAGCTCTGAAGAAAGCAATTAGATAAAAAAGCAGCTGTGCAGCATCCAACATCCCTCACAAACTAGTAGGCTTGGGTTCTTGCCTCCTTCCTCCAAACCATTTTAGGGCTTGCAAGGAAGAAAGCAGCAAGTTATCTTTGGCCTCCAAATCACCACTTGTATTACTGCTTTGCAATCACATCTGTGCCAGCAGGGAGACTCACTTCACATGCCACTGTCTGCCTGCTGATTTGTTTCCCACACATATTCCCCAGCTTGCTGATGGGGAGATGAGCAGGGAAAGAGAAGAAAAAAATTAAATCCACCACAGCAGCCAAGCTCATAAGTGGATTGTCTCCATAACATCCTTCAACAACAATGATCACAATCCACTAGGCAGACTTTCTACCTCACAGTTACTCAAATTCTTATCTTATCACGGCTGAAGGCTTACTGTAAGTGCCGAATGCCTCAGCCCTGCTTGGTTTCTCTGCCCAGCGACTCCAGTCTAGTTTGTGCTGCTAAACTGGAGCTCCGCAGCCTGGAAGGGCAGGTTTCCCCCCCTCTCCCTCCCCAGCCCCAGATCCTGGATGCACTGGGAGAACCAGTTCCCATCTCCCGTCTCGCGAGCATTGCGGCATCACCCCAATAGCAAGAGGGAAACACCTTTTCTCCCCTCCACCCCTTGGGAAACATCAAGCGACACTATTTACAGACATGGCAGCTGCCATGGGGTTCCTGGAAAGCGCCTGACTGAACACACGCTGGCATCCCGGTTGTCTGGCGCAGTTGGCAGGCATCTCGGGAGAAATCCAGGGCCAAGAGAGCGAAGTGGGGACCGAGATGTGCTGGCTGGAGGGTCTGCCCAGGTTTGGGAGCAGAGATGTCGACAGACAAGCAGCAGAAAAGCTCTAGGGGGGTGGGTTCCCCATGGCTGCCTCTCGACATGGAGCAGACAGGCAAGCCACCTACACAAAGAAGCAGAGCTTGCGCCTAATCCAGCACTTTCCCTCCCAGGACTCACAGTGGGGGACAAGAATGACAGCAGCTTTTATAATTCAGGAATGCACTGTCACCCATGGGGAACACAAGATACTTGCGATAAGCCAGCTCTTACCGTCACCTCATTTAAGTCCAGCTGTCAGGCAGTTCAGCAACTGCAAGATAGTGGCTCTGGCTTTCTCCAACGAGTTAGGAGTCTCTCACTACACACCGATAACACTAAGATCAAGAAGGTACGTTAAATGCCCATTTTTAAGCAGATACAGCTGAACAAAGTCCTCTGGTCTTGTGTCCATATACGATCTAGCAGGGAGGTGCTTTCACATAAAAGGACACAGGGTTTTTGCCCTACCTTGCTCACCCCAGAGTACAGTCTCCTCAGCAACAAGAAAACCTCAGACCTTAATTTCTGTATTACCAATAGATGAACCTGAAAAGGAAACATAAGAGCAGCCTCTCAGTAAGCTGCAGGAGACTGAACACAAACTTCAAGCCTTGCAGTTCCAGACTGAGTTTTGGCAGTGGCCAGCTCGTTTCTATTCAGCACTGAGTGACTATTAGGGCTAGTCAGAAGACAAGATATCCACACTACCCAAGTTACAGCCTCTCTTAGAGCAGTCCAGATGACTTCTTTATGAGATGCTGGAGGCAGGTAATTGCTCATCTGAACTGCTAAGTTAAATATCCACAACAGAGAGGGTGGCTGCTTCTCCAGAGCAAAACAACCAGCAGCTTCTGCTCAAGAGAAGCCCAGAGAAGCCACCATGGGACACAACAGTCTGAACTGCAGCTCAGTTGTTTCCTTACCAGGAGTAAACAACTGTGGGACTGGTAAATCCACCTTCCTCTGGAATTAATCCTTTCGGTGGCACATGCCAGCGCTGCAAGGCCTTGCCTCAGCAGATCTCCAGTGATCTTCATGGCAGCCCAGCCTCTTCGTGCAAGCACAGCTGGCTACAGACACAGCAACGGGCTTGGCGAGCACACAGAGAGGATAACTAGTGGGACAGAAAGACATTTTGTGACATGAGTGGACAGATAGCATCTTTCAGCAGGGAATGCTATAGCCAAGGCAGCATTGCTCCTTAGAACAACAGAGTCCTGGTCTAGAGTTCATTGGCACAGGTAGAAATCTTTCACATCTGCTGCGCTTACAGTAAGAAGGATGACAGCTTCTTTACGAACACACAGAGCTTCCAAAGAAGAACAGCATGGAGGGTTGCCTTGGAGACTGCAGTAAGCAATGTGCTGCCAGATGACTGGGTCTCATACCACAGCAGGAGCTTGCCAGAAGGGTGATCTCAGCAGTGCGTGCTGCATTATCAAACATTCCTGGAGGAAAGACTGAATCTGTGCAAGGATGGGGTGAATCAGGCCACGCGGAAGGTGGTTCTTTATGTTACCATTAGTCATGTTCTTTGGCTTTGCCCCCCCAGCACAGCCACAGTGCTGGTCAGAGCAGAGAAACCTCTCTTCCCCACAACAGCAGCAGTCCCTCCCTTTGCACCCAGAGGTTGGCAGGACCGGTGTGTGGTACAAGGCTGCAAGGGGGAACACAGACCCACTAACCACCCAGTAGTTCCCCAGCAGAGCTGCAAATACAGCTCCCTATGCCTGGTCAAACTAGGATAGAAAAAATGAGTTGAAGAACCCACTGCTCATTTTGGATAAACCATGAAACAGCCTCCCAAGCAACCCTTGACAATAAACAAAGCTTCTCATCGCACAAGTTATTACACTACCACAGACCTCTTACCCACTACCAAGTTTTCACCCTGCCCTAAGTATTTCTGGAATTACCTTAGCAGTGGACCATTGGACTTGCTTCTAGTTTTGTCCCTTGCACAGCCACACTTTAAACATTTATTTCCCCCTTCTTGTGCGGGCTCCCATTTGACAGCGTATCCAAGGTCTGATCCCACTCATCTTTCATGGAAAATGGCTTTATCCCGTCACGACCAATCTATTTAGCAGACGATATTTTAAGAATTACTTCAGCATTGCAGTCAAGCTACTGGTTACACAGCATTGGCAGCACAGACAGGATAATAAAGTGATCCATGGGAAAATCCTCAGCTTGTTAAGAAAAAAGAGAGAAATCAAGCTGCTTAACTAAGTTCTAGACACAAGCCATCGGTTTGCCGTTTAGTTCAACATTACGGGGGTGATCTTCCCAGTTTCCACCAGTTGCAGTTCTGCTTATACTCTGCAGAAAAAAAAAAGCCTTCTACAAATCCGTAACTCCTATAAAGGACGACAGCTCTCGGTACTCATGCTACCAATGCTTGTCAGTCTTCGAGACAAGTATCACTATAGTGGCACCATAACATTCTCCTTTCAAAAGCCTTTTTATTCAGGACATATATCAAAGTGACCCAGAAAGAGTTAACCAGTACTCAAGTCATTTGACAAGCATTAACCCACTGTAGCTTTGCGCTGGCCACTCTTCCAGTGCAGGGCTGGAATCAAGGAGGGGAACACATCAGGTAGAGGATTAGGAAAACATCTCTCATGGTGACAAATCTGCCAGGCTCCCAAGGGAAACGATGAAAACCCTGCTGCTTGAGTCACTTAAAACTGGACCCAGTACAGGAAAAACTAGTGTAGGGAACAAGCCTTCTCCCATAGGGGGAAAATGGAGAAGTTGGATGACCTCAGATCTTTCCCATCTCCAGTTTTTGTGGTTCCAGGAATTTGCAGAGGCGAGAGCTTACACAGTGCAGAACAGGTAAGTTAGATGATTAACGGTTGCTACCAAACCTGCCAGAGTGAGTCAACCCGATCAACGAGGCTCATACAACAGCATTTGGGCCCTGGACTGCTAGGACCACACTCAGCTTCTAACAAGAGAAAAGACTTCAGCACCCACAGGAAAACCCACAGCCTGTGCAACAGCCAGGACAACAAAAGACAGTGAGTTTACAACAGCCACCTTTTAGTCTTGAAGGGTCTGATCTCCAAGCCCAAACATTAGAGACAGAAGTTATCTGATGAGGAATTTACACTTCACATTGTGAAATCATGATGTTTATGTGTTTTCAGACAAATTCTACCAGTTACTTAATGAGTCGGAGGCCTCAGAAAAACAAGTAGTCGAGGAAACAACCCCAGTAACACTGAACAGAACACTGCTGGTTTTGGTGTTGTTTAAGAGCTACATGCTTCAAAACCAGACTTACCCATTACTAGCTGGAGTGAAGAAGAAAAGCTAGGAAAAGCTCATTCCTTGATTAATATCAGCCTCTCGTGCTTTCTTTTGGAGACAACTGCTGCTAATGCCTGGAAGATACTGGACTAGACAGATCATTAGTTTTCTAGCAAATCCCAGCAAGCACAAGATAACTTGAACACACGGTTCATCCATCAGAGACCTGCACTGGCCACTGCATTCCCCAATACGTGAGCAGATAAACCCACAACGAGAAATCAACCCTCTGAGCCTGCCTGGATTTCTGGAAGGTAGCAATTGCCCCTGCAAGGACGCTTGGCCTTGACAGAGACTTGGCAGAGCAGCTAGGAGGTCTATTACTATTGTCGTTCTAGCAGAGAGCCAGCCTGCCTGTTAAAACAAGGTATTTGCAGGGTGATGAATTCCGATTTCAAGATAATTTATAGCCTTAGTAAATAAACAGGCTTATGGCTGTTTAAACACTGTTTAAACAGTCATATACAATAGCCCTGGGCAAGCACACTAAAGAACAGAAGAGTTGTCTGAGCTGGGAAGGGATAGCAGAGGAAAGCAAGTGAAACTCAAAGCACTTCCCATCACAAATGAAATTCTTCCCCTCTCCAAAACACCACCTCACCCCACTCCCCCAAGCATAGTTCTCACTCACCCTTCTACCCACACCTCTGCACCAGAAGTCCAAGACATCTTTAACACGACAGGCTACCACGTTACCTTTCACCACTGCCTTTTACACTGCTCGATCCAACTTGCTGCACATGAGTTCACACCAATTTCACCCCACCTGTTCAGGCAAATGTATACAGTAAAAATTTTAGTTATAATTTTTGCTGTTGTTAAGCTTTTGTACTTTGTGTGTTTGGGGTTTTTTGGGGTTCTTTTTAAGTGGGCTTGATAGGACTGGAAAGCCTGCAGACTAGTTTAGACACCAAATTATGACACCTTTGAAATCAGGGTCATGGGGATCCACTTCATTTTTGTTCTGTTACCAGAGGTGCTTTAGAGGGGCTGCACATCCCACAGCACAACTACAGCCGTGGTCATCAAGGCTGAAGCAGAGAAGGAGCAGAGATGTCCTTTGCTTCATTTCAGATGTGTTCCTGCAGGCAAGCTGCAATAGCTTGTTATTCCAAGAACAAGAGAAATTATTAAGGGCTGAAGGCACCAACTTTGGAGAAAGCAGCTAAAAAGTGCAAGAAAGGAAACAGCCAGTGTACAGATACCAAAACACACTAATCCTCTGGACAGTGGAATTATTCTGGACAATGCAAGGGACTGGATATTCCCTCACAGTCATGGGATGAGAGGAAAAGGAAAGTTTCAGCTGCCTACCCAGGACCGCTCCCAGGAGGAAGGTTCAGATGAATCTCTTCTTCCAGGGAAGGGACAGGGTGTTCTCCCCACGACCAGCTTATCACCCCACTGCGGCACGCAGAGGAATATAGGAACAGCCCTACTACGGCCAAGAGCATGGAGGAGATGAACTCATTCCCTCCCCCATGCGCTTGTTCCTATAGATGAAGCCACTCGGAATATTTATCCCGTGATTTGATCATGCCTATGGGCCTGCTTGGCTTGCTGCCCTGAAGAGATTACAAGCAAGGAAAGGTAAGTTGTTAGCCAAGGGTGGCAAGGCCTCCATCCCCACACAGCAGCTAGGATGTGTTCAGCAAGACTGCCACCCCAAGCAAAGCTGTTACAGACTCAGAGCAGTACACCCTGCCGTTTGCTGCTGGGCTTGCTGGCACCTCAGCCAGGGACATGGTCAGAGCAGCAAGGGGAGCTCAGCAAGCTGGAGCTTACACCACGACTGAAGTATGAGTTAGAGACAACAGGAGCCAGGGATGAGGGAGAAGACAGTCTTGTGCGTACAGGATCTGAACAGCCTCTCTTGGACAAGAGACAGCTTCTATGCCAGTCTGCTGCTGCCTTGTCAAATAGCCTCAAGCAATCCTCTCAGCCCCTCCATTTCCTTCTCTACGACAGGACAATGCTTCAGAACCACCTTTGTAATGAGAAAACACACAAGATATTGCTATCACAGCAAATGACCTCATACAGACATGCAGAAGGCTTCACCCCAGCAAATATGTTCCACAGAGATGACGTTTGCTCACCTGAGGAAACAACGCAGGGCTGGCAACAGCTCCCAGGAGCCGTAAGCATCAGACCCTCAATTTACTGTATTTCACCCAAAGTGAACACAGCTCTCACTGTGAAGGCTGCCAGGGCTGCCCATCCCTCCCACACCCAGCAGGAAGGGTTCACGGATATGGGAAAGGAAAGCTGAGCACACGTTCTGGTCCTGGCCCAGAGGGTTGGCATCAGAGTTCACATGTTTGGATTTAGAGCTGAATTGCCACAAAACTCAGAGAAGCTCAAGATACAGCCTGTGTCATGTCTATACATGTGCTATGACTACGTCCGAGCCAACTGGAAGTCCTGTGGCTGCATTAACTCAGTGCCAAATCAGCACTAAAGGATCCCACCTCTTAACTGAGTTCACCACTGCTACAGGGTGCCAGTTCAGACCTGGTTCACATCCAAATGTCTCTGAATACAAGCAAAAGGAACACGCAACTACCTGCAAAATACCATACAGAGGCACCCAGAAAGAAACAGGCCAGGTTCAGAGTGAAGTCAGGCTGTCCAGGGTCACCATCTCAGTCTCCTGAAAGTTAGTTCTCCAATATGCTGGAGCACCCTGCCCAGGGCATGACGAGCCACAGTAGTCACCTAAAGTCATAGGACACACAAGAAAAAGTCAGGTTGGCTAAGGCTTCATCTCACATCTGACCCAGAACACCATCAGAATAGCTAGGGTGCCTAACACCAAGCCAGGCACTAGTGGGTGCCACATGAAACACCCGGAGACACCTCTAACCCATTTACTGTCTCTTCTTTCTCAGAAACTTAGAGAGGTTTAGGCTATTTCCCAAACCTTCCCACCAGCCCCAGTTTCTGCTCACAGGCGTAGGTGTTACTGAGAATCGCTGCTGCTGGGAAGAATCGTTCAGCAAACACACTTTGAACAGGATCCATATAGAAGAGGTTTGTATTTCCTGAATGGAAACGAAACCCCTTTATATAGGCTGGATTGGAGATTCAATGGCCAAACTGTTCCCTTCAGACCTTATTTTCTTTGGACCTTGAGTATACCCCACATGAGACATCTGGCACAGAGCTTACAGGATACAGTTTGCTTTGGCACTGGCCGGCTTTTGGAGCTCACAGTGTTTAAATAGGATTTTATGAATTGAACAGTCTCACTCTCTTCTGTAATGCTTCAAATTAAGGTTTCCACATATGCCTTTAATAGAGATTCACTAAGACACTTATTGCATGTTAAATAAACATCACTCAGTGAAATAGAACACCCTCATTGAGGATTAACAAACATACAATTCAGTCAGGCTGCTGCAGCTGTTAAACCTCAAATACAACTTCAATGTCATAATCAGTCATTTTATTAAGATAATAATTGCCCTATTAATGCTAATTAAATGACTAATGCCTTTACACTCCTGTGACGCTGTTCACCGATAATCCCTAAAGCAGACGCAGCAGTCAGTCCCCCCTCCATCTCCAGAGGGGCACAGGTTAGTAAACAGGACAGCCAGGAGTTGCTCACTGTCCACTACTTCAAATAAGCTTCCAGAGAGAAGGTAGCGAAGCACAATCTGGCTTTTTGGAGAATGAAGGGGGTCTGTGCAAAAAAAAAAATACCATCTTCCTGAAAAATTATCCAAAGGATGAGAGACTCAAGCTTATTTTCAACCAGGTAAGCGGAGCAGAGCGATAACTACTGCTCAACATCACTATAGAGCTAGCAATGTAGAAAGGGATCGCTGCCCTAACCACAAGGCACACGTCATGCCAAGAACACCTCACCGGGACCTTATTTGGAGGCCTGGGGAAGCCCAGACAACCTGCAAGCCCAGCACTCTGCTCCAAGGTGCTCAAGCCAGGAGGTAGAAGGGGAACGGAGGATGCCGATGTGCTGCACCTCCCAGCATGACCTCGCAAGCTGAGCTCTTTCCCCAGGAGCATCTCGAGCTATGCAGGCTCCCAGCTCTGCGCCGAGTACAGCAGACACAGCTGTTCAGCCCCCACAGTCTAGGCACTCGTGCAGTAGTCAGGACCAGACTCCGTTGCCCGGCTGTTCAGGCTGACCTTCCATCATGAGATGGACCAGATGTTCCAGCATGGGCTATGAAGGGGCTTAGCAGCAGCCTCGGTGCCTGAAGCCAGAGCTATGTTGTAACACTTGGCTTGCTACGCAAGAGAGATTCCCCTGCCCCTCATTCCCAGATTTTTGGTAGTGATTATTACTTTAAAAGTTTAAAATAAGGAAAGCAAAAGTGGATTCCTTGCATCCTCATCATTTTAATTGGAAGAATATCTTCCATAAATGGTAAACGTAATTGACCTCATCTCAAAAGAGGCAGGGAGGAGCAAGTTATCACTTGCCATGTGATAGTAACCTTTAGTGTAGCTCAGGGATTCAGCCTATTAGCACAGGCAGGCTCCCATTTGTTAGACTATAAAATAACACATTGCCAAGCCCTATAATGGACTGCAGATTTAGATATTGATTAATTGTTAAAATATCTCTGAAATGTTCTAAGTTAAAAGGGAAATGACCTCATGTTTCCTTTGAGACTCTTCACCTTCCTCCCGCTCCAAGAATTTCCACAGCATGGCTTGCTGTGCTCCCTGCCATCCCCTTGCTGCAGGGGACTACAGCACAACTCGCACGAGCCCCTCTTCAGAGCTCAGCTCACTGTCTAAAGCAACGCCAGCCAAACCCAGCTACAAAAAACCAACCTAAACAGACTCCTTGTTAACCTGTTCACCTCTCACGCAAGCTTCCTCTGCTGGCATTGAAGGAAAAAAGGAAAGAAAAAAAGGGGCAAAAAAGTCAGACTCAAGCCAAAAGCTTTTCAAAGACTGACCTCCATGGTTCAGGTCACTTCATAACTAGACACATCGTGGTTTGAACATAGAAAACAAGACAGAGAGAAGATAGAGCTTTGCTGATCCCCTAAAGCTTTTCCATGGGAGGCACTGCCTGTTCCAAGCCCCTGAGCCTATAGCTGATTTTATTTCATTCACTTCTTTCCTGTTCTTCAGAAAAAAGGATGAGCAAGAGGATAGGAGCACCAAGGGCTCTTGAGATACTCAAGCACACATAAATGTCACACCAGCCCGCCAAAGTAGGCATGTTTGAAATTCAAGGTGCTTGGATCAGAGTGTGATCTCAACAGGAGAGAAACACTGAATCCTGCTCCAAGCCCGAGGCTCCAGAGAAGACATTTGGCAAGACCAGGAAGGGGAGACCGGTAACCATGACAACCACTCATTTCTTAGTATCAGACAAGAAGAATGACTCCTGAAGACAAGCCCTGTGACCACTGCTTCCATTCCCCTGTCCCGGGAGAGCTCTCCATTAGCCGTGCCACACACAGAACTACACCCAGGAATGTAACACAGGCTCCCCCTTAATTAAGAGACACCCCCCCTCTCCAATAACCATACCTTCTCTCTGCACACTCATAGGGAGCTGCCGAATTTCTTACATCTGGGTGAGAATCTTCCCCATTTCAAAACTAATACAGACTGATGCCAGGCAGTCATCTCTGAGCATTTGGCTTCCAAAGGCTGAAAAGAGAAAGAAAAAAAAAACCAGACGAAAAAGCCATATGAAAATTAAGAACATGGGTGCTAAGAAACAGCCAAAGTTTAAGGAAATCCACCATTTTGTGGCAGAGCTTCATCCACCCAGAATAGCAGAAATGATTCTGAAATGTGCAACTTAGTTCTCATTGTTATTCACCATACACGTCAGGTAAGCAGCTTTCATCTCCACTGGGCAACCACATCACTGGTTTTTATGATCTGTGCACAGTGCATAAAATTAGGAATAAAATTAAAACTATTCAGATCTCAGCATTAACACGACCACGGTGCAGGCAAAAGGCACTGAACTAAGCAGAACCCTCACCCTCCGAGCCCACCTCCCGGGCATCTTAAACAGCTCACACAAGTAAATTCTTCCCCCTACCTTTCACTGCCTTCACATGAGCTGCATCTTCCCAGCACTTAAGGCACCTTTTGATCACGTTGTCCTCCCAGCACGTTCATGTAGATACAAGACAGAGAGCTGCTCCCATAAAAGCTTTGTTTTTCTTTAAAGACAGCAATTTGTTGTTGTTGTTATCTGCTCCTGTTTTGGGGAGAGAAAAAGGCTTCTACATCCCTGGCCACCCGAGGAAGGGCTCCAGCAGCTGGTCAAGCTAGGAATAGAAACTAAGGAGTGGGGAGAAACCCTACATTACTTTTGTGAGTTCCTTAGATCTTGGCCCCAACTCAGGCTTTTTCAAGACGACCTTCGCTTTCTCAAAGCAAGGGTTTTTTCAAAAGCAAAAACATATGTACCCTTGCCTCCTCTCCCAGCAGCATTCCCTAGCTCTCCACCCCCCAGAATGAGATTAGGTCAACATACAATCACTGCACAACTTTATCCCTCCCCAATTCAAATACCATTATGCTGTACTACTCACTTTCCACATTGATTCTCCTCCATGTTGGCAGCCACAGGATCCTGAAAGCAGCACAGCATGGTCTCCTGGATCTGATGCAGAGGAGTTTCAGCCAGGGTCTCCAACATTCACCTCCTGCAAAACCATAGTCCTGTTTTGAGCTCCTCTCCTTCTCCTTCAAGCTTCCAGTTCCCCAGGAAGGGCTACAGAAGCTCACCAAGCAGAAGGCAAGACTAGCCAGATCTCCTCCCCCGAGAAGCAGTATTTAAGCTCAGTCAGGTGCCCAGGTTTAGCCTAATTGGCAGATTTGGGTCAAGCTGCACCTGGCCCTAAACCAAGCCTGGCCTGAATTGAACACACCTTGTCCCCACTACAGACATACACAGCCCAATGTCCACCCGATCATAGAATGGCTTGGGTTGGAAAGGACCTTGAAGATCATCTCGTTCCACTCCCCTGCCCTGGGCAGGGACACCTCCCACCAGCCCAGGTTGCTCCAAGCCCCGTCCAACCTGGCCTTGAACACCTCCAGGCCAGGCTGGATGGATCAGGTCACCATCAGATGTGTTTGCACTGCTAATTGTTCCCTGCGCTGCCCCCAGTTGAGCTGGAGATGTTTTTCGTGCTCTCAGTACAGCCCAGATGTGGCGATGCTGAGAGCATTTGACGTCCGTTGAAGAGCCNAGGGGCTCCAGCCCTCGCAGCATCTCCGGGGCCTCCTCCGGCCCCACTCCAACAGGTCCATGTCCTTCTGGAGTGAGTCAGCTGCCCAAGCAGCTTCCTCCGTGCCAAATAATACTGCCCCATGGGCTGGCATCCAGATGACCAGTTAGCCAGCCAAACTGGGAGTCATGCTACCTGTGTTTGGCTCCTGGCTCTGCGCAAGTCACACCATTTCCCTGTGCTAAAGCTCCGATGCCAGGATCAGATGTCTGCTCTGTGGGGACCTTTGGGTGGCTGTGGGCCAGGACACACGCCCATCCCATGCTAACTCAGAAGCTGATGCAGGGCAGCTTCTCAGCCGTGGGCTCTGTCCCAGAGGGCAGCAGTCGCCTGTTCAGATGGGAGGACTGGCCAACAAGAAAACAGCCCGAGAGCCTACATTTTCCCAGCTAAGGGGTCATCGCCCTTGAGCACCTGCTTTTCTGGCTTGTGTTCATTGCAAGGCACTCCGTGCAATCCGCGTATCCCAAAGAGAAACTCTGTGCCATAAAGAGAGCCAGGACTGTTTCAGATGTCAGTGTCTACAGCTGCTGTGTTGATTTTGAGGGAACAAATGTGCCTAGTGAAGCAGAGAGGTTAACATAACCCTGTCACTGCTCAACGCTACAAAAAGCATTAAGGTTCAAGGAGTGAGTACAGAGATCTGCGGTGAGCACACAAAAACCTTATTTGGAAATGTACTGATTTAAACACACGAAAGAATAAGAATGGAAACAAAATGCACAGAATTTGAAAACTGAGATCAAATGAGCTCTGCAGAATGAGCTTTTAATTAAAACATATTAAAGGCCCCTTTTTCAGGAAAAAAAAAAAAAGAGAGGGGCTTAAAGCTGTCCTCTTTGTAAAGTAGTTGCTCTCATGGGCAGACGAAAGTTGCTGGGGCTTGACTTTTGAGTTGGGAAGACGGGTATCACCCTGCCTTTGGCAAGAGCAGAAGAAAGGAGAGGAAGAAGGCACTTGTGGCCTGGGACATCGTCTGGCTGATCCCGTTCAACCCCTTTCTTTCAGGACTAAGTGCAGACCACTCGAACAGCAATGATCAGGGGAGAGCTCAGGGCAGCATTTTTGGAAAGAAGATCCAAAAGCAGACAACTGGTCTGCTTCAACCCAGACACTGGCTTTCTATCTGGAGAGCAGATGCACATGTGTAGGCTGGGAAACGAGGAGGGAGGAGGGAGAAGATATGGCAGGGACAGGAAAGGGGAAAGGCAATTATGGTCTACAACTCTGTGTTGTATTTCGAGCCCGTGCCTGCAAGTTTCTCTTCCTTTACTTCCAAAATACTTCTTACCCAGCTTTGCCAGGGGCTTTGCAGCAAGGAAGAAGGTATTACATGAACACAGGGTCTTAATATTGCCTGGGAGCCCTTCAGTTCTTGAAAAAAAAATGCAGAAAATAAAATTTTAAAGGATCTCACAAACAAACAAACAAAAATATCAGGAAAAAACTCTGCTGGACTAAACAAGGAAATGAATTCCCCTAATTACCACAAGATGCTCCCCAAGTCTGACAGTATCTCTTGGAGCAGATGTGTTCAAATAATATTTCCTCAGCCTACAGCCTGCGTGGGCAGATTCCAGCACCAGCCACTAATGTTAAAAAGTACCTAATGAGCATCGACATTAAGAAACCACCTTGGCTTTTGGTGTCTGTGTTTTTCCCATCCTCCAAGCCAAGTTGCAAACATTTTGTTGGTATTATTCACATCAGAAAGTGCTTGATTTAAAAAAAAAAAAAACAAACCACTAAAATCTGGATCCATGAAAGCAATTGCTAGAAAGGAAGGACTGGAGTCCCTGAAGTTCTTCTTTAGGCAGAATAAGTGCAAAGGGGCAGGTCTGAGGTTTTTCTAGCAGTGACAGCAAACTCTGCCTGCCTTGCTCAGATGTTACTTAGGGATGAAGAATTATACACACTCACACATATATCCCAAGCAGGTTTTCTCTCACTAATTTCCCACGTAGCTTTATTCAAAATGCCACATAGGAGGTTCTTGGAGTGTTATCTTCGCCGATCAATAGGCAAGTGTGCAGCTGCAGAAATGCAGCAGATAAAATTATGCCAAGTTTTTCTCCATTGTGCTTCCCTTGCTGCCTGGGAAGGGACTGTCCAAAGACCTCAGAGATTTTGTAGCAGACCCGAGAACAAATGTTCTGAATTCTGCCATCCGTTGCCTCCCCTCTACCATGGGTGTTATATAGCTGTGCTACAAATGTTTAAGTGGAGATCATTATAACAGCTTGTAAAGAACGACTTCACAAGAGTCTCTTTTCCACTTCCTTCTCCCCTCGTTCCCTTCCCTCGTTCAGAGCAAGCTCTCTCTCCTTCTCTTCTCAGTAATCCACATTTATGCTCAGAAAGCAACTGTTTTAATTAGACAAGGATTGCTTTAAACAGAAAAAAAAATGTACTGGAATGAGGGGACTCTGGGAAAATTTGCCTTCGCCTGTGGTAGCCACCTGACCTCTTATCAGAGCGATGCTGCACATGTCCCTCGCGGGGCTCCATGAGGACAGGGATGGGATAGCTTCTTGGAAGAGCTGGAAATTAAGAAATGCTACTTGAAACCTTGCCAGTTAATCCTTCAAAGGGTGAGGGACGGGTCCCTACAGCACTACGCTGACAGCAGGTATCTTCCCTGCTTGTTCCGAGCTCTGTTTCCGAATCCAAGACCTTGTCCTCCTCAGGGCCCCCCTCTCTACCCCCACTCTCCATCCTCATTTCTGAACGAGCTCCAAGGTTGATTTCCTGCATGTTTGAATAGGACCAGCTTGACACAGCCTGCCTTGGGATGAAATCACCAACTTGGCTTGCCTTCTGTCTGAAAAACAAATCCTTCTGCAGGGCTTTCATCTAGAAAAAGGACAAGGATTCTGAAACGCAGGCAGGCCTCTGCCAAGTTCCTGTGAACTGCTGCCTGAGTAAAGCCTGTGTTTGCTGTGTATTTAGCTTCGCTTTAATAAAGGCTACCTAGCTGAGATTTTGCACTAAAAATAATCAATGAACCTCCTCCTGTTTGCTCCCCTAGTCGCTCATAACAAGGAAGTAAAAATGCAGGTAAGTGAGATGTGGAGTGCTTGCAGGGACTAGCTGTTTTCAAAGAGGAAACCATGAATGGGGAAATCTCGCACGCTGTGTGAGCAAAGACCAGGGTGAGCTCGGAGGAAGGGAAACTTAGACACCAGCCTCAAAGTGAGAGGACCTTCTGTGACCCAATCTTTCAGGGTATTTAGGTCGTGATGGGAATAACATCTTCTGGGACACCTGGGCTTCAGCTTTCCTGTAACTCGGCAGGAAATGGTGACGATGATGCTAACGTATGGGGATCTGAGAGCTCTGCACGCATGGTATGCAAGCTGTATCATGCAAGGACATAGTGATATGACAAGCTCCGCACGCCTGCTGCACGCTGTGGTTCCTGCACTGGTTTTGGGACAAGGCTCAAATTTGACAAGCAATTGATGGGCTGTTCTAGCTAGGGAAGGTAGGTAGTACTTGCATCCTGAATAAGTGAGACGCCAGAATTATAATGTACCTATTGTACTTGGTTTGCCTCTAAACCTTGAAATTAGCCCAAGGCCTGCCTCTGCCCTTCCTCAACCCCTCTAATTTTCTTTCCTGGAACAGAAAATACAGTTTCTGTGCTCAGACGGGAAGGAGTGGAGATAGGCAGTACACTTCCCTCTCCCCATCAGAGCGCTGGAGCAGAGAAATGCAATAGGAGCTGTGAGCTCAGTGACGAGAGGTTGTTACATGAGGATTCCTGTACTCCAGGAGTTTCTCAACCAAGCTCATTAGCCCAATCCTCCTCAGCTCAGGTGAAGCTGAACTAGAAAATAAGGTACTACAACCGTACTAGGTCATGAAGGTGTTCGCTGGGCACACGCAAGCAGCTACAGGCAAGGCTGGGTTACGTATCTACTCTGCAGGAGTTTGCACTGATTCTTGCTAACACTTCTCCTCGTTGGAGAGCTGGGGTCTAAAAGCCACCATATGGTTATCATTGGTACCGGAGAAGCATGTGGCCAGGACATGTGTAACTCACATTTTCCTCTGGACCACACTCAGCTTGCACTTGTTTATTGTGGGGGAGGGACTGGAAAAATCATTGACTCACCATCAGGAACAAAACATTTAAAATCTTGACTTGAAAACGACTCTCTTTTGACAAAGCTTTTCTGCTGTTGCAGAGGAAAGGGAACAAGTATTGAGTGGGAAAATTTGGGGGCTGCACAGTGTTTTCCCTCGGTGGACAGAAGTGGGAGGGATATACTGAAGGGACAGCTCTTTCTGGTGCTGCTCTAGACAATGTCAGGTTTCTACTCCGGCCTTGCTGTAGTCTGTACCTGGTTGAACCCGTACAGAAAAATAAGGAGCCACACTACCTCTGTTCCTCAAGTCATGTCTAGTTTAGGTTTTCTTGGACTTAGAAATGTCTCCGTCAGAAATGAAACTCAGATGGGAACCGCGTATCTCAAACTACCCACCCGTCAGCTAGGATATAAGGACGTGGACAGACAAAAATGGCACTCTGCAAATAGCCCATACAGTGCTAAAATGCAATGTGCCGGGAGTGGAGGGGATTAAAGGTTTAATGTGGAATTCAGTGCATTTCAGGCACAATACACAGCTCTGCTGGACATTTACAGGCAACTTTGTGCATGCCATTTTGCAGCATATTGCTGCAAATGCATTAATAGGCATTTTGCGTATTAACGGGTCAAAGCTTGCAATGCCTGGGTAGTTCTAACAGTCTTGTTTGATCTACAATGGGAGAAGAAAATAAGCCTTTGGAAAAATCAAAGACATAAAATGGCTGTGGGCAAAAAGTTCTCAAATTTGGGCAACGCTACCCTCTGCCCTGTTCCACAGCTGAATTCAACAGCTGCACTTGCGTCTGGTTCAGTGAGGCTGGCTGAAATGCAGTCATCTACTCACAAAGCTCCTGTAGATCTAAGGAGGCTCTACTGGGTCTAAGATGTGAGCCAAGCTTAAGCCTGGATTCTGTTGCATCCAGCTCCATTTGCCACGACGGATTCTGCCAAGCTCGCCTGAGCACGAGAAAGGCTTCCAGTTCTAATTCTCAGCTCTGCTCTCTTGCCTCTTTCTGTTCTTCCTCTCTCGTTCTGCTGCCGGAAAACACATGAACAATGGAGATTAGCCAGAGCTCAAAGGCCTTTCAAGTTTTTTCCAAAAAGCACGAAACCTCTGCCTCTATTCCTGGCTGGTGTCACACAAAGCCAATGCTCCCCCCACCCCACACACTCTCCCGGACGTCTGAGAACAGTGAGTGCCTCACATAACTGAAGGGGGTTCCTGTCCTCAAATCTAACAAACAATGAGATGACTGAACATCTGGAAGGAACAGATGCTTCTCATATCCCCGGACGGCGCGTTTCAATGTGTACTTTATGCCACCCAGGGCTATCTACCCACAAAGAAAGGGAATATGGGCTCCCTGGCAGAGTGGAGCTCCTCAGCCATGAGTCAGAGAGCTGTTGGTTCACCAACATGTAGATTTGTAGTTGGTGTCTCACTGCAAAGAACAGATTGAACAGCACCGTTCACCTGCTGATCTCAAAACACACAGAGAAGACAGGGAGGTATCGGCAGCACATATGGGTAGGACAGATCCAGGAATAACTGGGGTAAGTTGCTGTCTGAAGATCATGCAGACAGGCACGTGCAAAATCAGCGGGCTTGGCCCATGGCCCCATGGCCCTGTTCTTTAGAAAATCTTCTCTCTCAACCACGGCAGGGTGCACGGAGAACCGACTTGCTAGTTCAGCCTGCGGAGTCTCCAATCAGAAAGACTGATACACATTTGCAGGTAAATAACAGTGACTAAACCCACAACCATCCACTGCAAAAGAGCCATCTCTAGGTTTGCAGCCGAAACCACTACTGGAGCAGGAGCCTCTCATCTCCTGTTGCAGACCAAAAGCAGACAGGAACAAACTACACCTGTCCTTTAGCCGTGACATCTGAGAACCCTGCTCAGGTATCACGTTTTCTCTGCCTAGCACCCAAGGAAGCAGGAGCCACTCGCTTCATTTTCCAGAGAGTGAGCGGCAGCACAGACCCACAGAGGCTGCCAAGCCAAGGTTTCACGGGAAGGACACTTTGAAGACTGATCCTGCGCTATTTGCACAGCCCAGCCCTTTGCAGTCTCACCTTTGGAGATGGACAAGTGAGATCATACCTGTTGGGTGAGAAAGGGGAGAGCTGTGCTGAGAAGTCCCACCTACCAGCACCAGGAAAGGGAGACAAGGACGATGCAAGTGCCGCAGCTCTACTCTGTACTCAGCTAAGCTGAGCCCCAGAACTCCAAACTCATGCAAGTTCGTAGTTCAAATCCACAAGGTATTAATCTAGTTCAGTCGCTTCCAACACAGTCACTAAGCTGCCAAGCAGCAGCGTTGGGAGTTACATAGAAATAATCCCAGCCTGAGCTTCTTGTGGCATCATAAATTGCCTGTGTCGTCAGTCAGCAGAAACCTGAGATGAAATTCTTTCCTTTGCAGTTAATTATTTCCAAGCCTTTGCAGCCTTAGCAGAACTGGTGAAAGGTGCTGAGCTGAGAGCCCTGGAGAAATAGGCTTCCCATTTGTCCACAGAGGCGGGCAGAAGTGAGCCCGTAGTGAGAACTTCAACCTGCTCTGCCAATGTGCTGCAAAACTCGTGCTCGAGTTGGACCACTCTTCTTTCCTGCCAGTCCTCGCTAAGCAGCTCTGCTTGCAAGACCCTGAAAAATCACAGCCTCAGACTTACGTAGCTTACTTGCAGGGCCAAACCCAATGTGAATTTTAGCCCGCGTATCTGGCAGCCCTCTAAGGGTGAAGCAGCCTCATCCAGACCCGTTGCTGACGTTTATCATGGCCAGGTGCAAATCTTCTTGCACTGGCCTAGCGCCATGAGACCAGCATGTTTTTAAGAATTTCACCCTCCTACCAGACAGTGTTTTTCAATATTTTGCATTAAATCTTCTGCTGTATTTGATTAGCCTGCAACAGCTGTTTTCCACTCTCACAACAAATCATAAATCTATAAGCTTATGTGTGAGAGACTGTCTGTGCCTAAGAATGCGTGTGTCTGAGAAACCGCGTGGCTGTACAGCTGCACATGAGCCTGTACCTGAATATAGGCTTGAGCAAGAAAGAGCAAATCAATAAACCTTCGTACAGAATCCAGTTTGAATCAATGTTGGAGGCCACATGATTATACAGGGTGGTTTATACTTCTTTGTATATGCATGTGTGTAAGAATTCCCACTTGGATACGCAGACAAATTGGCGTAATTCGTTAAATGAGTGTTCCATACTGAGAACATGAGAATCAATGTTAATAAACACTTGATTGCACCAGTGTGAGCTCATCTATGTGCATATGTCTCTACGAAGGAAGGTGAGTTTTAGCACAAGCATGTACAACACAAGAGCACTGGAATATCAGAAGACAGGTGAGAAAGTGTTATGGAGCCCTGATGCTCCCATGCACAAAAACACGAGTTTGTGATTGTGTGTACTCAGTCAAAAACTGCTTGTTGTGAAGCCAAGATCTCCTGTCCCATGGCCAATTCAGATAAGGAGAGCAAATGGCTGAAAGAGAAGGGAGGGGAAACTGCTACATACATTAAAAAAAAAAAAGAAAAAGGCGTTATTCAAAGACTATAAAAGGCAAAAGTTTGGATGAAGGAGAAGAGAGAGGGTTGCCAAGTCGTTACAAAAAAAAAAAAAGAAGGAGCAAGCTGCTGCCAGGTCTTGGCACGTGTGCTTTTACTTGTATAAATCAGTCACTCTAGACCTATGGTAGTTCTTGCTGACAAGCTGTCAAGCTCCTTGGCTGGGGGAATAGGGCATGTGCTTTACATGCACTTACAGAATAGTAAACTGTTATTAAAAGTGGGAAAAAAACCCAGTCTGATTTACTTGTGGTTTTGCCTGCTTGGCTGTATTATCACAGAACAAATTCACTCGTGCGCGGAGTAGTCTGCTCGCATGGAAAACTACAGGCTAACCTCCCTGTGGAAGCACTTGACCTCTTAAGGGGATAGGCAGAAACAAAACATCTCCAAGAACAGAGAACGTGAAGTGAAGAAATCGGCTAAAGCCAGAGCAATGCTGTGCGGATTTCAAACAGCCCAAAGCACCGAGGGACGTGGTTCACCCGGGCTTTGAACCGGACAGACACCTGTGAACGTCTCAGCCTGGTTCAGGAGATGGGGAAAGCACCTCTAGGCAGTCTTAGATCAGGGTTGGGATTGGGCCCATTGCTACGTAAAACCCAGACACATTAGCTGGGCCCAGAGCAGAGAAACTAACTGCTAAGCTCCGTTAGCAGCCAAGAGTCCTGAGCTGCCCGGGGGTGCGGCAAAGGGAGGAGAAGGCTGCCGTTTCGATGCCGAGGGATGCGGGGAGACGTGCGCTTTGTCTGAAGGCTGCCGGGACCACTGGCAGGAATGGGCTTTAGACAGCAAAAGATAGGAAGGATGGATGCTCAGCTTAGGGGAGGAAAGGGGAATTAAAACCAGCCAAAAAAGGATTTAGGGAGATGTTATACGAAGAGAATAAATAGATAATTGTCTGAGGAAAACCTGACCAGACTAGTTCTCTCTGTATTGACTTTGCAGTTAAGCACAGCCTCATCGCTGCCTTCCCACGTTACAGGGCATTCATCCTATTTTATCACTCAACGAGCCGCACAAACGCACGCACATATATAAATACAGGCACGCACCAGTCTGGACGATCTGCCTGTGTTGCCTCACCAAAACACCACGTCGGCACTCATCCCGACTCCCATCCAGAACCTGTCAGCCTTCCCAAGACAGATGCCTGTTTTTCTAGTCTATCCCACAGAACACACTAACTCATTTTGGACAGTAATACTGCACTCGCAGTGTCAGTCCACGCACCAGGTTTTTAGGAAACATGCTCTTCAGGCTATTCCAAACTACAAGAATAAAACGTGAAACCCAATGAAGATATGAAACTTTATGGTGCTGTTTGTAGCAACACTTCCAAAGCTAGCTTTGGCTGGAACGCAGAGAGTTGGATCATGCTGATCCAAGACCCACAAAATACACAGAGCATCCTTATTGGAAGAGATTTCAGTTTTCTGTATATCTTTTACTGTATTCCTCAGTTTATGGGGTCTAACCCCATACCTCTGCTGTAACCTGTTCTAATCAGTCCCCAGGGCTGGTTTGTCCTCAACAGTACATTTAGGCCACTCTCTGAGTTTTACTGCTTATTTGTTGTAGGCATATTTGGAGGAAAATGCTTATAAGATGAAAATAGAACTATTTAAAAAAATAACCGTCTGCTAACAAAACAAAACCCAACAACTGCTGCAGCCTAAATCTCAACCCAGATTGAGATCTTATTTGAGCGTGCAAGCAGACAAAATTCCAGTAATAATCCTACCACTAATTCACAGGGAGTACAAGTTCTTCAGGACACAGACTGTGGATACAATGGAAAAAAAAATCGCGAAAATGAGATGTTTGTGTGGATTTGCAAAGCAAGGCTGTAGCCAAATCAAGTACTCAGGGTTTCCAAATCACAGCTCCTGGCCCCAAGCTGACGGACTCGCTGCCTTGCTAGTAAGACTTCAACACATGACCAGGACAGTGCAGAGGATGCTTTGAAATGGCTTGTGCTGCTGAGGTCTCAGGGTGGATCGTGGAGAGAAGGTCAGACTTGTGCAAGACTCGTTTGTTAAAGTAGGTCACTGATCCAACCCATCCATTTAGGGTTATATGCCTTACTGATGACTTCAGCATCTAACTGTCTTGACAACACCAGCGAGAAGCACTGCTGCCAAAACATTAATGGATCTAGGGCAAAACTCAGCCCCGAGCAGGAAGCCAGTGTAACACCCAGGCACCTTAACCACCTTCAAAACAATGCTTAAGTTCATACAAGCAAGCCGAATCGTTAGCAAGCATGTTCGCAACAACAGTTGCATCCCTGGGTGGTCTCTGTAGTTACACAGAAGTCTGCATCCAATGCGTTCAACAACTGTTCTACATGTTACTGAGGATCGCTGCCTGTCTCTTTTACAGATGGGGACAGTGAGGCACTTGCCCAAAGGATGGGTTATGCAACAGAGAAGTGGACACCATCACAAAAAACACAGGCTCGTACTTTGTGAACAATAACAGCATACACCCAAGCCCAACCGAACCAAAAAATCAAGTACAAACACCTCAGTTGTTAAGTACATCGTTATCTCAGGTAGTTTACTTTGGTCTTCTTTAAAAGGTGTGGCTGTGAACAAGTCATGAGGCATGGGGGATTAAAGAAAGGGGGAGTAAGAGGTTAATTGGATTCTATTTGGAGAGGGATTTAGGTTGGCTGAGTTTTTTCAGTCAGCAGCGCACAGTGGAACATGTCACTTGTAATTGAGCTAATGAAACACCTCTGGAGATAAAAAAACACAAGCTTAAATTCAAACTTGGCTTAAAGACTTGAAGTTCATTCACCACAAGGTTAGGCAGAGGTGTAACTGCTTTGTTTAAGGACAGTGGCCTGGAAAGGTAACAGTGGAACTGGTTTTACTCTGCAAAATCTGTTTTTCCTCACTCAAGGCTGCTGGACCTAGGGGTAATTAAGCAGATTGTTTTGTTACGGACACTCTTCCAGGACAGGAACCTAAACTCTGCCAATATGCTAATGCAATTTACTAAGTCCAGCCTCTCTCCTACTCTAATGATATTATATTTTTTTCTATAAATAGAATAGGGAGGGCAAGCATTTCGTCCATGGTTGTGGCAATGGAACTACTCATGGCTTAGTTGCAAGAGGGCTGTGAATACCTGCCCTTCTCCACGCACTTTTATGATGGGCTGCCATCTTCCAGCGCGGTTCTTTTTCACAAGGGGAATTAAGGGTTTGTTTTCCAGTCATCAAAGCCGTGACAAAACCCCCTCTGCCCCAAAGCCAAACTACCAAACATGACTTGAATGCAAGTAAGGGAGTGCTGGCTTCCCGAGTCTGCCAAAAGGCTAAGCCAGAGTCCTGCAGGGAACTGCGTCCTCTTTGTGAAAAACATTAATGATCTGAAATTACCTTGTCTTCCAAGTCAGGAAGAAAACCTTTAATAGCAAGGTATATCATAGAAAAAAAAAATCAGAGACATTTTCAGGAGGCAATTTCAAATACATAGAGGTATTTTGTCAAAAAAAAAAAGAAAAGTCTGTCTTTTCAAAATGAACCACCAACTCAGAATGGAAGTTACTAAGTTACTTTCTAAATTAAAAAGTTGCAGTGAAAATTAGTTTCCAATTTTGCCGGTTTTATATTCTTGCTTTGGGGATAATTATAATAATCCAGTAATTATCTTTCCAAGACACTTTTAGAAAACCAAAACTCCACTTCTTCCTTCCCCCTGTCTCCCTTCAGGAATTTAAGAATAAAGTTAACTTTAATGAGAAAAGAGAATGGACTTGACACCCCTGATAAAAAAAGAACCACCGTAATGAATTTTATGCAGTTGCATAAAAAAAATATTACAGGCATGAGGACCTGAGTGTCTGAGTGCACAGAATCATAGAGTCGTCTAGGAAGGGACCTTTAAGACCATTGTGTCCAATCATCAACCTAACACTGCCAAAACCACCACAAAACCATGTCCCTCAGCACCACATCTACCCATCTTTTAAACACCTCCAGGGATGGTGACTCTACCACTTCCCTGGGCAGCCTGTTCCAATGCTTAATAAACCTTTTGGTGAAGAAATTTTTCCGTCTTAAACCTTCGGTGAAGAATTATCCATCCTAAACCTCCCCTGGCACAACTTGACGCTGTTTCCTCTTGTCCTACCGCTTGTTACTTGGGAGAAGAGATCTTTCAGGCAGTTGTAGAGAGCGATAAGGTCTCCTCTCAGCCTCCCCTTCTCCAGGCTAAACAACCCCAGTTCCCTCAGCCACTCCTCATCAGACATGTGCTCCAGACCCCTCACCAGCTCCGTTGCCCTTCTCTGGACACAGTACAGCACCGCAATGTCTTTCTTGCAGTGAGGGGTCCAAAACTGAACACAGTACTCGAGGTGGGGCCTCACCAGTGCCAAGTACAAGGGGACAATCACTGCCCCAGTCCTGCTGGCCACACTATTCCTGATACAGGCCAGGATGCTGTTGGCCTTCTTGGCCAGCTGGGCACACTGCTGGCTCATATTCAGCCAGCTGCCGACCAACAACCCCAGGTCCTTTGCCACCGGGCAGCTTTCCAGCCACTCTTCCCCAAGCCTGTAGCGCTGCATGGGATTGGTGTGATCCAAGTGCAGGACTTGGCACTTGGCCTTGTTGAACCTCACACCATTTGCCTCGGCCCATCGATCCAGCCTGTCCAGATCCCTCTGCAGAGCCATCCTACCCTCAAGCAGATCAACGCTCCCGCCTAACTTGGTGTCATCTGCAAATGTACTGAGGGTGCGCTCGATCCCCTTGTCCAAGTCATTGATAAAGATATTAAAGAGAACCAGCCCAAATACCGAGCCCTGGGGAACACCACTTGTGATCGGCCACCAACTGGATTTAACTCCATTCACCACCACTCTTTGAGCCCAGTCTTCCAGCCAGTTTTTTACTCAGCAAAGAGTACGCCCATCCAAGCCATGAGCAGCCAGTGTCTGAGTGCACTAGAACACTTCCGTGCCAATCTCACAACACAAGAAACCCTGAAACGATGTGGCTGCACCCTGTATAAGAGAAAGCCATAATAGCACACAGCATTGCATAAAACACTAAGTCACTGTGTGAGGAGATGGAGTGTAGACTTACGCCTATAGACCCTGCATAGACTGCAACAGCAAGGAGATCCAGGAGGCTGTTTTTTTATATCCTGGTAAGAGTGACGTTTGTTCAGCAGGAATTGCCTCTTTCTCTTTGATTCCTCCTGCTGTGGTTTGATTCTTCCCTCTTCCTGCTGAGGTTTGATTCCTCCTTCTCTGGCTTTAGGAAAGACGACAGATAAGTAGCTGCCTGGTCTACCAGCAGATACCTAGAAAACAGAATGTCTCTGGTTAATTAAAGGATCAAAATAGCCCAGGTGCTGAAGGAGAGGAAAATGTGCCCTGGCATGTCAAGCAAGTTGCATTCTGTGCTGTTAAGATTCTTTGTCTCTCCCAACATCCAGCTCAGAGTCTCTGTGTTGGACAGCAAACAAAAGAAATGCTTTTTCAGAAGACGGGTCCTGCAAACCCACTTTGAGATGGGAATTCAAGCTGCAGGCTTTCTGGCATCATCACTAGCAATAAAGACAAAAACAGATCATGCCCTGTTACAGCGCTGCAGCTGATTCAGTGAATTTGCACAAATGGCAACTGATGGGGAAAAGGCACCATTGCCACCAGAGTTCAGCTGACAGTTCAGCTGCCAGTTCTGGAAAGAAAGGAATCCATTTCCCTCCCCCAAAGCTGCATTGCTCCTATAGCGCTGATACAGGGAAGGGCAAAACCAGTAGCAAAAACGCTACTTAAGACATCAGAGAGAGCAAAAAGGATCATCTCCATGGAACAGCTTTATTGTACTGAGGGCTCTATAGCCACCCTTTTGATGAGAGCCATACTTTAAAGGCAATCTGTCCTGGATTATAAACCATACAATATTTGAGGAGCCAAGAGCTTGCTATTTCACATTAAGTGCTATTAATTGTTCTGGTTATCATGTTGTGCAGTTTGACCTAACCTACTGATTTCCCCCCACTCCTGCTGTAAAACATCCATCACTTTTTAAAGGGTTACATAAAGCTACAGGGAAAGGTTCTGGTTTGTGTTAGCTTGATTGCTACAGACTTTAATAAAGCACCCATCACAGCTGCGTAGCCACACTATAGATCAAGCTCCTATAATTCTTTTCATGTCTCCAGAGAGGAAGGCTAAGCAAAACATAAAATTTAACCTCCCAGTGCTTTATTTCTGGCTTGGAGAGATGTCAGAGGCCATGCGAGCTTTCACTTTTTCCTTGCTCCCTTAAAATCCACAGCAGCAGACGGAAGGAAGCAAGCGGGAAAGGCAAGCAAGGACAACGAGATGGCTGCACAGACCGCATTCTTCATGGCACCTAACAGCACACCAAGTGTAGGAGCAACACTGAGTTACTGGCCCAGGAAAGACAACTGTAAACAAGCGGCCTTTGGAAACTCAACAGCTAAGGCAGGTAGCTTTGAGATCAGCTTTTTTTCCTCAACAAAGCTACCGGGGATGAAGCCACTTGTCCAATGTCTACTTGTGGCAAACCTGGCAGGGGATCAAGCACAAAGGCTCATCACAGCTGTGCGTGCATGTACAAATAGGGAGCATGCTATATTATTCAGGTTTTCTCACCACTTTGCTCACTGAACCTGTTGCATACCGGGTAGTGAATTCCCTGGATGACTCGCACTAGCACACGTCAGTGGGATGTGTAGCAAACCCATCTTGGGCAGGAGCCTCCAAAATCTGTTTCCCTCTCTCCCACTGGAAGCAACGAGCTCGTGGCTCCTCTGTCTCCTACCACAGAGGGTGGAAAAGGTGAGGAGGAACAAAGAAACACCAGGTTTCATTCCTGTCCCCCATCCCTTCCTGGATGCATTATTCCCTGTATCAACAGGAGAAATCCTGGAGAAAAATAAAAGCCACAGTGTTTATTTGATAAGAGATCCACCCTGGCATTGTTTTATATACCTACCTCACAAGGGCAGATTAATTCCAGGAGGGACGTTAGCTCATGTCCGCACAAAACCATTAAAGGTACTGAACAGTAATTGCATCCTGCCCCTATCAGACAGATCGCAGAAATAAGTTGGGCACAACTCCTGTACAATACAGGCAGGATCCAGGCTTTGCCAGTACAGCAAAAGAATTTCCCTGAGTTTTCTTAACGTGAATTCAAGCGCGTCCAAATGGTATTCACGCTAAGGAAGCATTCCTCCCTGAGATACCAGGCGCTGCCTGTGCAATGCGCGGCAGCCACGGTGCCTTCAGTTTCTCTCAAAACCATCTGAACACCTGCCAGATGGCGAGTGGAGGAAATAATGTACATGCTACACACGCGTACGTGGGCCTTCTCCTCAGATGGCGTGAACCAGTGACACTGGAATCACAATACCCAATGATAAAATGTGCTAAACAGTTTCTAAAAAGAGAGTTTTCAAGTAGAAGGAACTTGAGCAAAATTATAATATTGAATTACCTCACTGTCAGACTAAAAAAAAAGGAGCTGTAAGCCTTAGAAGATAAACAAAATTCTGCCTCTAACACAAACAGAATTTTTAAGAGCAATTCACTTTGTCTGTTCCTCAAGGAGATTTTTCACCCTGGGCTTGTGCTCACTTTTGAAAAAGAGGCTGACCTGAGCATTTTTTTTATTTATTTAAAACATAACAAGTCAACCCAAAGCCATTTCTTTGTGTTTGGCTTGTTCTTTCTCTGTATTAATTTCAATTCAATCAACCAGGCGGTTGCATAACTGTTGTTTATAATTGCTGTCACGTCAACCCTGAAACTGATCACTGCAACACTGAAGTTATATAAAAGGTTTCGTTAGGATTTTTGTTATTTTTCTCGTTTAAATTGTGGGAAGATGAAGTCCTAGCCTGGAGAGATGTTTTGGTTTTCTGAGCTCTGTTGCCTATTAGTCCTGTGCTTTGGTGTCTTTTCTCTCCAGTTTTGTTTTACACATTGCAAGGGTCTGTTTATACACATAAACTCTCCAAAACCAGTTCTGTGCACCCCATTAGTACACAGGCTATAAAATACACTGTGCTGAGTCAGTGGCAAAGTAAAGTTCACAAAATGGGTAAGCTCTTAAGGAGCCATTTAAACACATTTCTGGAAAGGTAGACTATTTAAATACTTAAATGGACTGGAATTGTAATTCACCTTGCTCTTCTGAAGCCAGTGGGCTGTTACCCTTCAGTGATACAGCATCCAGCCCTGAGGGATCATTTCTCCTTGTGTGTGTGTCAAAATGTCTTCTTCATTTACATACACAACAATGATCCTGGAATTGAGAGTCGCCTCTTCCACCAGCCCACAAACACATCATGGTTTCCTTGCTCCTCTCCCAACGCTTCTGGTTATTCCCCTTGGACTCAGAGGTGTACTCACCTGGCAGACTTCTCTCTGCAAAGAATTAATTTTACCATTAATTTTCTGCCTTTCTAGAGGCACGAATGCCAGGGGCACACTCACAGCTATCCTGGGCCCAAGGTAGTTTGAAAGCTTCACTGCACTGCAGACATAAACACTTTAAGCCAACAAATAATTAAGGACTGTAGAAAAATACACTGAAGTACCATCAACGCTTACCCCCCTCCAAAAAAAAACCCTCTCCCATACCACAAAATATATCCGCTTCCTTACAATTAGTATCTTGTCCCTAAGTCCTGCCTCCCTGTGGAGGAGAAGCTTGTTTAGAGACAAGCACAGCATCGCAGGAAACCATGCCTCTCCTTTCCACTCCAGACTCAAGAGAAGTTTGTAAGAGTTAGCAGAAGAGGGAAGCAGGGTTCTTGCTGGAGGCTTAAGCTAGCAACCTGTTTCACCCGATGAGAATTAACCAAGAAAAAGACAGTAATACCAGCGGTTTCTGTAGGGAAGCAGTAAGGAAAGAGTTGGTCAATCGATGTTTTTGTATGATCGTTGTTCAAAATTCCTTCTGAATGAGCACATACAGATTGTGTGTGTGCGCGCGTGCGCATACAGGGGAACAAGCAGTACTTTGTGAGAAAAAATTGTTATCTTCTAAATGATGGGAGTATTAAAAAACGTGGGGCCTAAGCATCTAGTTTTATGCAGGCATATGGAAGACTGGGAATGCAGTTTAGCCAGATGCAGCGGATGTATTCTTAAAGATACTCCCACATAAATCCAATCAGTTGTATTCGAAATGGGGGGTGTATCTAAGTGTCAGTGATTGTGGCACAGCCACACAAATTAACAGAGAGTTGAGCAAAGCACCTCAACTTCAAAATTTGGATAGAAGTCCGAATTTCAGCAATCAGGGGTAAAGGTTCAAGTGAGATACACAAAGAGATGCCCCATGAGTTGCTCTCTGATCTTCACTGGGAGACCTTGTGACTGAAACGAAGGCACCTCATGATCAAAGGCAGTTAACTCAAACCTTCAGAGTGGTTTTCAAACACGGGGTTTTCACTCTGGGTGCCTGTGGCCCATATCTAAAGGATTTGTGAAAAGGAAGTAAGACAATCAGGGCTACTAGCAGTAAGTGTAAATCTGCTACTCAGGAGTGCATGTCTCCTCTGAAAGAAGTGTTAACAGATCCCCAAAATCAGAATGACTGAAAACCACATGTCTGAGCTGTACCCAAAGCTCTAACATGTACGCACTTACCCCTGCTCTGCTTGCTCACAGTTTCACAGCAATCTCTGCTCTAAGAATGGTGATGACAGAGTTACGCTCAGTGCTCTGGAGATGCAGCGTGCACCAGCAGCTTGTGAAAAGCCCTTTATACGTAATCCAAGCCAGGTTTCTCTTAGCAGCTTCATTTTCACCAGGATATCACATACGTAGGAATGGTGCAGTAAGCCCTGGGAGAACTCTGTTCCCTGCACTACTACGTTCTTAGGAGCTATGAGTTCAATCTCATCTCAGCCGCTCTCCTCTGTGCAAAAGAAATAGTAATTCATTACTGGCAGGCATAGAATGTTTCAACGCTATAAGGAAGCCACAGAAAAACGTCAATAGTGTACACTTGCTTTGTTAAGGACAGCTAAGAGATGGTTCATGCTAAACTTAAACATCTGGTTGTGCTTTGGAAAAATGTGCTCAAGTCACAAGTCTGGCCCTCGACATCCATCAAAGGTATGCATTTTAGCAGTCTCGCCTTAGCTTTATGATAGCGTATGTTCATATAGAGTCATACAGGCTTTAGACTTGTAACGGTCTGCTGAGCATCACTGCATACTCCTAACTGGGTCTGGCTGTCTTCAAAGAAGCAAAAATTCTTGCCTTTGCAGAAGACCAACAGCGTCAAAGCCTTTACATCTCAAACTTAATTCTCTCCAAAGCCTTCACCAGATATGTTCCCTCTTCCAATTACGCTTTTGATAAAATACTTCTGTCCCTACGCAAGGTCCTCGGGAAAATGAGAATTCGGAATTTAGAAACTCTCGAAGCCCGCCAGCCAAGGTTCATTGTGGCTGCTTACTCTGCACCATGGAATGCTTTTCTATTTTTGTTTGCACTCCCGTCTCGGATGCTGAACACAATTTGACTGCTAGTGTATAAATCGTGCTGGCCTGCTTGTTATCCATACAGGCTACAGGGCAGAGTTAAAATAATTTCAGCCAAGCAGTGACAAAACTTCCATTTTCCTACCTGTGCCCTAGCTATGTGTTGATCCAGCCAGCATTCCAGCTCCGTCAGACAGGTGGGTCTGTAGGAGGCAAATTAATTTAATTGCAAGGGTTGCCAGAAACAGCAGAGGTGTACTTTAAGTCCCATGACTCTAGGCTGTTTCGTGACTATTTTGAAGCTCACAGCTGCGATCACGATGACTGTCTACTGTCCTTTTTAAACATCTTCTGCTTTGACTAATTTGATTAGGCTCATTCTTGGCTGGCTTTCCATCAATAAAACCCCGTTCAAAAGACGGCCTCACCGCTTTTGCAGAATACAGCCTAAAAGAGAACATTAACAAAAGGAATTGTAATATACAGTGGAAAATTAAACAGAAATGTGTACTTTATTCTTTATACTCTTTACTCATGTAACTTCTCCAACCATTTATTAATGCTTATTTTGTTTTAAACTACCTTCCTCCCAATGACAGCTTCAGCAACAGTGAGCTCTCCTCATACTCAGCTATTTTGAGACGAACTATAAGCAAAAGTTGTAAGAGAATGTAGCTCTAGCAACCGCATTGCACCTTGTTACGCAAGGTCAAAGTTAGTCTTTTGTACCAGAAGGCAAACTCTGGTACAGTTAAATAACGACACAAAGCAAAGATATACTCCATAAAACATTAATATTTTAATGAAAAATCTTAGCTTCATGTTTCTATCCAAAGACACTCAAAACTAGTTTTTCTCCCCCCTTAATTTTGACCTATAATGGGACCAGTTTGGAGATTTTTTTTTGTATTTTAGAACATTTTTTTTTAAAGATTAAACAACCAGGCTAGCAAAAAGGTACCCAATACATACTTTTCTTATATCAAACAAGCTAGTATTTCAATACAATGTAACTATACAGAATATATACATTACACATATGATCACAAAGCAAACACTACAGGCTCAGAACAGATTTGAAAAAACATGATATTCACATTGATTACAATAACTCTAAAAATGATTGTAACGTTGAAACGGCACTTAGTTTACAAAAAAAGTCACAAAAATATATATAGCCACCAAGAACTATGGTTCCTGAAAAATACTAATAGCCAGATAGTATTATATAAAATGTGAAGTGTATTTAAACATCGTATACATTAAAAAACAAAACCAAAACCAAAAAACAATTCTGTTAAGTCAATAAACATGCCAAGTAATCTAGCTGTGGCCAGCATCAACAAGAGAAGCTGTACTGTGGATGAGATGACGACTGGATATACGGCTGGTGACCGGAGACTGGCACAGTTAAGGGGGTTTCACTGTTACTAAAATGCACAAAGAAGCCCAACAATAATTTAATTCACATTTTTTCCTCCAGCTTACTCTTTTCCCTCTTCGGGGTTTCACCATAGGGCAGCACCTAGAGTGAAGGCACTGCAGGAACAGGGCAAAGAAGCTGTCCAAGAACTTTGTGTAGCCAGGGCTGTAAGTCAGAATATCAAAAGCATGCATCAGCTAAACGAATGGTTAAACAAAATCACTCCTCTGGGGACTTCAGCAACCCTCAGGAAGACTGTAGGTACAGTTGCCACACAGGCTGGCAGCACCAGAAACTGATTCAGCTTTTTTTTTTTAGTGCAACCAGATTTGCAGTTGAGACCTGTGGGACACTGAATTACTGTGATAGCACACCTTGAGTTAACAAAAACCCAGAGCAGTAAGTACTGTTGCATTAAAAAAATTCACATTTGCTTTTTTATGGTACATTTCCTCAAACACTTTGAACCGATTCTATTTACTAGGGACCTCTGATGTGGCTGAGGCACCGTCCGGCCTTGAACCCTCTTATCTGTCATCAAAATGCTATGGAATTTATTATGTCCATAACTGGAGATGAGAACCCTCCAAAACTGGGTTTCACCTTGTAAGCAAAACTCGAACGTAATCGATCTGAATGAAAATTAGCTATTTTCCATATTCTGATGGTGTGGAAGTTGCAATGGACCTAGGAGCAACAGGTGCTCCTACATCTGCATTTTCTCCATCCCTGCAGGGTGCACAAAGCTCCCGTTCTATTTGCATATAAAATGCTTCATGGTTCGTCTCAGAGAGAGACCGGCACTAGTCTCAGTGCTCTTACATCCTGGGGCTGGAGGGGAAAGCCAGCAACCAAGAAGCAACTGAAGCCCTCATATAAAAACTTTAAACCATAGCTTAAAAACAATAAAATTTTATCCCGTAAGGGACATATAGGGATCATAGTCTTATAAAATATATTTTACTGTCTTGGCAGCTATTACTTTTTTAAAAAGTTTAAATTCACACCTTTTAGACTCAAGATACATGTGAACCCAGAACCATTTTCAATAACCTAGTTTACTAATCTCTCACTATGAGAGACTTGACCATAGTATCTGCGAGCCTGACAACTGAACTCAAGCTGTAGCGAGACAGACAAAGCATCAGGAACACACATCTTTTGTAATGCGGTGTAAGAACAGTGACAAGCAGTTCTGACGGGGAGCTTAATTTGCTGAATGTGTAGGCATCCCCATGGATTTCCAGGGGAGTTGTGCTATCTGTCTGCATCGAAAAACAAAACAAACCCTTACAACTTGGCCAAATCTCCTGCACAGCTAAAACGCCACTTCTTTTCCTCCCACTCTTTGCAGGGAAATAGAAAGCTTCTGAATTTTTTCCCCTCTCCCAAAACACCGTGTTAAGTCAGAAAAAACCCTATCCCTTCCTTTCCCATTATTCCCATCAGACACAATATGCAAGGAGTAAAGACCCTGCACAGACTCCAAGAATCCGGGTCCCTGGCATACGGCAGAACCTTGCTAGTTCTGGGGAAGTGAAGGCACTCTGCTTGCAAAATAAATGGGTGAGGAAAGGATTTTCCACTGAGTGCAAAGATTGGTGGCACATGGGAGAAGGATACGCAAAAGCAAGAAATAAATCTCTTTGTGAATGAATTCGGAGACTACTCATCGACAAAGAAACTGCTGCAATGGGTCATACGTGCAGCTATTTGGAAAAAATTCTAAACAACTTATCAGGGCCACAAAGATGAAGGGACTAGAGCACCTGCCATACAGGCTGAGAGTGATTGGACTGTTTTGTCTGGAGAAGGCTCAGGGGGATCTTACCAATGTGTAAAACTACTGGATAGAAGGGGGCAAAGAAGATGGAGCCAGACCTTTCTCAGTGGGCACAAACTGGAATACAAGAAGTCCCATCTAAACATACTAAAACCTCTTTTATGGTGAGGGTGGTCAAACACGGGAACAGGTTTCCCAGAGAAGTTGGGGAGGCTCCATCTTTGCAGATATTCAAGATCTGCCTGGATGGAGCAACCTGTTGATGCTGACTCTGCTTTGAGCTTGGGGGTTGAACTAGGTCGCCTCCAGAGGTCCCTTCCAATCTCAACTGTTCGGTGATTCTGCGATCCTTGTCAAGCAGAAATATAAATGCATACCAAATAATGGGGGGTTTTTGGGAAAAAAAAAAAAAAGAAAATGCACTCCAGAGTTCAAAACCCTCTGATAATGTATTGAAAGAAATTTATGCTTTACATTTAACCCCAAGTGTAGTTTAAGGCAAGTTTCTTCTAGCTTAGTTAGGTATCTGTCTCACTCAATTTGGAATCTAAGCATAATAGCAACAGAGATTGTTTTAAGATATCCTATGTGTTTACATCTCTCCTGTGAAGAACACCAGCATTTCAAAGAACTGAACACTTTCAATAAGTTAGGGAGGAGAAACAAAACAGTATTTGTATTTAATCTGTGCTCACTTCCATGGAGAAAAGAGATATTAACAAGAAACAATTACAAACAGGAAAATTAACGAGTAAACCCAACCCTAAAGCAAACAAACAAACAAAATCCTCTAAGAACTCTATTGTTCCTGCAGTTGAATCAGATTGAAAATCGAGAACTAAATTAAGATGTTACACAGAGATTACAGGGTTGAAAAGATAATGTGTATCACAGTGCAATGAACAATGAACCCCATGACTTGCTTTGTACCAAGGTGTTAACAGTACACGATACTCATTTCTTTTCAAGGAAGCACAGATCAGAGCTACAAAGTCTTTTAAACTTTTTTCCCCCTTCTCTTTGGTATTCAGAAAGCAGTTTGCCTTCTGACACAAAATTTTAAGTCTTAAAAATCCAATACCAGATATATCTATTCTATATTTGCACATCTCTTCACCGATAAACTGTTTAGCAAAATATCTAATGGGTGAAAATTATCAGATTCTAACAGAAGGTTATGCCCATCCATATCTGACCACCTTTGTTATTACATCTGTACAGTCTGGAAATGTGTTTCTGTGTGAAGTACTTTTATTACATGAATCACAAAGGATTCTCATATACCTGGAAAGATGAGTAACACTTATTACAAAAAAAAAAAGAAAACAATGTATTTGAGTTCAGTGTCACAGCCCTGTAATTCAGGATAAAACTCAGCAAAAGGCATTGTCTTGTCTCACTGGCTTCTCAGTTACAGAAACCAGAAGTGGAAGAGAACTGGTCTTTATATTCAGCCCATCAACAGGCATTGGACTAATTCACAGTACGGCATGCCAAAAAAAAGAATTTCTCCTTCAAGCCCTTTTAAGAAGACTTACAAAGGTAGACATACAAGACTGAATTGTAGCAGAGAACTTCTTTGCAGCATGTTTCTAAAACACCCTTTGGATCTGGTGGAGAAACTTCATTCCAGTAACTTGGAAAGGGCTTAAATCCCAACTGGTTTCGCTCTATTTAACTAAAATGTGTGTTTTTTACCTAAAACACAGTGGAGAAAAATCGTTAAAGTCACTGAAACCCTTTAAGCTCTTTCCAAAGGGCAATTAATTTTTTTTTTCCTTGCAAAAGTTGGGTATTAGTAGAAACAACTCAGACCTAGAGAGTATCAGAGCTGCCTAAGCTAACTGAATACAAATTGATCTTGCAATATAATACGACTTTTGTGTCTTCTGTTTCTTCAGGAGCAACCTTTTTCTATTAGTTTCATTTCCTCCTCGTGTTTGTGTAAAACAAATCCGGACAGAAAACAACAATTTAAAAAAAAAAAAAAGATTCAAAACTAAGGGAGCATATCATGCCTTTGGAATACTAAGATCAAGTAATACCTACTCGCTCAGCATGTCATCTGTAGGCGGTAGGCATTTGGCATCAAACACTGAGTTAACTTCAGAAGCAATAAGAAAAATCACAAACCTCCTAATGTATTTCCTAATTTAGGTTTCAAAGCGGTACTATAGCCCAAACAGCCTCGACAAAACAAGACTCACTGCTCTGAAAATCCCACACCCTAAATTTGAAGCTTTTTCTAAATATGGAAAAATGAAATTGCAAATCTTTCAATTTATTGCTTACTTGAGCTGTGTATGTAGCTGGAGTAATGGCCTTTAATAAACCGAGTTGGCAAGGATTTAAAATGTTTTGAAACGGGAACAATTCATCATTGCTATATAGGCTTTTTGTAAACAACCCCCTGTTGGGTTAGAAAGTTGGCCTCTAAAGAGAATAAATTGCTTGTTTTGTCCAAAACAGACTAATAAAAATCTCAGAAACTATACATGCGTATGTATAAACAAAAAAATGTGCAATAATGCACAAAAGAGCTCATTTTTTCCCATCTGTAAACTCCCTCTAGCTCGCTTTTGGATATTAGTAAAAATACAGTATATATGATAGGGGGAAGTGACCAGAACTGCAAACGATCTGGCCAGGATTCGAGAATTTCAGTTTGGGAAAACCTTCATTTTCATACGTGGTTCCCCTTCTACAGAAAGATACAGTCATGAGATATTTGTCAGGCTTGCATGGATATATACTGTTCTATCATCCCCAATCCATTATGCACCATTAGACTTTTCCTGACCGTAGTATTTCCACGCCTAACCTTAGATGGGCAAATCTGGACAGGCTATTTGATCAAGCAGTTTCTAAAAGGACTGGAATACAAGAAGTAGGAATACCTGGCATGGCATCACTTGGTTTGTCAAAACTGATTCATCTGAGATGAAAAGGGACAATGTGTTTTTAAAAAGCGTGTGACTGTTAGTTTCAAAAATGCTTACCGTTTCCAAGAAAAGGGTTACAGTAAGCGCTTTGAAAAACAGCAGGCACAGAGATAGGAAGTGTCATTTTTTTTTTTTCATGCAGAAGATTAAAGCATCCTCTCAAAACTAGTCAAAACTGTTCAATAAAGATTTCCAATGCATCCTTTTGTTTGTCATTTTAAAAAGGTTTCCTCTGATTTCTTTCCCTTAACCAGAGGGTCTGCAGAAGCAAGAGAAACTTAATGAGCTGCACTAACTGTGGAAGAAGAAATAGCTAAAGTGATCTGAATCAGTTGTTCTTCTTTAGAAGTGTATCACAGCTTCCATGATGTTCTGACAAGATCTTTTTGTGCATTCAGTCTTAAATATTTTCACAGAAGTGATCATTCAGTCATGAAAAATAATGTAACATCTGTTGCAATTTTCTGTTTAAAGCGTAGCTTACAAAGTAAAAAGGGAAAATCTCCCCATTTTTGTTTAAAAAAATTAAATTAAAATGTACAGGACCAAACACAGGCACTTTCCAAAGAACAAAAATGAAACCAAACCATGAATTATTCAATAGTAATAGATGACAGCTCTGGTTTCGGAGGGTCACCTGCGGCTGCCTCAGCAGTGGCATTAGTCTTTGGCTGCTCTGGCACATCTTCTTCCTTCTCTGCCAACCCACCCAGAGACCCCAAGGGGAAAGTGCTTTCACAATTCTGAGTTGATGACACCTGTGAAATGACAGGCATTTGGACAGAAGAGTTGCTTTCAAAGCCATGCTCCCCTAGCTCATACTGCCCGAGGGTCTCTTCTTGTTCCTGGTTTAAGTAGTCCGGTACTAGGAAGTCACTAGAAGAGGGGCAAAGGACAGAAAAGAAATGTCATTTCTCACACAAAGATCAGCGATATCAGTTTCTTTGTATCAGTTACAACACACAAGCTACATACTGCATTGCACAGAGAACAAAGATACTCATTTCACATTGCTCCAAGATCATCGCAGCGACATACTTCACTAAGCACTATAACCTGGTTCTCATTTAAACACACAGAGAATTTATTCAAAAGCATCTATTTTGCATTGTTGTCCATCCATATTTCCTACGCAGCAACTTCTTATTATTTAGGTTGTATCACCTTGATGAGAATGAAAGTTAATGTCTGGAACATTATATGGCACTGAAAACCTCATTGAAAAAAGGGAGCACTCAACCTTCCAAAATAGAAACAAAAATGAGTTCAGCACTGGCAAAGATGTGGGCCTTTTCCACCACTGAGGTAAGATCCACCCAAGAAACAGCTGCAGCACTCCTCTCGGAGAGGACAGGCTGTAAACGGAAGCACGAGGCGAGGAAGCAAGGGTTCTGCTGAGAGCGTAAGGAGTCTGCCAACTACAGCAGTGTTTCGTGACGTTGACACGTATCACGCTACTGTGAAAAGAACAGAATTGCATTCCCTCCCTGTTTCAGTCCTTTCTGGACAACAGTTCTGTAACTTACTCTCACCAACTGATGGCTGAGTGTATCCACAGAAAATCTACCAAACTCTCCAGTAGTATTTTCAGAGCATGAGCACATAATGAAAATATTCAGCAAATTTTCAGCACCAGACATGTAAGTTTGTACTTGAGGCAAGTATATACATATATATTTTACATATATGGACATTAGTATGTTTTGGTTCCTCCTTGTAATAATACATTTAAAAGCAAGTCATTTTCTTCAATGACAGCAGCATTCACTACTTCAAAGCCAAATTTGCCATCAACTATGCTAAACCTACTGTTTGTAAACTCAAACTAAAGCAAGGCCTATAGACAACTAAAAATCACATACTTTAATCTGACTTTAATTTGATGACAACAATAAAGTGCTTACCACAATCATGGCATCATCCCTTAGAGTTTTGCTCTAGTTTTGGCACATGCGCTACGAACAAGAACTGTGTAAACCCACAGATATGAAGCACTTGTACTTTTAAGCAATATTCTGTTGGAAGAATAGTGACTGGTTTTCCTGGTTTGTTTTGCAATTTTTTCATCCTACATCACTTCTGAGACAACTGAATAAAACAAAATGCTGAAATGTTTTGTAGGGGAAAAAGCATAACGTCTAGAAATCATGAGGGATGGTATTGTAGATGCAGTAACATTTACAATACACTTTTGCGTTTCTGAAGACAGATGACTTATACACACCAAACTGCACCCTCTCTAAAGATTTAAGAGCTGTGAGATCTATCTTCCTCCAGTTTCCCACATTCACTTTCATATTTTTCTATCTTAAATTCCAATGGTTACAAACATTCATTTCAGTATGAGAATACAGTGCTAGTCTCATGCCTCAGAACCCTTTTATTAGTCCCTAGTGAAGTGCATTTGTGAGATGCCAAGTCTTTTGTGCCCTGATAAACAAGAAACGTCCAACTGGCCCTTACTATTTCGAACCCTATTAGTCTGATCATTTAGTAATATGTTACCTAGAAAATGAAAAAAGAGAAGGTATGGAGTCATGCAATCTTTCCACAATATCCACCATCACGCAAATACTTAAAATGAAGCCACATGTCTATCCCCTACATAAGTGAACAGCCTATGTACGAGATTTTGAATAGCAAATCATTTACACAACTCCACAGATACTATAGTACAGCACGCTATGGCTTAACACCATTAGCCTGTCCATAGATACTACTGAAAAGAGAAATTAAGTAGCCCAGAAGCAGCTTCTGCATATCACTCGATTCTTCAGTGCCCTCCTATATAGCTTATATGCTGTAAGACAGATCAGATATAACAGAGAGTGGCGCAAGAATGAATTTGACTGGAATTAGCTGGCAACCTGATGAGAGGCACAGCAGGCTGCCCTGAAAGCAGGAAAAGATGATTTAGGAAAAAAAAAAAAAGCAAGTTTCCCTGTTAGGTTTTTGCTGTGCACCTCACCTGCTCTGGAAGTAGTTTGCTAGCTCTGACGCTTCATGGTTCAAGCTCCTCAGGTGAACGATTAAATTTCCAGAGTTGGTGAACATGGCGCCACATGTTTTGCACTCGTAAATCCGAGGCTTGCGGATAATATGCCGGGAAACCCGCATGTGGTGTTTATATTCCCCGAAGGAAGTGAAAGTGGCACTACATATCTGGCACCGGAAACAGCGTTTACCTTCGTGCTTCAGGCGATGCATCTTTAGCGAGTAAGCTCGGGTGAACTTTTTCCCACAGCGGTCACACTGAAATGGTTTAATGCCTGCGGAAGAGAGAGCAAAGAAAACGTTCACCTTTTGTAATGAGGTCACTGGCAAAATCCTTCCAGATTTCTAACAGCAAAAGGACAGCAGCTGTGGCCACTCACAGTGAAGGGCTGTTTTAGGAAGCGACTCCCTGGTTAACTTTAAAATGGCAGAAACAATTATCACAGAGCTACACGTTCTCAGAACCAACTGCCAATAAATTTTGTAACAATGTGACCTATCGGTAACGCTTAAACGTCTTCTTCCCCACAGTTTAAAATGAACAGAAGCCTCCATGGATTATACTATGGCTAAGATCCTGAGCCACAGCCAAAAAGTATCCGATGCAGCAGTCATCTCAAACCATCTTTGAACTCTTTTGATCTCGGGAGATTCTTGTGCCAGACTGGTTCCCAACAATGCAATTATCAGACTACCCTTAATTGCAACGTCTTTTTCTGGCTGCCTTTGGCCTCAGAGAAGTGTTCTGGCAGGGGGACTGTGTGCACAAGGATACCCCTGTAATGCAGCAGGAATGGTGATAAAAGAGTGAAGTAGCAGCCTTTATATTGCGTGGGAACCTTTCTATACAAGAATCTTCAGCAACTTTGCATGACAGACAGCTCTCTAAGACAGTTTAGGTTCATGCTTCTCACTTTTTTCTCGTATTAATTTAGGGAGTCTGTTACTAGTTCATTTTTCATCTATTATAGGCACTAATAAAACCCTAAAACGTACAAGCTCTGCAACATGTTGCAGTGGCTGAGAGTACGTAATCACACCCAAACAGAACTATTACAACATAAAAGACTGAATCACCAAAAAGCTAAGATTTAATAAAAAGTCTGAACTTCAGAAAGTGCGGAAATGCAAACATGAGGCCAAGAATCTGGAATATGGAGCTCTATTCATAATAGGGCTGTCAAGGAATAAAAAAGGTTTTTTCAAAAGGCTGAATGTGCATCAGTCCAGGCTGTTAATTCCACCAGTCTTTCACTCTGCTTTCCTTACGTTCAAAGCGGGAGCTGAACTTTTAATTGGGGCTTTTATACAGAGAAAGCTGTAGTTGAGGTTACACTGAAACTCCTTGTTAAGCATGTGAAAACAAGTTAATATACTAGAATATGGTCTTGTGGAGCTAAAACTTTTCATGCTCTCGTACTGTCCAAGGGCATCTATTTCCTCTGATAGTTTGAGGAAAATCTCTTCAGCCATTTTGCTTATGTGAAAGCACTTTCAACATTTACAAGTTTTGAGAGTTTCTTTTGCATGCTAATTACTCTAAAACAGCTATTCAAATCTCTCCCAACTTTGCCCAGGGGTTGCCAGTTGACAGGTTGGCCAGAGATGCTTTGCTGAAGTCTGTCTGCTGTTAGTTAAGACTTTTGCAACCGGCTGAGGATAATTTCACACCTGATATGCCCACAAAGTTTGCTTTTTTAAGTATTAAACACATATTATTACTGCTGGCCTAACCACAGAATGGACACTTTGCTTGAAGGGATTTGACAAATAATTGCCGACAGTGAAAAAATCACACCTTGATAATTGTGGTCACTCTGCCCAAAAACGGTATAGCATCTGTGTGCAGGTAAGAGTCAAGCTCAAACCAGGAGATGCTAAACCATAAGGGTTAGCGTTCAAGGGCAATAACCCTTTCATAGTCCCTTCATTCACTAAAATGCCAACACTACCGCCAGATAATGCTGACAAGTCTTGAAAAACTTCGATAGCAAAGACATTAGGAGTTCATACTTAGGTTAGGAATCAAAATGAATGGAACAATGTGGGGATCAAGACTCAGAGGAGGCATTCACACAAACCTGTTGCTACCTGTACTATCTGTCGTAGCTAAATTGCTTATCAAACCAATTCAGTAGTCCTGTAATCCCTCCAAAATTTCTGAGATCTAAAGGCATACAACATTCCTCAATGCAAGGACATAAGACAGATAATATTTTCTTATGGCTGCAAGTCTCCTCTAAAACACAGCAGACAATTACAACATGTAAAAGGAAGAATTTCAATCTACATCACCTCTTTAGTATAATAAAAAAGCCAAGTGTACTTGGCTTCATCTCAAATTTTTATCATGAAAATGACTTATTCTGATACATTTCAGGCAATCAGGTTTTTTTCAGTCCATACAAACGCTAATCATCCACGAGTAGAGCTATCAGTCAGATCTGAAGTATCAAAACAAGCATTCAATGAGACATGCCTCTACCCAATCTTTCTGAAATCAATTCTCAAGCACTTGCCAGGTGATTAAAAAAGAATTGCATTATTATATTTGCTGCACAGTGAACAAACCTCTGTGAGTCTATAAATTAGTAATTCTTGGAAACGGTAATATTTCTTACCTGAGTGGATAAGCATGTGTTGTTTTAAGTTCTGAATGCGAGTGAACCGGACCCCGCAGGTTGGACACTGAAAAGGTCTGTCTGGACCATTTGGGCTGGGTCTCTCTGTGCTGCTGGTAGAAGGAGCAATGTAGAGTTGGTAGGGATACTGAACGTTCTCCAAACTACGAAGAAAAAATTCACTGATTTACAAGCAAGCTAAAGGAAAAAACTAAGAAGTCTTGCCCATGGAAATCTGAACCTTGAACACATTTGTACGAGAAGAAGAAAAAGACTGGTCTTTCACATTTCTGTTTAGATCTATATTTATGCTGGAAATCTCTGCCTCTATAGCAATGTGCCTGACCTGCATCTGAAGTCTTATATTCACTGACTTTGCACTTCTGAACAAAACCAGAGAATAACCTCTAACTTCGGTTTCTTTGGGCAACAGGTCTGAGCAGCAGCTGCAAAGTGAACTATATTTTCCAGGCATGGCCATTTTCTCAAGCATATCAATGATTTACAATCAACAAACAGTCCCCGAGGAAGAATTTAAAGAACTGAACAAACTGGAGAGCAAAGGAGTATTTTGCAGCTTCAGTGATATTTACAAATGAAATTAAAGCCGATTCATTTTCATTTCAATTCAAGTTCAATGAACAACCATTAGTATCTACAATTATATATTTCTACATTTAAAATATTAATTTATTTAATCAATACTTGCTCCTTGTCAGATTCAATCGGCTCTATGAGAATAGCTCAAGCGCTGTATTTAAAAAACAGCACACAGACCATAATAAAGGAACAATTTAACTTTCAAAGTAATTTATTTAAAACTGACTAATTGCTCCTACATAGCCTCTAGCTGCAAACTGTTTAAGGGAACTACAGTGTTACAATCCAAGTCCTCTGGCAAGGAACTTGCTTTGCTAAAGGGCATAGGAAAATAAAAACAAATCTGCTGGTGTAACAATAGGAGTTTGTACTTACCTGGGGTTTCCCTTTCCTGAGCATTAAGGTCTATGGTTTTTGTTGAAATAGACATTTCAGCTTGCTCACAGCCTGATGGCAGATCAGCTGTCACTGGCAGCAGGGAACTGCTCTGACCCTGAATATTCCATGGCCAGAACAATGCAATTTTAGTTTTACTAAACTGTAATGTCTGAAACATATTGAGAAAAAAGTACAACGATGTCTCCTGCTGCACATAGTCAGAAAGTCTCCCTAATCGAACAAATCCTTTTGCTGGTCTGCCTCAATCTCGAGCCCAGATTGTTGGTTTCAAGGTTAGCCTGAATTTGTGGACTTCTAACGCTTGGTGGAATGAAATGTGCACTTTGCACAAGTACACTTTCCTACACATCATATAAAAATCCACAGACCAGATCAGCACAGGAGGACAAGAACTAGGATCATCTCTTTAAAATCAATACCTTAATTGTCTTTATCTGCTCTGGAAATGGATGTCAATACAACTGTGAGAACTGGGTGTCTGAATTCTGAGTACAGTGATGGGCCTCGGTGGCTAAAGTTCCAGTTGTAAAATTTATCTGGACAGAAAGAGCAGCAGGCATCTCTTGATATACACAAGATAAGAGTTTCCTGCAGGAGTTTAGTATCAATCAGTCTGTAAAACCAGTAAGGATTTCTGGTCTCACATGGAACTGGAATAATATTTGCTCTAAGGAAGAAACTTTATTGTCCTTCACTTCTTTTTATACACAGTAGTGTCCTAGAGAGCTGTGAAAAAGATAGATGCTGACAGACTGGTTGATCTTTGCTGAAGGGAATATTTGCAAGAGGGAAGTTACCAGCTCATATCCTGGGCCTTGCAGAATGCGGTTCACTGCCACTTATGGGTCTAAAAAGGCCAACTGATGGCTCGCCAAATGCACTTGAAATAAATGAGGGTATTTTTAAACATAGGTTCTGATTTGTCTAACCATATTTCTGACAGAGTCTGTCACTCCTGCTCCTTTGTGAGCTGATCACTAGGTAAAGAACAGATTTTACTCTAGTAACACTAGTTTTGTCTCTGGAGTTGGTGTGATCATACACTTTCAACTTTACCAATGAAAACTCCATCAACACAGACTAACAGATGGGTCTGTTATCCAAAAAAACCCACCAAAAACCAACAAAAGAACAACATTGAAAAAAAAAGCAAAAAAGCATAAGGCATAGAAGTCCAACTGCCATAACAGTCTAATAATCAAACAGTCAAACTGATTTGGCCCCAGGATGGAGAACTTGCCCCTCACCTGGTATTCGACAAATGTCACACAGTCCGGCTAAGGGGCAAATCCCTTCAGAAAAGGTTTCCTTGCACTCAGCTGACTGGAGAACTCACAATTAAAATTTTCACAGATACGTGCAACAGAAGTGACAGCTGCAGTGCAGGCATGATAAAAGGATGACTGGCTGGGCAGCAAGAACTCCTGCTCTTAGAAGTACATATAGATATACACATCTAGTGTGCTCAAATAAGAATTACGTTTGTTTTTTTGCGACAACATTTAACTTGCTTTATAGAGAACTTCATATTCTGGTAACACGTTTCTTAGGTCCTTCCTCCCTCATTTCTGCATTAGGGGATTGTGAAGAGGTAAAAGTGCATCGTGCTCCTAGAGCTTTCTTGGGAGACACTCAAACTAGGGCAGAAATTAGGAGCCATGGCTCTCCTTTTGTTTCCAGCTTTCTCAGGCTAGCTCATCCTCAAAACCTGTACTGGTGCCAGCTTCTCTGCAATTGAAACGGAAAGGAGAAGTGCTATGGGGACAATATACCTAGAAGAAATTTAAAAGAAAGTTTGTTTTTTTCCTACATCAAAGCTTCACGATGAGAAAGGCTGGTTAACGCAGATAAAATGGGAATCACGAGGCTCTCCAGCTACCAGTGACTGGCCTGTCTTTTTCCATCCTTACACTGCGAGCAGGCTGAAATACCTATCGGTGACATAACTGCGGACCTTAGCGCAATGAAGAAATTACATTTGAAACACAATTATATTTACTCTCCCCTGCTTCTTTTTCCCCATATATACTCAATTCTTCGTAACTTGCTATTTGTGATATATGTGGCATTTAACAGTTGAGATTTGTCTAACATCTCAGCGAATTTCTGTAACAGCTAGATAGAGAGATAGGTTTAAAATGTTTTCACTGTAAGGCTAAAGTATTCTACTTGCAATTTTTTCTTCTTTTCACCAAGAGATTATAAACATATTTAACTATGTAGAACTAAACTGACAAATGTGAATGCCAGAATGCTCAGTGAGCCTAGAAATGGTCTCTATTTGTAAACAACAATTACTTTAGAAAAGTGGAGGTTCTCATTATATTGGGTCAGAGAGATCTTTTGCAATTAAGTCTTTGCAACTCATTTTTAAATGCAGCCACAAACTGATCCAGAGACTAACTGTTAAACCAGCCACGGCTGAATTATGGGTCTATGCTAGAAAAGTGCATAGCAATCCAAATGTGAAATATCAGAGAAAGAACATATCAGACTTCACTGTGAAACAGTAGTTTTAATACTTAAGAGATTCCTGTGTGCCTATTAAGTTGACGACAATTACATGTGACCTGCTGTTTATGAAACAGATTATGGAGAAGGATCAATTAGTTATGTTAATTATTTAAGACAGAAACTCAAGAGATAAGATATCCTAAATTTTGAAATATTTATGATTCTTTCCACAATGATAAGGATGTCATATTGAAAGACCTTTAGATGGAACAATCTTTTGCTCTGGTTTATGAATAGAAATACAATAAATACATACTCAAATACATATTTTTCAATATACATTTGCATTGTCCACTCACAACTGATTTTGACATTTTGAAAATCTCTACTAATAAAGCAATGTACAACCTGGACTTAAACCAAAGGTGCATTAAAGAAAATACAAAAAAAAAAAAAAAGTGAGGGAAACTTTCTCCATCCATATGATTTATTCATCATGCTTTCATTTGATTCAGCTACAGCTGAATGTTTAATTTTATTCAGAAATCTGTATTATCTCATTTTATGCACCCAAAACTGTGTGCCCAAATTGCTGCACAGTGAATTTTTATTTATTTGCTGATGTGTCCATTGTGTGCTTGAAATGGGAATTCAAAAGTCCAGTGCTTCAAGGGCTGTCACAGCATATCAGAATGCACGGTCCCAACCCGACAGGCATATGCACGCACACACGCATGTGAAAGAAAACTTCTTAGAACTTGAAAGCACCATTTTACACATTTAACTGAGTCACGGAATAAGTACAGTCTTGGCACTTTCACTTCAGTGTATAAAATAAATCACTTGGTATAAAATTTTAGTTCAGGAGTCTGAAGTTTTCATAAATTCCCATAACTATTGATTCCCTTATTGTTTATATAACCAATGTGCAAATTCTAGTTCATTTTGCTGATGCTTCTGTTACTCTGAGACTAATTATTTTCAAACTTGGGCATAAACTAAGGCAAATATTCTTTTCTTCTCTGCATGGAAGAGATCTTTCAGTGCAAATTTTCAGTGTGTTAAAAGGATTTTATATATTTTGAATTTTCTATGCAGTTTGTGCTGAAACTCTGCAATTTTAAAGGAAATTTCTGAAATAATCCACTGCTGAAAATATGTATGCCACCTGACTTTACAATTCTAGCTTTAAGTTGCTGGATTAAATCTAATGCAACACGTGCTCCTACTATCAAGTCAAACCCTAAGTGGTGGGTATTATTTTTATACTGAGGTTTGTTAGCAGATAGATAAAATCTTCTATGTCATACAAAAAATCTTATCTAGGCAGTTATTTTCCCTTCAGATTTAATCCAACAATGGGACAGGTTTTAGATGGAAATGGCAGGAAAGATTTTATGAGTTACAAAAATGCAGCTCTTGATAGTTATCTCTGTAGGGAGTTTCACTTGACACAGTTTCTGGAACAACTCCCAAAGGTTCACACTTCTTCCTCAGATTCACTTGTCTAACAAAACACTATGCAAAAGCCAGCTTGTCGATACTTCAAAAATTTTGCTTAGAAAGGGAATAGCTAGCTATAAGCCATACTTGACACATACCACAAAAGCAACGAAATATAAGTCAAACCAGTTGTGTGTACCCTTGTATGCCACTTGCAGGTACATCATTTCGCTCTAACAGAACTCCGATATATATTCAACCAAACAGACCCATTTTAGTTCTGCCTTCTCTGCCAGCCTTCCCTTATAAGGGACTCCCTTAATAGATCACTCACCCCAGCACAGCAAAAGACCACTAAATATTTACAGTAAGTGACACACAGCATCTTGGTAAGAAGCTACATGCAGAAAGTTTGGGAGACAAGATTTAAGGCTGCTCTGCCTGCCTTGTGGTTTATGGCAATAGAAATGTCTGGTGAAGCCAAGACTAGGTACTTGTTTTCATTTGTTGCTTTTGTGGCTTTACGTCAACTTAAGCATGCATGCAACTACCACACCTGTTTCACAGTAAAGATTTTTTGTTGTTGTTGCTTATTAATAAAGAGCAGTGATGAAGAAACAGCAAAAGCATTAATATCTTTCTTCACCAGTGTTGCCTGGAAATAGACAGGAAATGAAAAGCAACAAGTAAGCAAATTCTGATTTTCATCACCTACATTCTTCTAAAGCATCTGATCCTTCAGGCACTGATTGTACTTTGATCAACATAGAGAAGTAGATGTACGAACAACGAAACATTCCGGGATTAAGGCTGGGTAGGTCAATTACAGCACAGCACTTGCTGCAGAACACTTTGCATACTACATTGGTACATACCGATCATCATCATCTGCATGAGCGTTAGTGCCAGAGGTACTCTGGAGTGTGGGTAATCCCTCCGTAACCCCCTCATCTATTGAGCCTAGGCAAAGAAAAAAGGGCAATTTAATGCAAGTAAGTGTTCAAGAAGGGTTGGGGTGGCAGGTAAATACACATAAAGCTTGCTTTCCCAAATCTCTGAGAGACACTGCTGCCTGGGTGATAAGATACTAAAATTGTCTTCGGAAAATCATTTAGAAAACCCAGAAGCAATGTGTTCCAAATCAACTTCTGTTCTGTGCAGATTATTTAGTAAATGGACAACTCAATAAAGGGCAAATATTTGGCACACCTAGAAAATGGAAAGAATCTATGTTAAATACAGCCAGAGTTTTCAAAACACATCTAGTACTAACACTGTAAAGCAGCAATGTTATTTTCACCTAAAGGGACTATTTCATCAATTTTCAAGACTTCTTGAGCAATAAAGAGTTCAACTCTGCTACGCTACATTGCTTTCGTGTTCCATATCTTCCATATATATATATATTTGTTGATAACGCCTTCATTTATTGATAAGATGCTGAGACAGGAAGAGCCCTCTGAGAAATTAGAAATGCAACACAACTGAGACTAAACTTCTGTTTGTAAGAGAAACACATACACAAAACCATTCCAGAGCTTTGTTCAGTGCACCAACAATCAAGCAAATGTAGCTCAAGTGGGTTTTGGAAGTAGAATCTAAGGTAAACGCAGCACTAAAGCAAAACTATGACTTCATTCACCTGATGTGGCTGTTGCTCAGATGGGCCTCCCTCATCACCACCTAGAGTCTGGCATTCAATCCTTGTTTAGGCGTATTAAGCAAGGTTATTTTGGCCTGATGTCACCATAACAGGAAGGGAAGTTGGCAGTACAGTACTAAAACAATTCTAAGAACTGGTACCCACCCCCTGCCAACCATACCCCTTGATAAAAAAATTCTCTGATTTGGTAATGTGTGACTATTTAGATAAACCATGTTTTGTTGCCTCTTTAAGCTGAGTGTAGAGAGCAGACTGGATCACCTCACATTCCTCCTTTTCCTCTGATGATGTCTATGGGTGCAATGGGAGATGATAAAAATGGACGACTGAACTCTACCAAACTTCCAACGGAGCAGAATTGCTGTCATTCCTCTCCAAAACAGGGGTTCCCAAATCATGACATATGTATGATTAGTAGCATGAAAGTCACTTGGAAGTGGCAATTCCCTCTTGCCTCCTTTTCCCTCTGTTGAGATTGAATACTAAGCACTGCTCTAACTTTTCTGAGCAGCCAAGCAGCCTTTGGGTCTCTACCGCTGAATCCTTGTGAGATGACAACAGATGGGGGAAGGAGATTTCTCTCTCTACACATATAGACTGAGAATAAGGGAAGCTTAGGACAGTGCTCTTGCTGCTATGGCAAAAATAATTCTGCTTTCTAAGAGAGTGGTATATGAGCAATCTGAATTTGGGAACCCTTCTCTAAAGCACATTAGGAAAACCCAGTATCATTAGGTCTACGATGACAAGCGTCAGACAAAATGGAAAACCAAACAGAAGGAACAAAGACATGGAAAGAGAATTAGAAAATGTGCTTCTTTTGTCAAAAAGAATGAGAGTACTGACTCCAAAAAAAGCTGTCCCTATAAAGGACAGTGTGTTCTACAAAACCTTACTGAAGTGAAAGATTACTGTCTTAACGTGACCCCATGTTATGGGGCCAGTGATGGGAAGAAACTTGCGTCTCTAGCAGTTTCCAAATAACACTAGCAGAATCAAAATTTATAATTTTGTTACGGGCTGACAAACTATGTTTGGGAAATTCAGCAACTATGCAATCTATAAAGTTACAAAAGTTAATGCCATTTTGATTTATCCTTCTTTCTCATGAAATACTTAACCAAAAGTCTACTGAAAAATAAGCCAAATTGCTCTTAGGTTTAATTTTATGCCTTCACCTCTCAAATGGAAACAGTGTTAATGAGTTATGAAAATATCTTCTCAGACATAGCTATTGTTGTAACCATAATGACTTATTTATCAAGGCCCTGCTTCACGTCTCCTTCTGTATTATAAAGTGCTTCCAAATATAATAAATTGCAAATGAACAATTCTTGAAATTGCCCAAAGAGTGAATAAGAGCTTTTTGCAATATCAGGAAGAGAGGCAGGAATGCTTTTATAAATGCACTATAAAACACTGAGATAAATATATGCAATTATACGAGGAAAATATGTTCAGGGAGGAGAAAGCTGTACTTTAACATATCTTGCTGCCTCCATTTACTGTTCTTGTATTACTGCATAAGGAAATACATCTTTGGGAGGTAAAAAATGCTTTCTAGCTACAAAGCATGCCTTATCATATATTAGGTATATGCGAACTGTGCTAGAAAGCAAGAGCACTGCTTTCCTTTATAGCACAATGTGAATAAAAACTATTCTAAGGATAGTTAACAATGTTATGCAAATACACTGAACATTAATTCAAACATATTCAAAGACAAAGAACAGATTTGTACTATGAAGACTTCGGCCTAGCACATTTTTCTTCTCTCTGTAGATGTTTTAAGGAAGAACATGCTGTACTAACACCCTCAATAACAGACATTTAAGTTTAAACATTATAATCGCTAAAGCCTAAGATCGTCTGCCCCACGTGTAGAAATGGTCAAGTACATGACCCTCAGTGGTAGAAAACCTAGAATAGGAAAATGAAAATGGAAAACTTTCCCCAAAACATCATGAGGCTTCAAAACAGATACCTTTTGAAGACAGATGTGCAAAGTTGCTTGTCAACAGAAATCATTTCACAGATGAGGAAACCGGCTAAAGCAAGAGTAGAATTCAGTAAGGTGTCTGGCTACTGGAGTATGTTTTGAAGTGGTTTTTGTTTAACACTAAGACTCTCTTAGAAAAGGAGATTTTATAGCACTCAGTGGCACCTCCCTCTCTGCAATTCAGTCCTAGTCTCACATTCCCATGTCCCAATTCATTCAAGCCACTTTTGAGTATGCAATTTTTCTGATATTTCTAACTCCAAGAGATGTCCTCCGAAAAGTTCCATGAATCGTATGCTACTCATTTGCAATCTAGAATTTACACCCAGTTTGTTCTTTTAAGCTACCTGGCTATGATGTTTATAGTTGGTAAAACCCCCTCCTTTCACTTGATATGCTATTTGTAACTTTCCCTAATCATGATGTCTACTGGTTCTGTTTTGTCTGTGATGGTACAATTATATTGATGAAATAATTTGCATCTCTTGTCACATGGCCCTGGCAAAGACTTTCCGAAGTTCCTACTATAATGAGTTAAAAACTGAGTCAAACTAAACCTGTTCTTGAACAAGAACCACTTTTCCTGGAGACTACCCAGCAAACAAATTGTTTCTTTTAGTTTTTAATCTATGTGCTATTTTGGCAAACTACATTTAAAGATTTGTATCTAAACTGATACTAAGTCTCCTTCTCAGAAAAGGTAAACAGCCTTGTCTCCAGTAAATAAAATATTTTCATTTGGAAAAAGCATTACCGATCTAAAATATCAACATGTGGGCTATACAAACCCATGAACAAAAAAACCAACAACATAAAGTCTTGAAGGATGGGATATATGGAAAATATTTTCATTTCTTTTCAGTGTGTATTACCTGAACAGTTTAACAACACTGATTATATATTGCAATTCTGGAATGGTCAGACTGATCTAACACTCACTTTCTTCAGAGAAGGTAGACTGTTACACTGACCAAAGAAAACAAATAATGCAGGCTACTTAACTACATTTATTTACTTTGTTGTCGTTTATTTATTTAATTAACTGAAGCAGTCTTTCATGTATACATTATTTGAATGAAGCAGACCCGTACCTTCACCATTCTTACAGTCTTCAAACAAAACAGGCTTTATTAAAAATCTGTGCGTAAACAAACTCTACCGAGCACAGGTCAAGCCACTTAACTGAAAGCAAAATAGCTGACTTAGGCAAAAATTTGGTAATTAAACTAGAAATACTGCAAACCCCTTTTCTTCTGGCTTACTAAAAGCCACTCAATGCATTCTGTGCAAAGAGGAAAAAAAGGATTGCTACAGTAACCTTTAAGTATTAGCTATTAATAACCAACAGCCTGCTAGAAGAACCCAAAACTGGCTTCCAATTGTCTTTCATGGAAAAAAGGTTTCTCTCAGCAATTGGCAGTATTTGAAGAAGGAACTTGAGAACCAAATCCCAGAGAAATGGAAAGATTCTCAATATTATGACTGTGTGGTTTTGTTTTCGTCTGGGGCTTTAAGATGACAGTGTTCCACCACTTATTTTGCAAATCTTCTTACAAAGGCTCTCTGTCATGATTATACAAGATTTTATGTCTGATGCAAAGTACCATTCTATCCCTCTGTGGCTACAGCCACAAGTCTTTCAGATTTGGTGTTGTAGCTCAGCTGAGATCATGCTTTTTGACACTACTGAAAACAGAATTATTTTCCCCAGCCAAGCAACTAGAGGTAAAAAGGGGTTATCAATCTCTCCTGAAAAAGGATGTCTACCAACCGGCTTACCTTTCTTAGCTGCCTTCTGCAAAGTTATTTAAAGAGCTCCAAGTCCCCCATCAGGGTTTATATGTAACATTTCATAAAACGGGGAAAAAAAGGCAGTTTCACAAAAGTAAAGCATGAAAAAACATGAAGCATATTTCCTCCAACAAAATCACAAGTGCACACATGCCTACTTGTACATATATTTAACCCCAGAAATGGTCATACCTATAGAGGAAGACTGTGGGCTGATCAGGAGATCTTCCTGCACTTGCTCGCTTCCCGGGACTGTCTGTTGATCACTCAGAGAGCTCTGGGATGCGCTAACAGGTTGCGATACTTCCTCGTGAACCTCCTCATCGCTTAACCTTTCCACTTTGACACGCACGTCTTCTTCAATCACAAGGGGAGAACTGGCTTTTGTGCTCTCACAAGTCACGTAATCTGCAATTCTTCTGTTGGACTCAGAGGGCCCAGGCATTTCCAAAGTCCTAGAGTTCTCCGCCTGCTTCACCTTCTCAGATTGAAGTCTTCGATCAATTCCAAAAGGAAAAGTCCAGGGAAAAGCTAAGGACGAGTCCACGGGCTGATTTCTGGACTCCGGGTAAGAAGTTGAAGGATTCAGCACTTGGGGGGAACTTGTTTGTGTGTTACACTTAAGGGGACTCTCGGGAGACATAACTATGTAGCTTTTGCGCTTTCTTCGCGACTCTCGGCAAACAGGAATGGTTCTTTCCACTACACTGCACTCAGAAGAAACTGGAGAAAGGCTGCCGTCCCGAGAAGTAAAATTGCAGTTTGCGCTGTTCTCCTGTCCTGCATCCAGCACCTTCTCTTGCTGGCTGTTGGGAGTATTCCATAAAATGCTGGACTTCATGAATTCTGAGCACGTGCTAGCGACGCTGAACATCTGCATGTAGCTGGCTGCAGCCAACACATCAATAATGTTTTCTGTATTAATAGATAGTGTTGCTGTGTAAGCATACTCCAGAAGAGGTATAAAACCAGTCACTGTCACATGGTGCAGGTCTAACACACTCTTGCTCTCGTCTTCTGCTTGGCCGACGAGTTTGGAACGGAAGAAGTCACTGCAGGCTGCCAAAACCACCTTGTGCGCCCTGAAGATTTTGTCCTGGACACGGATGGTGATATCACAAAAATGTCCATCGTTGCGGAGCATGTTCAGCTTTCCCAGCATCTCCTGACTGTGAGCAGGGGAATTATGAGTGAATGTTTTAACACCCATTTTTTCACCTTTCTGCTAGCGTTCTTTCCACATACGAGAGATCACAGGTACCCTAAAACGAAGAGGAAAATTGTCATTTTCATCTCTGAAAGCAAAAGTGAAGTGGCTTCATGATTATAAGACTCTGTATGAAGAAAATTCAGCCGAATCCTCTAGGGTCAGTTTTTTTCTAGGATCCAGTCTGTGCAATGGACTAACTTTACAGAAATGCAATTACTTATAATTTTCAAAACCACAGATGAAATTATTTGCAATCTGTCACTAATATCATCTTCCACGTTTCTGCAACTGCCCACTCAAAACAAATCCCTAACACCATTTAGAGAAAAACAAATGTCTGTAATACTAAAAAGAAAGCGTTTTTGAAACTATCATCTATGCAAGAAACCTGTATTTTAACTTTCTGGGCTCGGGAAACTATTGCTCACAGTTCTTAAACCTGACAGACTTTGTTGAATGTTTCTTTTAATTGGAAAAGACATTAGCTTGGGTTCACTTACAAGTGAGCAGGAGCAAGCAAATCTCCCAGAGAAGGTATTTAATACCAGAAAAGCTTTAGAGAAACTACAACACGAACTTTCAGAGGAGAGAGTTCAAGCTAGTAAACATAAAATAACAGTTGCCAATAGCTCTGCTTTCCTGCTGTAGTGCAGGTACTGATTGCCTAAAGCTGCTTTTAATAAATAGTTTTGGACTAGGATGAGAAGTTATTGAAAATTCCTTCAAAAATACAATGGATTATAAACCTCAAAGGAAAGTTTAGGTTTAAATCAAATACACAGAAATTGATTTTATGTATGTGATAAATAATATAAGGAGGGCAACTTCTTTCTTCTGAAAGATACAAAACTGCCGTCTTGGGGACCAGTTCTCTCCTATGCGTGGGAGCAGATGCACATGTTTTGTGCAAGGTCCTGAAGGAGCAGAAGGGACTGCATGGCCCACACCGTTTGCAAGTTTTAAGGCCGCAGCAGTGTCTGAAAACTAAATGCCTCTGATTTGAGGAGGATGAAGCTGATCCACGATTCGCTCCCTCTGCAATACACAAGGGAATGACCCTGTGCCAAGTAAGGTGCAGCATGCCTAGACACCCTCTGCCCCTGCAGCAGAACTTCTGCAGCCACCAAGGCTGTCTCTGCTTGCAGAGAGCAGAGCCTCTCTGAACAAGGAGAAGCAGTTCCTGAGTTTGCTCCAGTTATTTCTGAATTATATCACTGTCAAGGAAACATAAGCCACCACGTTTCACCTTCTTAAGCCTTCCCCAAGCTTCCATGAAAAGTCTTCTGTGTTCCACATGACTCAGACAATTAACATGATATAGAAATATCATCTCGGTAAAGCTGGTGGTTAAACATCAACAACATAATTGGATCTGAGTATTTCCTGGAGTCAGCCAGCTTCTTCACATCATCCTTTCCCCTTCCCTTACACGTACACAAAAATCATACCACGCTTGCAAATTGCCCATGTGGAGCTTCACAGATACAAAGAGCACTGCAAGTTTGGAACAACTTATCACAAATCTCACCAACCGTAGCACATATTGAAATGGCAGCTGTCAGAGACTACCTTGTTCTACAGACACTTACACTTGGCTTCTTCATGTTCCTATGGTTTCACTTTTGATACTGCAAACCCTTTCAGAGAGAGGAAAAATATCTATTTGAGAGAATGGATTAACTAACACTTAATAATATATATAAAGTCTGCATGAAACTATAAGGGCCATTTGGATTTAAAATGAAATTTCACACTACTGCAGAGGAAGAAGTTAAGCACAAGCAAAACACTCCCTTCAGTAAAAGAAAACATATCGACCTCAAGAGGCATCTGAAGATCCAGACTGTTTGTTCTCCAGCGTGAATCAAATGAAAAGCATATTTAATTGATCTCAGACCAAAACACTACAGTAAAATCTTGTAACAGCACATTCTAAAATGGCCTTGGGATACCCTTCCTTCTGAATTCCCAGTCGCTGCAGCAATTCCTTGGCACATCAGAAGTCCAGAAGTACTTCTGTTCAGCAACTGGCTACAAAAAGAATAATGCATTTGCAAGGACTATCAACAGTATATCTGGTATTTAGAAACAGTACCAATACATAATCATAAACAAGGAGGAAAATCTAAGCAAGCAATACTCCCAATTCTTATACACCCAGAAGACTAACCCGTTTTCCTTCTCTGTTCATCTGAATAAGTAATGCTCAGCCCTCCAGTCTCTAAGCGTGAGAGTTCTATTCTGCTCACCTCCTTCAAACCCTGCTCTGAACGATTCCTTGTCCTGCTTCCCCCTTCCTGCCCGCCTCTCCCCTCTTCTGGTTTCCTTTCCCCTTCTCCTTTCATCTTTTGCTTCCTTGACCTTGATCTGGTTACAGAATTTAAAATAAAATAGCGGAAGTCAGTGATGTGCAATAAACTGATTTAAATTTATTACAGGAGCAGCATGCCTGCCATGAATGTGGGATATTGCTCCGTTAAGTCACTTCTGTAAAATGACCTTCCCCCTTATTGTGCTGACACCACCATTCAAACAAGTGGCTCCTACACAGACTTCACTGTGGACAAAGGACATATGCATATGCATGCTATTTTCAGAAAAATCAAAAGGGGTGGGCTGAGGAGGGAGAACGATACCAGTTCTTAACAGTTAATGAGGTAGTAAAAACATCAAATATTTTTAGAAGGTAATTTAAACAATACGAAAATATTTTCCGCATGAAAAGATGATCCTGCTAAAGCTCAGCCAGGTTATAAAACGGTTCAATTCTCTTTGTTAATCTTTCAGTGGCACAGGGCACTTTTACAGCTGCACTAAGTCACAGTGATGAGGGAGAGTAAAGGGCTGCAACGTTACAACTTCACCTCAAGTCTAACATCTTTGGATCATCATCATTTTGAAATGACATTTTGTCATGTATTATTAACGATTATTAGACAGTCCATGCAGCAGTTGTTAGACTGTAAGGTATGGGGTGCCACATTCAGAAGTGATTTAAGAACCATAAAGAACCATAAACGAAAACTAAATATACACGGTACCTTGGGAGTGCTTGGGGTGGGGAGATCAAGGTGCATGCATAAACTAAGTGATAAGTGGGTTGGAGCTGGGAAGGTTGTTCATCTTCAAGGCACAAATCATCAGCGATTCTCCAAGCAGGGACTGGGGTTGGTATCAAAGAAATGGTGGCTTGCTCTTCCTTCCCAGCTGCTGCCATCATGGCTTCTCCTCCCCACAATCCTCCCCACAGGGCTTATGCCCTGGCCCATGAGACATTAGAGAAATTCAAAGTTCAAGAGAAACACGATGAAGTTTAAAGATACTTTTGAAAATTTTAAAAATATTCTCAGTGGGACATTTCAGCCTGTATTTAATGGGCTGTATTTAACTTTGCCGCAGACACAGTTCGAGAGAATGGTTTTTCCAGCGTGCATTCATAGAATCATAGAATGATTTGCGTTGGAAGGGATCATCAAGTTCCAACTCCCCTGCCCTGGGCAGGGACACCTCCCACTAGACCAGGATTCTCAAAGCCCCGTCCAGCCTGGCCTTGAACACCTCCAGGGATGGGGCCTCAACAACTTCTCTGGGCAACCTGTTCCAGTGCCTTACCACCCTTAAAGTGAAAAAATTCTTCTAATATTTAATCTAAACCTACTGTCTTCCAGTTTAAAGCCATTCCCCCTCGTCCTATCACTACATGCCCTAGTAAAAAGTCCTTCCCCAGCTCTCCTGTAGGCCCCCTTTAGGGATTGGAAGGGGCTCTAAGGTCTCCCTGGAGCCTTCTCTTCTCCAGGCTGAACAGCCCCAACTCTCTCAGCCTGTCCTCCCAGCAGAGGTGCTCCATCCCTCAGATCATCTTCGTGGCCTCCTCTGGCCACGCTCCAACAGGTCCATGGCCTTCTGATATTGGGGACTCCAGAGCTGGATGCAGTACTCCAGGTGGGGTCTCCCCAAAGCAGAGTAGAGGGGCAGAATCCCCCCCCTCGCCCTGCTGGCCACACTTCTGATGCAGCCCAGGATACGGTTGGCCTTCTGGGCTGCCAGTGCACATTGCCGGCTCATGCTGAGCTTCTCATCAATCAGCACCCCCAGGTCCTTCTCCTCAAGGCTGCTCTCCAGCCATTCTCCATCCAGCCTGGATTTGTGCTTGGCATTGCCCCAACCCAGATGCAGGACCTTGCACTTGGCCTTGTTGAACTTCATGTGCAAGGTCCTACATCTGAGTGAGGGCAATCCCAAGCACAAATTCCTGTGCTGAAAATGTGTGGGGATTCACCACCAAAGCATGGATCCCTGGACAAGGTGAGAATTCAGAAGCGAGCACTTCAGGACTTCCAGGGTGAGGAGAATTTCCTCCACTATTAGCCGAAAGATGTCTGAAGGTAAGTGCTACCATACTAAAGACTTTGTATAATTCATTTGAAAATTAGTTTGGGTTTTTTTTTAATCCTACAACCTGTAATGTAGACCTCATCTTTAAGTAGTTCAAAGTAATTTAGCTCATTCTTACTGTTTCAAGGCTACTGAAAAGCAAGTTTTAGCAACAGTTACCAATTCACACACACTATTTTGGGACAATGATTAAACACATGTCAAGTTTCTGCGCTTATAAACAGCAAAGGTGAAAGTGTACACTATGTTGTGTAAATGGAAAAGAAACCATAACAGAATTGAAAAATACTGCTTATGTGACCTGCCTACTTCCATGTACCCAAAAGTTAGCTTCTTATTCACCTCCTGCTTAACCTTATGGCTCAAGTAACTGGTTTTGAAACATGGTACCTATAATAATATTGGGTTTTTTCCTTTGGAAGAGTCAGTGAAGTGAACTCATAAAGCTGTTCACATTCAGTTTCTCACTTCGTTACATCATTTTACAACAGAAGTGAATAATCTTTAGCACCACAAAATTGCCAACCCACCTTTAACCTCTTTGTCCTCATTCACAGCCGCTTACAAAATACCATGAAAACACAAACTTTTCTGAATACTAAAACCAACAGACTTCAGATAAGTAAATGCCGCATTGGCTTTAGCGCCCAGTAAAGCTTAGGAAATTCCCACCCTCGTGCTCACCAGTCCCTCAGGTACACTCATACAACTGTGAGACCATGGTGTAAATCGGATCGCTTGTTATCTTTTTTTGAAATTTACTTTTAACCCAGACTACTTCTTGGGCACTGGTTACAGTACCATCCCATAAACAGGGCTAGGCACAGAAAAATCTCCTGTGGGGATAAGCCTGTGACCTGGAAAGTCCTCAAACAGCTCAACCAGGAATGATGTACAGCTACACCCTTAGCAGAAATATTAGTCTGATAATGTAACTTTGACAACATACCTCATCTCTAACTATTCCTTCAACAGATAATAACTGGCTGCTCTGAGACAGAGCGGAAAAAAAACCCACCTCATCTCTGTCAACATCTTGCTGTGCTACATAGGTACCAGCACCCCTTGCTCCCTCAAACTGTCTAACTGGTTAGCATAATTAAGTTTATAATTGAATTAGAACAACTGCTCATAGTGTGTACTTAACTTCAAGTTTGCTATTTCTATTTCAGAATTGAAACACTTGTGTATCTAAACACGCATCTGTTTCCCCCAACACCAGCTGGCCTAATAAAAGGTACTGTCTCCCACTACAAATCTTGCCTAGCTTTACTTGACAGAAGTGCTGGCTGGAGCTGCCAAACTGTTCTCTTTTCAAACAAATCAACACCACTTTCTAAACTTTATTTAAAACTGTATTCTAAGTCAGGTCAGTAAACCTAGTTTGAACTCAGCCCACCACTGCCAAGCCTGATGGTATTTATAAAAAAAGAAAAGGCAAACACAAGATTTCTGTGCTCAAAATTACGCCAACGTGCAGTATTCACTTTGGTGTACTGGAATCTGTGGAATGCAAACCTGTAACCTTTAGCTGTAGCGGGTGACTGGACCAGGGAAATGAACCATCCAGATAAGTATGCAGTGTTTCAGAACTTCAGTTTCCTCTAGGACAGCATACTTCAAACTGGAAGTGCACAAAGGAGCTAGTGTTAAGTTAGCTACTTCATAAACACCGTTATGTTAAAACCTGAAATAGATGCTGAGTGGCAGTCTATAAATGGAGCCTGAGGTGATACCATACCCTGCAAAAAACAGGAGAGCATTCAGTACTGGGGCTGACATCGTCCTTGGTTTCTTGGTTTGGGAACCAGATTTTTAATCTCAAAACTGTGAGTGTGTCCCTTTCCTCCCAGCTCCACAGAAGAGGACAATTCTCAGGCATTTTCTGTTTTAAGTAGTTTGTGGGGGGCTTTAGTTCTTGGCCAGGGCTCTTGAGCTGCACGTTGGACAGTCCTCCAGCACGACCTCTGTCTGTCCAGCAAAGACCCACTGACAGCAAGATAAGTAACTCCAGAGAACTCCACTTGGGAGCTTTAATGGTAGAGCGAATTCATGCAGCAAGCTGAAGACTTGAAATGCTAAAAAAACCATCTATTATTGTTAACAGTAATATCCTCTTTCACAGTCCAAGGCATATAAAAGATTGTGTTGCGCTTTTCCTACATACTCCAGAAGTACTGCATTTGATAAGATAAGGCCATTTATTTTGTAAAAACTAGGGTTTTGGCACACCACTTTTGACAAGTTCACATGCCAGAGCTTTTGAGGCCATTGACTCGATCTAACATTAGTGTCGCTCACAAAAAGCATTTATAGCTTCTTTGTACTCATGCACAAGGTTGTACCTATGTTCATCACTCCCCCCCCCCAAGAGTGCTTTCCAAGGATGCTACAGTGGCAAACTGCTTCATAAGCAGCCACCTCTTCCTCTGAAAAGTTCCTGGCAAAGAGACTTCCCAAAAGATCTTCCTAAATTTTAGGTACAGACCACCAGAAGTTGCTGCAAAAGGGTGGCAGGCAGCATTTCAGAATGGGAGTTAAGCTTCATAGAGGCAGACTAAAACACTATCAGGAAGCAGCTATGGTTTCAAATGTGGAAGTGCACACAAATAATTCTAACTGATCCATGTCTGGGTAAATAGCCTGCCCAATTTTCAGATGAAAGATGAACTCTGTGCACCCAGGCCTCTAACCGTTAAACATTTGTGCGAACTGCACTGTGGCAATAAGCTCCCTCCCAATCTTAAATGAATTTGTAAGGATCTAGCTAAGTACCTTGCCAGTGCTGTAACACCTGAGGCTTACAAAGTCAAAGGACCAAGGCTGCAACTCTTCACAAACAATGGTTGAAAAGATTTGCACATCTGGAAATCCTGAGCTGCGCCAGAGTCCACAATAACGTCACTTGCTTGGTACCAAGCAAGGTAAAATTCTGCAGGACAGTAAAGAGAGGCAGGTGTAAAAGCACACTTTATTCCTTTACTATAAGTTCTCTGACAGAGCAGGAAGAGTGTTAATCTTCAAAGGACAAGGAGAAAAAGCATCAACAGCTCCCCTTCCAAAATAATTACTTGGGAACAAGGAAAACCCAGAGCATCCATGCAATACCTGTTTCATATTCCTAACATGTTTCTTAAGTTTCCCCAAAATTAACCCCTATAATAATAGAAAGCAAAAGCTTTAATTGTAACGTGCTACGAGAAGAAAGATGATGTGTGAGGGCACAGCAAAGTCCTAGATCGCAGTTACAGCACTGACTCGAACTATCATTGCTATTGAAAACATAAATCTTTAATGTGGATTGGAAAAGAATGACATGCATCTTAGATGATGGAAAAGTGGATTTGCATGACGCAAATCTGGTAGGTGCATTTTAATTCTCAGAGCTGGTGAAAGCATTGAGACAAGTAGTGGGGTGCCAAAAACAGCAATTTATTTTAAAAAATGGTTTTATTGTAAATTGAGATGGTAGGTCAGCTGCAACAGAATACTTCTGAAAGGATAAAATTAGAAAACATTTACATATACATTTTAAGGGAAAGTTCAGGGTGTAATTTTTGCAGTAACGTTGGACTTCTTTCCCCTCACAGCAGAGTACAGACTATCTTAGTCTGGTTTGCATGACTGGAACTTCAGCTGAGTGTTGAATTTAGAGGGAGTTGATACCCCTCTCCTCTTTGAGATGCCATGGCTCTCAGCCACTTGTCACCCCTGCAATTTATCATTCAAAACCCAGATACTGTTTTTGGCAACTGTGCCTTAATTGCTGGTGTTTTTTAAAAAAAAGTTAATCTAATTAACTTCTTGAACTATATTCCCATACAAGAGACAGCAAGAAATTCGCCGATTCTGGCTTTCAGTTTTAACTGTTATTAGCATCACGGTGTAAGCTTTGGTCAGAAACCAATGCTGCTGCTGAATGCACTGAACTCGAGCTCTTCACATGCTAGAACATGTGATTTACTCAGTGGTGAGGAAACTGATATGCACCAGGTATGAGGTTAATGAAAGAGCTCCCATTTCTGTGCAAATTCTTAAAAATAGTCACCAAAATTCTCAGCTCTCTCCTCAGCTTTTTCACGATGAGCCCAGGGCCTGCTCACTGTTTAGTCATCCTCATTCATCACCTTGAAGTTCAACACCTCCCAAGTTTTGACTGAACAGAGCATGCTCCTGTCCAGCACCCTTTCAAAACTCCAGTAGCCCATTCCTCAACTGCCGCTGCCCTCCTGGTACGCAGGGCAAGAAACACGTCCACTTAGCACAGCTGTCCTGACTCAGAGCTGATGTGAACAGAACTGAAGGGGCCTGTGAGAGAAGCCAAATTATCTTGTTAGAGACCCTGGTAACAGCATATTACCAAATCTCCGCTGCGAGGCAGGATGACGAAAGGTACTGTTCTTGCAATCCACTTCTGTACATTCCTGTTACCTGATTTTGAATGTTCGCCAAAAGATGGGCAGTACCTTAGCATGCTCTTCCATTTCCTCCTCGGTTTTGCAGAATATTTTTTTTACACCGTGGATATTAAACACAAACAGCACAATACCTGCTGTTAAAGCAATAAAGACCAAGAAATATTTGCTTAGTTCCAAATGTCTCGGTTGTACTGGTTCTAAACTATTAAGGTCCAAGCAAAAAGTATGCAGATCCCAGAGTGAGACAACCAAAGTCTTCCTCATGCTACAAGACTGCCTCAGCATATAAAAGCAGGATGTTTGCCGGATACATGAAAAAAAGCAACGTCTACCATAACGAAAAAAAAGAGGGGAACATGTCTACTACTTTTATTTTAGAATATTAAAACCAACACAAAACATATCACAGAGCTGTTGTTCTTGGACCACGAGGTCCATAACAAAGAAAAAGCTGTAAATCATTAGTTAAACCATCACTATTTTTCAGGAGTTGCTGTTTCTACACACAATGTGAAGCACAACGTGTCTTAAGGATTTTTGTTTTGTTTTCCTGATTAGTCATTTGCATGGAAATGAAGAAGTTAGATGTAAAAATTCAGCAGTCATGTTCTGACAGCGTGGCAGGCGGTATTAGATAGAGAGCCTGGGTGCAGGCTGACAGTATTGCAGCCTAAAGAGGAGCCTACATTAGAGCCTAGCACACAGCAGAGAGGATGGAAATGCGTGCACCCAGAGGAAGCTGGACCTGTTGACACAAGTGCCTCTACAAACCTTCAAAAACTTCCCAGTGATGGAACAGAACAAGACATAGAACTTACCAATTTGGGCCAACACATCTTCCACCATGTCCTTTGCAGACTGTATCTGAAAGCCCCAAGCATGTCCTGGAACTCAGAAAGGAGCTCTTCCAAACCCTGCATCTGGCAGAATTAAGAAGTGGTCTGCCTGACTGTAATAGCTTACAGATGCCAAGGCCACATTCATTAAGTTTACCAGCAGCCACATACTTGCAGCAGACTCTCGTGCAGCTCTGGCTTGTCATTTCCTTGTGAAAGTGACACTTCTAGATTTATTCTTGTCCCTTATCATCCTGTATATGTGACCCACAGGAAGCGGCCTGCAAGACTTTCTTCTGACTGATCTCAAATTGGCAAGAGATTTTAATCCTACTGTAAACCTTTATTTTTAATTTCTATTGCAGGAACTGCTTAAGTCTCAGGCAAACAAGAGACAAATGAGAGTTTCAGTCTCCACCGTTGACAAACTCACAGCTGTCATGAGGCAGGTCTGTAGCAGATAACCAATACACAGATAAATCAGGAAATTATTAACTGTGGAAATGTCACAGAACTGGAATTCAAGTCATACATAGCGAAATTTAACCTGCTAAATAGTTCCATTGGCTTCTGGGCAACGAAAACTAGTCTGCGCAGCATTGTAAATGGCCATGGCCAACAGCTAGAACCTTCTGACTGATGGGAGAAGCTGAGAGCTGACAACAGCTTGTAACCAAAAACGCTTGGGAACCACTGACAGGCAATCGAGAGCTCTGTATGTAGGCACTGAGTGTGCTGGATTAATACAGCAAGAAGATTAAAGCATAGCTACAACTCCTAGTCTAGATAAAACTTGAAGATTAAAGATCACGTTGTAGGTGTGTAAAACATGTTACCACTCCTTTCATTAGAAGTCAATCTAGAAATGTTTCCATTAGACACAGCTGTGATTACAAACATGCAAACTGATATTTTAATTCTCAAGAAAAAGGTGCTAGTGTACCTGAAGAAGAGGCAGGACTTTACAAAGCTTGTCTCATTTTGTGATACACACCTGCCAGAAAGCTTGGCCACATTAACACTGTGTTCATTTCATCTCTCAAATATTTAGTGCAGAAGCTCTGATTATTTAAAAATACAGAGATGTTTTCATCTCTCAAAGATATACGATTATAGGTGTTTGTATACAACTGCAGAAATCTGGCTAAATGAAAACTACCTGAAGAAAAGAAGAAGAAAACAAACAGAAAAGGAAACACCACCTGTGTTTACTGAAGCTGAACTATGTCAAACTAACTTGATAATGTATTTTTCAGAAAAAAAGGAAATGCCAAGTATGATGTGAACTTCATTAAAATGTTTGAATAACATGACATACAGAGTTATTAGTGAAAACAAGGAGATGAACAGACAAACTGCAGCTAAGAGGCCAGCTGAAAAGAAGTAATTCATGTGCTTGAAATAACAGGTTAAAGAATTTACCTGTGAAGTGCCATAAGGACTTGTTTTAGCAATGATCTCTGAGTGTTTCCGTAGAGACATTGGCTCAACAAGTGCTGATGAAAAGGTTAAGATCTATCGTCAGCACGACGCATAAAAACAAATGGCTGAGAACCAGAGTCCTAGGAACAGAACTAAATTCTAAATACACTAATTTAAAAATATAAATAAAATATAAATAATAAATACTAAACAGCATGAGATTAAAACCTTGACATTATTTACAAGGGAGCTAGTAATGGACTTGAGCTATAATTTGGAAGCTAACTAGTCAAAAGTGACTGTGGAGAAAGCTCTCCATACTATTAGAATAAATTGAACAGCTAACTGAAAGGCCTACAGAACAGCCAGACTATTTTAATACCCGATTTTTTTGTCAGATGTTTGTCAATATCTATTTTAACCTCCTGAAAGGTTCTCGAGAGGGTTTTTTTGGTGTGTTTTTCTTCTCTGTGCAGATCCCCCTTAACGTGTCTGTAAAGTAAACTATGCTTACATCTTTTCAGAGCATCTGACTTATGCAGACGATGTTTCAGCTAGAAACATGTACTAGCTAGAACTGATAGGGCATACAGTAAGTGCACTGATCAGCAAGACAGCTCTTAATCTCAGGATCTAATTAAAAGAAGAGATTACAATAATCAGGGCAGGACAGTAGTGCGTGCCGTATGTAAAACTGTTGATCTGACGCCACTGAGTATTTTTACGCAACAGCTAGAAGACAAGACGTTTCTTGAGACCATTTACAGATAAATAAAAAAGATAGAAGTCATTTTCTTAAAAGACTCCATACCTTTCTACATAACTGAGGTTCACTGACTCAAACAAATTCCATGTTTCATGCAACAGCTGAACTCTTCTATAAGATTTATCTGGGGAGAATTTAAAACAGTAACTTTGCACCATTTTGGTGCAGAATGAGCAAAGAGCTTCAGGAATGCAATCAGGTGCAGTATTCTGGCTACTCTTTATTCCTAACGACATACAAGAAACTCTACACATTTTTGTTTTCCCTAGCCATGACAGAGTTTTTCAAGTTTTGGTGTGATCATTTGAAGTCAACTCTTTCAGAGAACAGAATGTTACCACTCACTACTTCAAAGGGCACAGATTTAACTTGTTGCCTTTTTGAAGCCGCAGTGCAAAGAATAAACTTTATGTGCCTAATATAGCTTTCACATGGTTGAATAAGCAAACTAGATAAATGCCACTTTCCCCAGCCTCCAGCACTTTGAACTTTTCGTTGTAGGAATCTCACATTAGCGTTCCATATAACACATAAAAGCAAATTTTCAGATAGTACTTAAAACTGAGGCTCATTTAACAATACGAGCAGTAACTGCCAAAAGGTCTTGTTATATACTGAATTACATTTATTCTCATAGTAAAAATTAATGTGCAAATTTCACTAGATAGAATGTATTGAGATATTTCACAACAGATTCACTGCCCTGCAATTTCTGGTTTTCACCAGTGCTCTGAAAAAGCACATGGCCAAACTATTACACTGCCAGTTTAACAGCAGTTTGCCCTGAAAACACATGCTAGAGATGCTTGTGCCATTAATATATGGGCAAATCTCTGGGAATTTTTTTTACTAGAACAAAAGCAACAAGTGAACTCATAGTCATCTTTGTATCCTCATGTCGGCAAGCCCCACAGAACGTAATCAGATTATACTGAATAGACAGATGTATACATCCCTGAGGCACACATTCAAATTTAACCACTCTTTCCATGACAGTGTTCATGCATAATTTCTATGTGATCTTAATACCTTCTTTACATTTTTGCTCCGTGCAAATTCAGGTTAACTTCTTCCCAAATTTCTCAGCGTAGACAAGCCATTACACGACCGTTTCCCACTCTGCATAATAAAAAGCAAGGCTTCGGTTTTACAGTCTTTGGTCTTTAACAGCAGCACAAATGAACGACACAAACCCCCCCAAAAATACAAGTTGAACATTAAATTCTTCTAAGTACTGCAAATTGCAAAAAAAAAAAAAAAAATCCATTAAGTACTTTTATTTGTCACACGGCAGCAACCTTCTGGTTTAAACTGACTCCAGAAAGCTATTTTTTTCTGGTTTTACCATGGCTACCCATAGCATTTCAGTCTTCACTTTCAGAAGCTCTGCAAGAACATCAACACAAACTTATGAAAAATATACATCAAAAAGACTACTGAAGCCAACCTCCCAAATTAGTAACAAAAGCAAAAATCTCCAAGCCCTTTTTGGTGGTACCATGTGAAAGAAATATCAAGAAAAAAGGCACAGTTTTTTGTATCCGCATACCAAAATATTCTAGTAGGGTCCAAGATTTTCTTGGTAGCACTATTGTGTTAGATCCATGAAAGAGTCAAAAGGAAAAAAAAAAAAACCACAACTAAAAAAAAGCCTATCTGTGCTTCCTCACACACGTGTATGCCTGTTTACAGAATAGTGCCAAGTCCTACTACATGTCTTTGAAGAGAGAAAAGGGCACATGCCTTGTTTTCAGACAGAAAAGGGTCAATTTCAGAGATCATTTTAACTGATGGCACAGTAAAAACCACGCTTGGAAAATAAATTATTTCTTCATTTCCTCCAAGACAAAACCAGGGCCTCATCGGGTGTGTTATGCCCCAAGAGCTGCCAACAGCAACCAAACTTCGGTAGCTGAAGAATCTCTCCCCTCCGCTATCACCCCCAAGCTGTGCCTCCTACCTTATTGTGTGCGAGCCTTTCATTTTTGTCACTTGGAAATGACAAACCTGTCTCCTCATTTTACAGAAACAAATGACTGTAACTGCATATCACAATCATTAGGTTTGTGACAGCCAAATTTGGCTAAGTGCTAGTTTTAACTAGTTCGGCACAAAGCTTACCTGTCAACCGATTTGTTGTTTGAAGTATTCAGGTTTATTACAAAAAAATGACAGCTTTCCTTCTCTCATTTTTATTCCAGATTAGCAAGGGAGCGTTACACCTTAATGAAATCCATGTTAGCTACAACAAATGAATTTTTCTGAAGTCCAATGCAAATCTTAAATCACCCTGAAGCATGCTAGCCCCATTAACGCCCGAAGTACTGGAAGCCTGCGCTGACAAGCAACACCACGGAAAAACCTGCGTAAAGAGCAAAGGGGAGAGATCAAGGCAAAGTCACACATCATGTACAATCTGAAGAGGCAAAAAGGCATTGCTAATCCAGACAGCATGGACTGCAGCCAGCTAGTCAAGGTGTCACAGACATATAAACAAGCAGCCACCTTTCAAACGGAAGCGGCTATAAAGAATCCTGAACAAGTTTAAGCAAGGCAGGAATGTGGTTGTGTCATCACCCTTTTAGCACTATGTGTACCCTTTATTTTCCTAATGACTCATTTATGCAGATAAACTTAAATGCCTAAAAGGAGTTCTTCTTGGCCCCAAAAACTAAAAATCCTTGTATTTATCCACAAATCACATTATCAGGTGAGCAGCAACTATATGGGCTTTCTAACTTTCTTTCCTTGTATGGCCAAACCTGGACTGGCAGAACCATATCCATGGTTTAGGCTGGGGATAAGGAGAGTTTTGTGGGTTTTTTTTAAACCTCTCGCATTTTTACTAATATTATACAGAAACTTCTCAAAGTAGGTCTTTCTTAACAGGGGCATTTACCCACTTTAAAAAAACCCAAGATGCTGAAAGAAAGCTGCAGAGTGCCACCACTATGTAAATATCTGTCCCTAACATGGGACCAACTTGCCCCTTAACCCACCAGTTATTCCCAAACCCATTAATGATTTCTAGGGCTCTTGGATCTCCACAGGACATGACATCTTCATGCTTCCAAAACCTTCCAGAAGACTTAACTCTGACAAGTACCCACCATAATTGCAGTTTTTCCATAAAGCACTCCTGGTAATATCCAAATACAAAATGCCGTATCAACTACCATCTGTAGCTAGATTTCTAAACTAAGATCTTCTTCAGTATCTGTAACTGTATTTCCACTAAAATAGTTCTCACTACAATTACTATGTTCATTTGTACTTTTGAATATAAAACATTACACACAGTAAATGTTTATAATGTTATCACAGATGAGCTACAAAGCATGCCTTTATTAGAAAGCTTCTCTTAATGCTCTGAAAAAAAAGCCTTTATTCAGTCTTCTTGGGTAAAGCAAGCAAACAAATGTTGTGGTCAAATCACCTCAAAACAATATAGCACAGTTAAAAAAAAAGTGATGTAGAACAGCCTCCGCAGACAGATGTACTAAATAGACTAGGACAATACAGCCTGGAAAAGAAAAGAAAGCCAAAGACAGAAAACTGAGAACACAGAGATCTATAAAATTGCAAACGAGGTGGTGACTGGGAAAAGATTTTTTATTCTTTCTCATACTACAAAAACTAGGAGGCCCTCAATGAGATTACCAGTCATCGGTAATCAAAAAAAAAACCAAACACCCAAACCCAGGAATTATTTTTGCACAAATTGTGGGATGCACTGCATTGTATACTATAAAAGCTACAGGTATAAGCTGTTCAAGAGGCCAAGGCAAATCCATAGATGACAAGTGCTACAGGCACTATTAAGCATGATTGTCAGCACATACCCTCTAGCTCAGGCCACCTCCAAACACTTCACTGCAGGTAGATGCACTGAGGAATGATTACTGCGCTGTCTATGTACACTCTTCCACCTTCCCCCTAATGATTTTCTTCTGGCCACTGTCACAGACCACACGCTGAGCTCAACACACTTTTTGCGGTCCTTATTATCCCATCATTCACGTACTCCTATAAACATGTTCACGTCAAATAATTATTTCCCCAGCTGTAAATTGGAATACATTAAAAACATGCTATCTACAAATAACGCACAGTTTAAGTCACTTCCTTAACTTGATTAAATGGAATGTAAGAATTAAATGAAATGCCGAGCATTTACAATTCCTCTCTTCCCATCCGTATGCACGAATGCCATTTTAATCAGGTTTGCAGTTCGTTTCCTACCACCACCATTTCATTTAGACACCTTTTACAAAGCAATACTAGACATTTGTTTTCATCCAGTGAAACCATTAGAAGAATCAATTTGATCTCCAAGGCAAGTTAAGAGTAATGGACTCCTATGTTTACTTAGCAATAAGTACACAACGATTTAATTAGACCTATATGCTGTAAACTGCATCTTTTGAGGCAACAGCAGCAGCAGCCAAAAAGAAAGCAGCATGCTTCAACTTTTTACATAAATCAATGTTTTTAGTATTTTTTTTTCTGCTTTTAGCTGTTGAAATGCTAACCACCTACTTCCATATCAAAACCCTATTGCAGGTGGAGGCACATCTCCCACCCAGTTTTGTTCCCGCAAACTTACACAGCACTTCTTCAAAGAAACAAGCAATTAAGTTGCTGCCCCTTTTTAGCCACACACAAGTCCAAGACTGATGTCATATCTCAAGCGACAGACTGTGAACGCGCTCTGCAACCGTAGCATTTAATTTAGAAGTCAGCACTTGACACGTTGAAGTATTTGGAATTCCTGAAGTCTGGCTGTCTGCACAGTTGCATAATTTGAGCAGGGATAACCTACTTATAACCGGGCGAGATAGAAGAATGTCAACAGACAATCCCCTCTACGTCAAGGGACATCTCCTTCCTCATCACGTGCCAGCAAGAGCATCACTGCTTTGTCACAGTTTGACTTTCTTCTTTAGCTAGTGGATTACAATGCCTAAAAGGGGTGAAGTTACACGTATTGCCAGATCGTCTCATAGAAATACACTCAAACGTTCTCAAAGCCCATTAAAAAAGTAGTTTACCAGACATTAACAGACAATGCCAGCAAAATGAAGCAACTAATACAAGGGCAAAGTACCCAGACCTTCTCTTTGTCAGTGACAAGTCACACAAACACCTCATAGCACAGGCATCACACTTCCATTCACAAGAAGGACATAAAAATAAAAGCCTCCTTCGAGCAAGTCATGGGATACAACCAAAAATAACGTTCGGACGTTTGTCCAACTTCACACAGGGGGGAAGCTGTATTTGCTTTTGATCCTCTTCGCAAACAGCTGACCAGACCCTCCTAACAGCACGCATTTGCTACAGACACCACAGAACGAAACCACCCCTTTTAAAAGTTGCCAGAGTTTATGATTAACCTCCTGTTGCAACAAACATGGCAAGGATTCAGTTTCACTTGCTGACTACTACTCTTACGTATTACAGAAGAAACACATAAGGACACTCCCCCCTCTCCAAACCTCACAGTCACAAGAAGAGGAATTCTCTCAGTCTGTAAACAAAACCAGTGCGAAACCTATGTGGGAAAGTGAGTGCGATCCTCCCTCCTGACAAGTCAGCGTCCGTGCAACATCCACCTGGGGAGACTAAAGTAGGGCTGGAAATTCCCTTCCCCTGGAAAGGGACTGCTTGGAGTGTTCACACCAATTAAAGTTTTGGATTAAAAACAGCTGTTTAAATAGAAGTAGTCCCTAGGGAGAGACACTTACAGCATTGTAACTGGTGTCTGGTATAAACAGTTTTACATCAATGGAGGCATTTATACTGGTAGAGCTGCGTCTAAGCTAGCAGGTTAACACTTGTTCAGCTCTATCTCCTTAAATAGATGCACTTAAACCCAGGCAAGGTCTCCAGGTGCATCACACCTTGAATCTGCATTACACGTAGACGTCAAGCGGCAGTAAGAGAGACCTCAATGGCAAAGGAAAAGCACATCACACTCGAAATACCCTAAAAGACTCCTAGACTCTAGTCTGCGACCAGCCTGTGCGAAAGCCGCTCCCACTCAGTGTCACCTTGCAGGGTCCACAGAGCAGTGCCACAGGCGTGCCCCGCAGCCGATAAACAACGCGTCACCTAGTCCACAAAAACATGCAGCTAGAAGCCAGGGAACAAGTCAGGAGGCAAACCAGGTGACCTCCACCTAAGTAAAAGCTAAGTGGACTAGACGCCCCAAGGATAAATAAAACAAAAATTAAAAAAGGGGTAAAGGAAAAGCCTCATGTCAGACAGAAGCACAGAGAGAAAGTAGGGACATACATGTAAGTGGGAAACCTGAGAGATTTCCCACGTGGATACCCAAAGGTATCCAAACCAAGGACCTCACATGAGGAAAATTATCAAAGCAGGAGACTTCTAGAAACTTCAGAAGAGATCCTGGGCTGGACAAATTATGTCTATGACGAGAAAAGAGAATTTGGATATATGTTAGACCCATGGTTTCCAACTTGGGATCTGCAGATACCTAGGAAGTATGCAGACTACTTTTTACTCTGGCAGACTGCTCAGCAAAGGAAAAACAAAAGTCAAAGCAAAAAGCAAGGCAGGCTTAACCTCACTATATCGCACTGCAGTATCAGCAGGACACATGAAGAAAAAGGGTTGAAAGTCTCAGTCATGAAAGATGTAACAGGCAGCCGTGAAGCACAGCCAAGAAGAGATAAGAAATGGGTAAGAACGGGTGACCTCTCTGGCACGTGTAGCAAGGAAGTACTACGGTCTGGGGGCAGGCACCGAAACAGCTGCTGCTGGGTGTCTGTGGGAACACGCAAGACATGAAAGGACAAACAGTGGAAACCTTCTGTCTGGAAGCCTATAGGAGAAATGACTGCCCGTCTTCGCAGGGCTACCAGTGAAATGCTGCCTGTGCCTTTCCCGAGGTCTGCAAACACACACAACACGGGGATGCACCCACCGGCTTTTGGTAGGCAGTCAGTGGGATAACCCTGGTGTGTGTATATACACGTAGGAGGAGACAGACCCTCCCTCCTCAGCGGGCAGAACAAGCTCCACAGTGCAAACAGGAGATGGGCTGGAGGAGTCGTCCCTTAGGCTTTGGCGGAAAATATCTGCATGTCTATTTGGATGGAAAAAAAAAACTTAGCAGCTTTTTGTAGATAGGAAGAAGCCTCCTGGGGTGTATGTATTTAACAGGCTGTGGTGATCAAGCATGGAGGCATTCCCAGCACACCTGTGTGTGGAGAAAAGTACAGCAGATTTTGGAAGGCAGCAGTACCCTTGCCCTGTGTGTATGAAAGGAGGCAATAGGCTCTTGGCAAGCAAGAAGCAGACTATACCCCCCCCCAGCATCTGCCAATGTTTATGTTTGTATATAGGAAAATAAACCCAAATACATGGAAGGAGAGCAGAGAAACATGTAACAGATCTTGGCAGATGAGCCTACAATATCCTCCTCATGTGTGGACATGGATGCGAGCAGAGGCAGAACAGCAGACCCTGGCAGATGGGCAGTACAGAATATGCAGAAAGAGGAGAGGGAAAAAAAAACCAAAACAACAACAACAAAGGGGCGGCAAGCTTTGCCTAACAGCTAGCGGGAATCCCTCTTTTCCTCCCATAAGCCTGCAGTGGATAAAGAGGCAGCAGGTATCCCGCTGGGATGCAGGAGACAACACAACTCCCCCCCCACCCCCTCCAGAAACTACATGTTTGCGTGTGCCCGGGCAGCCGAGCGCACCCACGGCCTTCGCCAACAACGCAGCTCCTTCGGGATCCGCGTAAACACCGCGCACGACGGGCCGGGAGTGGGCTATACCCCCCACACCCCCTCCCCTGCCCCGAAACCANAGGGGAACCAACGGCCGCCCCCCCCACACACCGCGCCTGTTCCCCGCCGCCTCAGGCCCGCGCTTACCTGCGGTCGGTGGGGCCGGCTGGGCCCGGCGTGGGCGGGAGGCCGAGCCCCCTATCTGGGGCCGCGCCGGGGCCCTGCCTGGGCCATGACGGCGGGCCGGGAGGAGGAGGAGGCGGAGGAGGAGGACGAGGAGGAGGAGGAAGAGGCCGCCGCCGCCGCCTCCCCCTCAAGCGAGGTGAGGGGAGGGGGGGGGGCCGGNGGCGGGACGGGGCGGTCCGGGGGGTGCGCGGTCACAGCACCCCCATCCCGCCACCGGGGTGCTCCGCTGCGGGCGGGGGTTCTGGTGCGGGCACCGCCGGGACCAGCATCGTACACCCTGTGCATCCCACACCCCCCCGGGGCTCCGATGCAGTCATCCCCGGGGCCAGCACCGTGCACACCGTGCATCCCACCCTCCCCGGGGCTCCGGTGCGGTCACCCCCGGGGCCAGGATCGGGCACACGGTGCATCCCACCCCCCCGCCGTGCACTCCCAGAGCCAACACCGTGCATTCCACCGCCCCGGTGCTCCGGTGCGGTCACCCCCGGGGCCAGGACCGGGCACACCGTGCATCCCAACCCCCCCGGGGCTCCGGTCCGTACACACCCGGGGCCAGCACTGTGCATTCCACCGCCCCGGTGCTCCGGTGCAGTCACCCCCAGGGCCAGGACCGGGCACACCGTGCATCCCAACCCCCCCGGGGCTTAAGTGCCGTCACCCCCGGGGCCAGCACCGTGCACACCGTGCATCCTACCCACCCCGGGGCTCCGGTGCCGTCACCCCCGGGGCCAGGACCGTGCATTCCACCGCCCCGGTGCTCGGGTGCAGTCACCTCCGGGGCCAGGACCGGGCACACGGTGCATCCCAACTCCCCCGGTGCTCCCGTGTGCGCACCCCAGGGGCCAACACTGTGCAAACTGCCCTCCAGTTTGCATCCATCCCAGTCAAGTTGAGAGTTAACGAGTCTCTAATTAACCCACCCCTGTAATTTGGTCCAAATCCGCGCTAACTGGGGGTAAGCACAGCTTAATTTCACGTGATTAGCGCAACCGTTTCCTCCATGGCTTGTTTTTACAGTGAGGGTTTTTTTTGTTATCGTTGTTTTTTGGGTTGTTTTTTTCTCGCAGTGAGCGCTCGGTAAATCGAAGCAGGAAACAGATTGAAAGGCTGCAGTCCAAAAACGTTAATCATCAGCAAAAAAATCTAAAACTGGCCAAAACTCCCCACACCGTCGTAATTTTTTACAACATTTTTAGGTGGGACCTGGGACCCTGGGACCATTTTAGATGATTCCTTGGAAAATTGGGGAGAGCCCCAGAGCCCCAACAGTCTCCAGGGTTGGAGTTTCTGCTGCTTAATTCTCCTTTCACTTCCTCTTAGATTTGTTTTTTATTCACGGGGAGCTGTATCGCAACCCTGGTGCACCACAGCCTCCCCTTTGCAATCTCCTCCTCTGCAAAAAAGGAAAAATCACACCGGTTTCGGCAGGTTGCGCGTGTGCACGGGTTGCTTCCACTTTTAATAAGACATTGTTTCCAAGGCAAGGAAGAATCTGCTCCTAGAGATCCATGGGAACTCCTGAATCATAGAGGATTAATAAAAAACCCCACCTCAGGCTACCATCCCTCACCTTCAAAATGCTGCTCCAAAAGGTGTTGAGCTGCGGGCGTTTGATGGCGAAGCTGTTGGAAATCGAGTGGGTTTAGTTAACCGACAGCCGTATCCTGCTTGAGACTTGCTCTGAGCAGGTCATGGGCTTTGCACGGGAGGGAAATAGGGTCCAAAGTACCCAAATTCACGTCTGGAAGATGATAAAATTCAGCGTGGTCTATGTTCTCGCCGTGCTTCAGCAAAATAAAAAAAATCCTCCAAGTGAAGCATTTAAACTTTCTATATGCGGCCTGGAAACAAGCCATAAAACTGCACCATGAAACAACACCTTGACTTTCTTTTATTTTTTTTTTAAGGAATTTATTCATTACAACACGTAAACACCCCAAGAATAAAGCATGGCACCAGCGTCAGGCGAGCGGTCGGGCTGCGGGTACCCAGCTGGGATGCCCAGGCTTCCCCTGCGGCCGAGCACGGGATGCTCGGCCGGTGCAAATCAGTGTCCGGAGGTTGGATTTGCCTCCGAATTGCCGGCGTTTTCCCAATGGGAAAGCAAGCTGCCTTGCAGACAGCGGTGTTTGCGAGGCAAGGAGCTGGCCCACTCATGGGCTTTGATTTCTCCCCCCAAAAAAAACACTGTGTCTTTGGCGATTCAAACCCATCCCTGCTAAAGAAAAAAAAAAAGCCTTTTGTTTCATTTCTTCCTCTTTCTCCTTTTTCCTTACAACCTCCCGCAATGGCATACCCGCCTCCCGGCCGCCATCTCGGCGTGGCTCGTTAGGTTTCCAATTAACGATGGGGCATTTGGGTGCAGGAAGCCAGTAGGTTTGGGCTACGCATCCTGCAGAGGAGCACATCAGCCTCCCTGGCCTGACTCTGATATGAATTTCCTCCCACTCCAGCAGCAGAAGCTGTTTTATTAATAACAATTTATTAGCCTGTGATACCTGAAGAGGTTCTCCAGTGATTCCCAGAGCCACGGCGTTTGCCGGAGTAAATCCAGGAGGGAGCTGTATTGATTTACGCCTGCTCGGGTTTCCTAAGCTACCAGGTCGTCCTTTATTGCTGTTTGCTTTTGCTGCAGAGTTGGAGTTTCTCATCGAGAGGCGTTGCGATGAATTGCCGAAATACCGACTCCCGGTTTAAGGGGATTTTGCTCTTACGCACATTTTTCAACATCGTGGTCTCGATTCGTGGACGTAGGTGGAGCTACACGGACATAAATCCTGAGTAACTGCGCGGTAAATCTGATCTGCGCATCTACTGGGGACCTATAGGGACTGTGGGAGTCCCTTGGCTGAACCGGCTGGAATTTGATGGGTATAAAACACCGGTGGGAAAATGCAGAGACAGCTTTCAAAGGGCGACTCGTAGCCTCCGCCTTCGGCTTTTAAATGGGATGCGAGGTGCTGGAGCCCGGGGATGCTTAGCAGGGCGGTCCTGCATCCTGCCAGCGGCCGCTGCGAGGAAGGGGGTCCCGTCTGCAGCACGGTGGCCACGGCAGGAGGCTGTGTCGTCCCCTGAAAGCCCTTCTGGTCTGTCTAAAGAGAAATCCTCCTTTCCCATTCCGCCCAGAAGACACCCAGCTATGTCTCCCGTCCGTCCCCGGTGTCTGGCCTCTCGCTTTAATCCTTGAATCTCCCCCTTGCTCACCCCATCCAAGCAACCAGAAAGTGCAATTCCTGCCTGGAGGCTGTTTTACCCTTTTTTTTTGCAGCCTTTGGGATAGGTTTTCCTTCACATCAGCAGCTCTTGGAGCAGATCCCGTGCTGCTCCGAGCCTGCTTTCCTGCTCCTGGCAGGACGCGTCCATTAACACCGAAAGCAAATGACACCTTCCCCGCACAGCCTTCCTCTCCCTTCCCTCACCTCAGCACCTCCGGAGGGAAAACCTCTTTGCTCCCACCCTCGAGGACTCACTGCCTACTCCTTAATTTACCACCGGCGTGCAGGAGCCATCTCCTCTCCATCCTCCTGCCTGGTGCGGTCTCTGGGGCTCGCTTAATTTATTTTAGCTCAATCCTGCTGACTTCTGTCTTTGGCAACCCCTCGTTTTCTCCTGGCATTGGGAGGATTTGGGATTTATGTCCTCCCCAGACCCAGGAACCCTCAACAAGTGCAGTCCTGGGGTTTAAAGCATCCTGGTTGGTGGGAGAGGAGGCAGAAGCGGGCGGTTTAGGAGAGGATCCTGTTTCATAGATGCTCTGAATCGCAACAGCCCCTCTGAAATGCTATTTTCCAGGAGCTCTGGGAATCAGATCCCTCGGTTGCTTGGGCGACCAAGGAGGAGTTCAACAGGTATTTGTAGGGAGAAAGAGGGATCTAAAAGAGCAGAGGGGTTGTAAGACTGGGATGGATGAGCTGAGCAGAGGATAATGGCAGAAAAGGGACATTATAGCCCTAGGATGTGTCGGGAAGGATGTTTCCATCAGGAACACGGCAGGATTTGTGGCTGGAGCACCAGGTGCTGGTGTGACCTTGCTGGGACACTGTGGTCACTTCTGCCTGGGGACAATAAATTCAGATTTATGCAGAGTCTCCAGCAGTAGTAGCAGGAGGTTGTTCGGGGTTTTTTTTTATTATTATTTTATGACTTTTTTATTATTATTATTTTATGAGCTAATCCTACAGAGTTTGGCTTGCCAAGTTTAGCAAAATGAGGCTGAAAGAGGGTACAACTCCTGCCTGCAAACACATGGGAGGGGAAATATAAACCAAGGAGGGAGGAAAGCCGTTAAACTAAAGAACAGCACTAGCACAAGGACAAGGGGGAAGCAAATATCCAGGAATAACCTGGGTTGGAGATCAGGAGAGCGCAGCCCTTGGAAGGAGAAGGAGGATCGGGACCCAGAGAGCAAAACACCATTTCAACATGTACCTGGTGATGTTCACGCACAGGGGAGCAGCCTGTGGCATCCTACAGCCTCTGAAAGTGCCACAGATGAGGAAACACACCAATAAAATAGAATTACCCCTGACTGGGGAACAGCACGGGGTGTGGGGGGGGTCCAGGCAAGGGTTGACCCTAATAATTTCCCCCAGATGGGACTAGAGAAATGCATCACTCTGCCCGCTGGTCCCCGTTGTCTCTGGGGTACCATCATGGGTACGGTGACAGAGAAGCTCCCGGAAGGTTTATTTTCTTATCCCACTATTATTTTTTAAAAGTTAAACTGTGACGGTTGTGCTGCTATGATTAATTAGGGACTTTTTTCCTATCTGTTAATATCCCAAAGCCTTTGGCATTGTTCGAAATTCCAATTATTCAACTCAAACCCCGCGACGGCAACGAAACGACAAGAAAGAAAGGTGGGAGAAAAGCCGGGGCGGGCTGTGCCTTAATGAGTCGAAACCCAGGACCCGGCTGTACGGGCGCCAAGGGAAGTCATCTAAAATGAATGTCACACCTGGTTATAAATAGGGTGGCATGCGTCGCTGTGCCCATTAACGTAATGACACATCCCACTGCGATGGGTTAACCCTTTCCCCTGCTCTCCCATAGGGTGAAATATAGGCAGCTTCCACCTAGCCGTGGCGGTATCGGTTTTTAGCCCATCAGTGGATGGAAATCGCCAATATACAGAAAATAAACGCTATTCACCACAAGGCTGTGCTTTCACCTAGGAAATCTAGCAGCAGAACCCGTTTGACCCAAGCGATGGCATCCTAATTACCTTATAACAAAAGTCCGTGCGTATTCCAATGAGACAGCTCCAAAATCTGCGTCGCCGCATACCAAATTTCAGCGATTCTGCGTTTCAGAGGACAACGCCGCACCTAGAGAGACAGCAACCAACTTCCCACCGCCTATGGTTATTATATAGCTACGTGAAGGAGCCAGCATCCCGCCTGTTTTAGCCCTGTTTAGCCTGTATTTTGTCCTAGTAAACAGCAGAATTATCTATACGTATGTATGTATGAGACTGCTCATAAGCAGTCTGCGTAACAGCGACGATTCATAACTTCTGGGGAATAATTTTTGCTGCCTGGGTTTCGCCTACTCCGTCATGTAATGTTTTGGTTCAGCATCTTAAAACCAAATTGGCCATTTATTTAAGGCTGAATGAGCTATGGAAAAGGGAGATTTAATATCCCGCTCTTGTGACGGAGCTAAAAAAAAATATATCCTGAGAAAAGTGCAAATAGAGAGAAATGCAAAGAGGTTAACGGGCAAGAAATCCTTTATTGAGGGGGTAAAGGCAGAGTCACAAACAGACAGTTTTCAAAGTTAAAAACAAATACAAACAAAAGGCTAAAAACTGGAAAATTATATTTCCCCCCCTCCCCCCTCTTAAAATGAAAGTCCAAAGCTGAATTTGGGTTGGATTTGTTATGCTGACACAGCTCGGTTGGCAATCGCACCCTGATTTGGGGGCACCAGGGAGGAGGGGGGACACCAGTCATATACCGAAGTGGTTAAACGCTGAGCAGAGACATCCCCTCTCCGATCCCGCTGCAGGTTTCGGAGCGGGGATGTGGGAGCAGCATGTTAAAACACAGACAGTCTTTTTTTTTTTATATATATATATTTCTTTTTTTTTTCCCCTCTTTTTTTTCCCCTCTCCTTTCCAGACAGCTACTGTACAAAACAAACCAGAAATTTATAATAAATACCTAACACAAGAGGCTCAGTACATTGCTACAATCCTTCACTGAAGGGAAACATATATATACACATATATATCCTAATATATAACCTCTTTGACTTAAATCAGCGTAAAGGCTAAGTGTTTCTACGGGATGGCTAGGGCAGGAATCCCACTTAACGTCACCCAGACCCCACACCTCAACCGAGCATCGCCGCCTCCGCTTTCCCCATCCTCCTCCTTGCTGGAAAAGCAGCAGGATTTGCCCGCAGCAGGGAGTTTTTGCATGTAGGAAGGGAGTTTTTTTGCATCTAGGAAGGGGGATTTTGCATCTAGGAAGGGGGATTTTGCATCTAGGAAGGGGGATTTTGCATCTAGGAAGGGGGATTTTGCATCTAGGAAGCTCCGGCTAAGCAACCGCGCAGTGAATATAAAAAAAAAAACAAAACCAACTGGAAGAGACCCCTTGGCATGCACGACTCCTGCGTGATAAATACAGACGTTTTCCTTGGCACCGTCTCAGGCTGAAATTTCTGCCCCCATCCTAAACGCTGGTTACGGCGCTGGAGAGGAACCGCGGGCTGGCCTTTGAGTTAAAACCCTCGCAGGCTCAAAAGGGGGGAAAAAAAAAGAAAATAACCCAGCAAAGGCTTCATGACTTTAGCATCCAGCTATTTGGTAGAGCGAGAGAGGGCTTAAATTCCTGGAGATTAATTAGCAGACGCAGAACATCGCCCGAAGGTAGGTCTGAACGACAGCCCAAACAGCTCTGCATCCAAACTCTGCAGCTGGCCTTTATTAGGATTTTTTTGTTTCCTAAAAACAACCAAAAAAAAAAAGGAGCTGAGCCCTCGGTACCCTCAGTCCTTGGCTGTAGCCCCCGCGGTTCCAACAGGAACCGCTACGGGAGATAAAAGCTGAGTA
>VUYV01000136.1:1858674-1874833 GCA_008711295.1 Anarhynchus alexandrinus
AGATTAATTACGCAGAACATCGTCCGAAGGTAGGTCTGAACGACAGCCCAAACAGCTCTGCATCCAAACTCTGCAGCTGGCCTTTATTAGGATTTTTTGTTTCCTAAAAACAACAAAAAAAAAAAGGAGCTGAGCCCTCGGTACCCTCAGTCCTTGGCTGTAGTCCCCTCGGTTTCAACAGGAATCGCTACGGGAGATAAAAGCTGAATATCTCGGGTTTTCAAATAAATGGTAGGGTTTCTGGCACGGCTTCGGGCGAGCGGCTCATCCCGCAGTCCCTTCCAAACCTGCCCGGACAGCGAGAAAAGGGTCTCACGGGAGCTTAGCTCAGGCAAAAGAGACAAGAAAAAGGATTCGCTCCGCAAATGCGAACGGGGAAGCTCAGACATCGCAAATTCGAGCCCTCCTCCTCCTCCAGCCCTTCTCCCCTTCCTACCAGAAAAAGGCTGTTCCCACTGGAAATACAACGTTGTGCTGCCAGAAGGGGAGGGTATAGGTATCTGCAGGGATGCGGTGAGGGGTGAGCCTGGAGATACCACATGGCTTGGGCAGGGATGACAAAACCTTCCCAAATTCCATCCCCGCTCTCCTGGAGCTCCAGCCTTGCCAGGCTCGGTTTAACACCGAGAATTGCTCCACCAGATCTCAGCCTCTTCACGTATCCCGGGAAAGCAGAGGTGAAGAGTGTCACCGGTCACCGCAACGGGCTGGGAGAAGCTCAGCATCTACAGATCCTGGGCCCAACCCTGCCGCGAGCCAAATTATCTCCAAAATTAAAGCAGAGCTGAGAAAATGAGCGCGCCAGGGACTGAAAGCTAAGAAAAGGCTGGCACACCCCAGTGCCTGCTTTAGAGGGGGGACAGGGCATGGCAATAGGCATTTTGCAGCGAAAGCACTGCAGAATTAGTAATTAATTAATTAATCCTCATGGTGACCCTGCAATCCAGATCAGGTGCCGTTAAGCCTCAGTTTTGTAGCTGGGGAAACTGAGGCACGGGGTTGCAGCTCCGGGAATACCTCTGCGGATGCTGAGGGTGTTTGGAGGCAGAGGTTTGTCGTCTTGTGGATTATAAATCCAGCAGAAACCGTCGCGACCATCTCCCCTGTCCTCCTGCCCGACACATGCCGGGATCCGGCCCTCGGCTCATTCCCGCTGCCAGCTAATGATCACCCAAGCTAATTATCACCCAAGATAAACCCACAGCTGNTGCTGCCAGCCAAACGAGTTAATTATCACCCAAGATAAACCCACAGCTGATAAAACGCTCTCCACGCTCTAGGGCACCCACACCGCTGCAGGGAAGGGATGGCAACCCCATTCAAGCCTTTTCCAAAGGGATGCTGATTTTATCCACCCTGTACCTCCTCGACCTGCAGCTGGGACAGGGGGAATGACAAAGCCGGGCTCTGCATTTTTTTTTTTCCCCCAGCAACAAACCCCAGCGAACCTTCCAAAGGCAGCCTGCAACCACGTTTGGCACCAGCTCTTTGGAAACACCCTACCCATACGCTTATTTTTCCCCTTAAATCACAACTTCCCTGCGCGCAGCCAGCCAGAAAGAAAGGGAGAAAGAAAGAAAGGAAAAGAAGTGATTCCTCCCCGTTTTGCCGCTGTTATTCCCCCCTCTGAGGTAGACGTCGATGGGGTGGGGATGAACCGCTGGAGAGTGGTTATTCATCTGGTGAGCAAGCCCACGGCATCCTCGCCGTCCTTCCCCGGCGTCGCCGGCCGCGGTGGGTGGCCGCCGAGCCCGTCCCGGCTCAGCACTGCCGTAGCACGCAGGCGGCGGTGGCCGGCGGTGGCCCCGGCGAGCTGCATTTCTCCGGGGCGGTGATTTTACCGGCGTAATCGATGCAGGAGGCGTTGCGCGTCCGCACGCCCTCGCCGCAAGTTTGGGAGCAAGGGGACCAGGGACCCAGGCGCCAGAGCGGGCAGGGGACGTCTCCGCAGGGCTTGATGTCCTCAGGCTTGAGGGCTCTGTCGCAGGCGGTGGAGGATTGACCCTCCACGTCCCGGCAGTCCACCGTCCGTCTCTGCCAGCCGGAGCCGCACGTCTTGGAGCACTCGGACCAGTCGCCCAGGACCCACTGGGAGGTCAGCATGGGTCGGATGACGTTGGCCGATTTCTTCTCTTTGCCTTTCTGCTTGCTGAAAGGGACATCCTTGGGGATGAAGAAGGTGTACTTGACTTTCGGTGGGAAGACCTCGCTGGCGATGGTCAGCAGCTGGACGGTCAGGGGCTCCGGGAGCTGTCGGAAGCTCTGCAGCCTCTCCAGTGTCGTCATGGAGCCGCTGTATTTCAGGATGGTCCCCTTAATGAGGATGTCCTGCTCCATGGCCGAGATGGCAAAGTCTCCGTTCAGCAGGTATTTGCCCTCGAGGGTCCTCAGGGCCAGGTAATTCCCGTCGTGACGGACCCCGCGGTGGCTGCGCTGCTTGATGTCGATGTTGGTTGCCCCGGCGGGGATGGTGACGATGTCGTTGTAGCCGTATCTGCATGGGGCAAAGGGATATGGTTATTTTCCCGGACTTATTAAAAGGAGACCCACGCAGGGGATAGCACTCAGTGAGTGGCATCGTGGCTCTGAAGCCGTCTCTCTGTAACCTGGAGTGCTCAAGAGCTGGAAATATTGCAGCTGTGCCAGATGTGTGCTCGGCTGGAAGATTTTGCGGGATTACATGCAAAAATGAGCACTGCAATCAAACGAACAGCCCCGTGGTTACCAGCCTTGGTGGGAAATTCCCCTTCCTCCCTTGCTTTTGAGAGGGGTGAAGCGTTTGGGACTAAAAGCCTGGCTCTGCCCAGTGATGCTGAAGGATAGCAGCAGCTATAGACAGATGCAGAACAGCTGGATAGGAGAGAGTTGGGGTGCTGCTGACATCATACGCATACATACGTTGGCCAGATGTTGCTGCTAAAAAACAGACCAGTAGTTAACCAGTTAACTCAACAGACATCTCATATTGTAGATGACTTGATATGGACTTGAAAGCCTTTCCTAGAAGACAGCACGTACGACGGCAGCAGGACCATCCCCTATCCACACGTGGGTGTCTCTGCACCCCAGGCTCGTCTTCGGAAGGGTTTTGTGCCCCCCACCACCATGCAGAAGAGCTGCCGTCGGAGGGCACAGAGCACATTCCCACGCTAGGGGAGGATTTCCCTGCAAAGCCAGCCAGATCCCATGCCCATCCCTGGAACACCACAGCTCCCAGGACAGCACCGGGAAGGCTTCGGTGCTCAGCACCCAACGCTGTGGTAATTACTTGCTGCTATAATAAAATGCCACCCTGGAGAGACTCCATCCATAGGGCCGGCAGGATCGTTTTCCACGCATCCCCGCGGTCGCTGCTGTGGTCGGTAATTAGGTTTAGAGTATTTTGGAACAAAGCCTTTGGGTCAACCTCTGCTCTCAGTCACCCTGGCCTCCCTAGCCCTGATCTTAATGGGATCTCTTCTTGGCTGTAGCTACCACGCTAATCTCGCTTTAGTCAACCGCAAACAATTCATAGGAGAGTGGAAGCCCCATTTCAGCTGGCTCCCTGGAAGGAAACCATTTAGGAAATCTAATTTGACTGCGTGAGTCACCTCGCCGCACGGAATTGGACGCGTCGGGCTTTTGTTACGATCTTTGCAACAAAAGCCTTAAATTCAGCTCTTTGGCAAAGCACCGGCGGTCTTGGGCGAGGGAAGTGGCTGCCTCCATGCCCATGTCCCGGCACTGAAATTCACCCCCAAGCCCAGGGAGAAGTTACCGAACTATTTATATCCCACCATCAGCCCTCAAAATATGTGTCCGGCTGACTGCATTGGGGCGAGATGCGTATTGTAAACTCCTCGAGGCAGCAGATTTATTTGCAATGCCGCACCGAGCCCATCGCCGGCGTCAGCACCAGCTATTATTTTAGGAAATAAAACTCTGCTTGGCTTGCATAATGCTGCCCCGAAATAAACTTAGCGTAAGCTCCCGAGTTTGGGGAGGAGACCAGGCTGTTGCAAGGCCACCCGGCCGAGGGTGTTCGCGTGGCTGCGAGCCCGGGTTAACGGCACGGAGGGGAAGCCAAGCGCTCCTCAAGCCCAGGGGGTTGCAATTAGGTGCGATGCTTTCCATACAGAAAGCAAAAGTGCCTTTACATCGCGTAGGAAGAGCCCTAATATTCCTAGCCTAGCCCTTCTGCAATAAAAAAAATAAAAGAAGAAAGGAGAATGAGAGGGGAAGCTGGTTTTTCTCCCCCTCCTCCCCCCCCCCAGCCCATCTCTGCAGCCCCTTACTTGGATCGGTTGAGCGAGCCGGATATTTTCCGGCAGGTCGAGCCGTTGCCGCCGCACACCCCGCACTTGTCCAGCTTCTTGGAGGACCCGACGACGTGATCGCAGCCAGCCTTGATGCACTGCCCGTGGACGCAGATGGAGAGCGTCTCCGGTCCGCACAGCGTCCCGTCGATCACCTAGGAAAATACCGGAGGAGCAATTAGGGCACTCGATGTGAAACGGGGCGAAGAAGGGGGATTATCATCACCGGGTGTCTTACTTTGGCCTCAAAGACTTTAAATTCGCTCCTGCCCCTGGCTCGGCAAAAGAGCTTGCATCGGTCTCGGGGTGACACTCCCGCGTACTTGGGAACCCACTCCAGGCGATTCCCTTCCAGATCCGTGAAGTTGTAGCCGTTGTACTTCTCGCACTGCTGCTCCCGAAAGCTTTTGCCTGAAAGGAAAAGCGAAACGTGACCCGAAAGCCGCGGGAAGCCGGCGGGAACCGCCGTCCTCCTCGGCCACGGCGGAGACGTGGGAGTGAGCCGAGGATAGCGGGAGCGTGCAAAGCAGAGCAGGGACGCCACACACCTCCCCACCCAGCCGGAGGGGATCACAACCCCCAGCAGAAAGCTATTTCCCCCCCAAAATAATAGGAATATTCAAGGGATAGCGGAGCAACAAGGGGTCCTGGAGAAACGGGGGCGGGAGGTGAGCGCGGCGCAATTTGGGAATCGCATCCTTACCGTCCGGCGGGCACTCCTCGGTGTGGCAGGACTGGTACTTGGCTCGCTGCCCCTCGCAGTACCTGCCGCCGTGCTGGGGCTTGGGGCTGTCGCAGTGGCGGTAGGAGAACTGCACGCCGCCGCCGCAGGTCCGGGAGCAGGAGCCCCAGGGGCTCCACGGGCCCCAGCCGCCGTCCACTGCCGGCTGCAAGAGGCCATGAGAAGCTGCTAGATCCCTCCCCGAGCTCATCCATCCCCGGTTGCTCGCTCCCAGGGCAAGAAAAAGTCTGGACCAACGTTAAAATCTCCCCCCCCTCTCCCTGGGCTCCTCTCCCCGCGGCCCCAGTCGGGGCCCTGATCCAGCAAAGCACTTAAGCGCATACTTCACATGAAGTTATTACTGACTTCCACCAGTCTGTTCATGTGGTTAAAGTTAAGCTTGGGTTTAAGTACTTTGCTGACCGACTCAGAAATCGCCACTAATTCCCCCGGCAGGGCAAAAAGCGATGATTTAATTGCAGAACTGCAGCTCCTTGCTGTATTTTGGACCAGCCTGCGCCTCGGCGAAAAGCATGGCAGCATTTACTGACGAGCTCGCCAGTAATCAAGATTAACGAAAGGTGTTGTTGAAGGAGACATATCCAGAAAACAAATCAGGGAAATCCCAAGCTAGCCCAGGAGACGGCAGGACCAGGCTCAGAGGTTTGGGAATTCCAAAGGGTCCCTGATTTCTCCCCCTTACCTGCGGCTTCAGGGCGTCCTGCGGCACGCAGCGGCCATCCCAGCACAGCCCGTCGGCTTTGCAGGGGGTGCCGTCAGCCCAGGGCAAGCTGCCATTCTTGGTGTGGCAAAGGGGCTCCCCGCCGCCCGTCCTGCACCAGAGCTGGGCGCAGATGTCCTCCTCCGTGGTGTTGGGGCAGTGCTGGAAGTCCTTGCCGAAGATCTGCTGGCATTGCTGGTCCAGGCTGTAGAGGGCTCCTCGGCCGGGCAGCTCGGCAGGCAGCGAGAGGGGGTCGGCCGGGGCATCGAGCAAGCAGTCGCCTGGGCAAGGCGGGAGGAGTTTGGAGATCATCAAGGCTTGATGCACCACGCACGGCATCCCGAACCCCTCTCTGCGGTCAGATCTGAACCCCGTCAATGATGAGGTTCCTTACCGTGCCCGCCGTCCAGGAATTCGGTGAGGTACATGGCGCTGCAAGGGGACCAGGGCTGGGTCTTGTTCAAGTAGATGAAAAGAGGGGCCATCATATGGTGCTTGCCGAGGGGCCCAAAGAGCCGCTCGCAGGTCTTGGAGTCGTCGTGGGGCATGCTGAGCACGTGGCCTGGGGAGCAGAGAGCGTGGGTGAGCCGCAGTCGTCCCCCCCCAGAGCCCCTGCTCCGCTGCAGAGGGTGCCTGGGCAGCCGGGAGCATCTATGAGTGACCAAGCAGCTCCTCTTGCCGCAAAAGCCGTAAATCAGAAGGGACGAACGAAACGGTGCTCGCTCTGCCTCGGCGGTACGCCGCGTGCAGCCCAAATCAGCCAGCGCATCTCTGGGAGCAGCGAACCAAGGGGGAGAAGCGCTCAGTCCCAAGCCTTAGCTCATTGCATCAGGCAAATACACCAGTTTACACCAGTTCAGGCAATTCTAAGCGCTTTTGCTGGCCCAAACCAGCTTCTGCCGGTGCCAGAAGCTCCTCGGTGCTGCCCGAGGCTCGGCGGGTGGTACCCAAGCGGTGCTGGGCTATGTGACATCCCCTCCCAGCACACCGGGGTGAAAAAGCAGGACTCCCCCCGCTCCCCCCCGGCCCCTCCATCCCTCGGGAAGGGATGCTTTACCCAGTTCGTGAGCCAGGGTGTAGGCTGCCTGCAGGCCCTCGTCCTCGATCACCGAGCAGCTCTTGTTGCGGTCGCACATGGTGCCGATATCCGCCACCCCCAGCGTGTCGCAGCTTTGGTGGCCACAGAAGTCCTGTGGGCGAGCAGCGCCGAGGAGGTGGGGGGGTGAGGCAGAGGGAAGGGCTCCCACATTTGGTAGCCCCAACATCTCCCAGCAGAGCTGGGCAACCCACTGGTGCTCTGCACCCCAAATGCAACCACCCCCTCCCCCATTGCTTTGCTGCAAGCTCCATCCTTGGTGGATGATCCCCCATGGTGGGGGGATCCCTCCTCTCCCTCCAGCCACACCTCAACCCCTTTCCTCTCCCCCCCCAAAAAGCATCCCTGAGGGACCCTTGAGACCTGTCTCGTCAGCAGGATGGCAGTGTCGTAGTGCTCCGGGTGCCGGTCGCTCGGGGGGTTGAACCTTTGCTGCCAGCTGCAGAAGTTGCGCAGGGTGAGCCCGCCGTTGTCGGACACCTCCGGCCCTGCCGTCGCCTCGTCCACCACCAGCACCTTCACCACCACCAGGTTGATGGAGTTCTTCAGGCTGGGGTGCTTGTAGATGCGAGCCGCCATGGACATCAGGGTCAGGACGTGGTTCTGTGGGGCAAGAGAGAGGGGCAGGCAAAGCTTGGGTGAAACCTTCACCGTGGGGCTCTTTTTTTTGGTTAGGAAAGGAGAAATCAACCTTATTTATGAAGCCTACCACATCCACACCGGCTCAGCACCTGGATTGATGGACTAAGTGCTGCCTTTTCTCTGTGGGATGCTTTACACCTTGTGCTGGCGGGAAGGACAGGCAGGACAAGCCTCCCCCTGCATCCCCTTCTCCATCCACTGCGTCTCACCTGCCGTGAACCCTTTGCACCCAGAAACCCGTCGGGAAAACCTCACGTGTCCCTGCGAGTGCTCTTGCATATTCCCAAGGCATTATGGCTGCCCCGGGGCAGGAACCGCCTCCCGCACTACCTCCCGTGGAAGCAAAACCGCTCTCGCCTTGCTCCGAAACTCCCGCCCGTGCTGGTCAGCGGGGTTTGAACCCAACGGCCTCGGTGACAAACCGGAGGCCAAAGCACTTTGACAGCCGAGTCTTTGCCCAGCAGCATCCCCTGCTCGGGTGATCGGGGCGACCAGAGATTACTTAATATGTCAAACGCGCCAGCGATGTTTAGGCTGATGTAAACATCTTATCGGAGCATCGAAATTCCTCCTCTGCTTGGCACCCGTTCACGGCCCCGGAGTCAGGCGAAAAAAATGCAGCTATTACACAATATAGTATTGGGAAAGAGAAAGTGGCTTCTCTCCTCCCCAGACGAATTACACCCCGCGGTCCCACTTCAGCGCCGCCGTCTAATTAAACTGGAAGGACTCGGTGGAAGCCCTCTCCGAGGGCTGAGTTTCACCCAAAATCCACGTTTCCCTGCGCGCTCATCCATCGCGACGCTGCCAGGACAGTGACGTGCACAAAATACCGTTTTCTCAGTAAACGAGGGAGATATTTAGGGAGATACCCCCCTCCTCTAACAGCGAGGGCGTATTTGCTGCGCCGAGGGCAGCTCACGGGGCAGAGCCGCTCGCCCAGGGAGGTTGCGGCTATTTTAAATTATTCTGCTGCATTTTATCCCCTCGCTGGCAGCTCCGGGTAAACAGATGTCTCGCTTCAGCAAGACGTATCCCAAGGCTCATTATCCGAGGGCAGGCCCCGGCAAGGCTGATGGGAGCGCTGAATAGACTGGTTTATTTAGACTGGCCAGATCTCCGCGACATGACTCACATCCCAGCCCCGAAGCATGCAACAAATGTCACAGAGAAGCCACCGCCGAGGCAAGAAACCCAGGCGAGATCCCCACGAGCGGCTGCTCCAGGGGACCGGAGGAATTGTTTACCCCACGGGGAAAGTCCATTGGGAAGCTTCCTAAAAATAATGACAAAGCCTTCCTAAAATTACGCACGTGAAGACCTAGAAGGATGCTCTACGCCGGAGCTGCACATCATGGGATCGTCCGGAATTTCCAAGGGAGCACATCCTGCGCCATCCTTCTCTAACCCATTACAGGTTTCCCTCCATCCCAGTAGTTTTTACCTGGGAGCTCTCGGTCCCTATGGCAAATCCCCTGGGACATCGACCCTCGCGTCCTCAGGGTTACATCCAGCCAAGAAACCCTTTCAGCGGCAGGAACGGAGGGACTCGGAAAACATCCATCCGCCCTCCCTTCGTCTGGAAAGCGAAGACAGAAAGCGAACCCAACAAACAGCTATTTAGTGCAGATTAAAAGGTCAAATTCACTTGTTCCACCATCTGGTGTCTAATTATACCCATCCCTGGATTGTGCGGGAGTCGGTTGGGTTTTGGGTGGACCCTGACCGCTCCGGGGAGAGGAGGAATCCACCTGCACCACCTTGGCTTGGCCAAGGGTTTGGAGCTGGGGCCAAAAGCAAGTTACGGGATCCCCAGGGCTCAGGAGAGGCTGACTGAGGGCTTTTGGCCAACAACCGGCTGTGGATGAGTTGAATCCTGCTCATCCCGTCCTCCCCGTGCCTTTGCAAACAGGCTCTGGCTTGACGAGCCACCCAGGAGGGAATGCTGCCTTCTGCAGGGTGTCCTTCCCACCATCGAGGCTGAGGACGTGGGTATGGGGATCGGATGCCCACAGGGTCAGGTTTGGGGAGCCCAGAGGTGCAAACAGACTGGTTTCTGCCTCCTCGCAGGGCACCACAGCACAGAAGGTGCAAGGCACTTCCCTGCCAGCACCCTGGGAGATCTTGGCAGGATTTCTGTCCAGCTGGTAAATACAGCTGGAAAAATCAGCCCTTTACCCGCTCTGGGGGGAGAGGACACCAGCCCAAGCTCCAGAGGATCGCGAGAGCATCCCTCCTCTGCCCCACGCATGCATGGCCAGGCAGGAGCATCGCAGCTGAGCGATGAGGCAGCGCAGGGGTTTCTATTGCTCGGCGATGCCCCCCAAAACCTCCTACCTCTTTTTTTTCCCTGTCTGCAATCCCTCTGCTCTCGAGATGATGAAATTCCACCCATTCCCCCCCCCAAAAAAAAGTGAGGGGGGATGTTTTTTGTCTGACACACCTGCATGACAGCATCTCTGCTATCCCTCCTGCCACAGCATCACCCTAAGCCAGGAACGCATGGGTACCACCAGCACTGCCCGACCTGAGACCTGCCAGCAGCGAACAGCACGTGCAGAGGGTTAGCGATGGAAAAAACATAAATACCAACCAGAGCACGGGGAACCGAAGTGGCTGTTTTTAACCTGAGAAAGCCGAAGGATTTTGCTTTCTGATACAGGCTTGCAAAATCTCAGCTGACATTCTCCTTCGTGGGAACCACTCAGAAGCTGAAGTCTGCAGAGATCCCCAAACTGTTGTTTTTTTTCTTTTTTCTTTTTCTTTTTTTTTTAATTATTATTATCTTTGGGGGGAGAAACTGCTCTTACACACACACTAAACTATTATTGTGGTATGCACATAATGATCTAATATCGCCGGACCCACCCAGTGCAGAAGGATGGCAGGGAGCACCCGTACAACACCCCGGCACAACCCGCCAACTTCCGACTCGCTTCCCAGAGATTAATGCTCGCCCCGACCCGGGGCTGTAGGTTTGTTTGTTTGTTCATAGGGTTGTTGTGGTTTGGGGTTTGTTTTGGGTTGTTTCTTTTTTTTCCCCCCTTCCTTTCTCCCTAGAAGCCAGCATTTCTGTAAGGGGGGAGCGAAAAGAAAGGCTGAGATTTCTGGAGCGTGGACAGATGGAAGGAAGCAAACACGGGGTCAGATGCGAGGGCTGCCCAGCTTTTAAAAAACAACTGGTAAAAACATATCCCAGCCTGTCTCTGTCTCTCTCTCCCCCCCCAAAACAATGTCAGCACGCTGGCCCCCTGGCTCGGATACCCGCGACGGCCGCCCTGCCAGCCTCCTCCTGCGGTTTCCAGCTCGGGCCAAGAATTTCCTCGCAGAAACGTGGGCAGCAGCCAAGAGAACCCGGGGGCGAGGGGGACACCTTGGGGGGACACCCTGCTGCCTTCCCAGCTCTCTCCCCCATCCCTTTTCTGTTTGTCACTTGATTTTTTTTTCCCTCCCCCTTCTCTTTCCCCTCTTTGCTGGGTATTTGGGGCTGACCTGCGAGAGAAGCAATTACCCCCTGTTCAGGGCAGGGGAAACTGAGGCACAAAGGAGGACCGCCGCCACCTCTTTGCAAAGCACGGCTGAATGCAAAGCAAAACCCCGTCCCCGGAGCATCCCGGGGCAGGAACGCTGCCGCTTGCCATGGCGGCGGTGGGAGCCAGCTCCCTCCACGCTGCGCTTTTCATACCGAAGCCCTTGATAACTGGCGGTGACCGCGCCAGCGGCGGGGCTGAAACGCGGCAGCTGTTTGACATTACGGGGCGACGGGAGGAAGCGAGTGCGCGGGCCAGGGGAATATTTAGGGAGGCTGCCCGGTCCTCCGACCCCTTGCACCCAAGCGGATGCGGGATGGGGGGTCACATCCTGGAGGAAAAGCACCAGCGATGCTGGTGGATGGCGGCAGCAGCGCAGGTTCCCCCTTTGCTTTGCAAAAAAACCCCTTTAATCCCATCCCGGTTGCCTTTGGGATGGGCTCAGGAGGGGCCGGCTCCTTTTGTCAAGGGATTAAGCGAACTCACCCGCTCAAGCTGCAAAAAGTGAGCCCAGGAGCCGGACATGAGGGGAGATGAGGCTCCAGGGTGGCATCGGCTTTACCTCCGAGGTCACTTTGATGGTGGATGGGGGTGTGGGAGAGTCAACAGCGGGACCCCAGCAGTGCCCCGTGCCACCCACTCCAGCACCCACCTGGTCCTGGAGGGAAGGGATTGCAACAGCGCTCCTAAAACCTCGTCAATCTGCCTGGAAAAACCACAGAAGTCAAGTGAGGAATCCCAGCTTAATCAGATCGATCTGATTTCGCCGTGGTCCCCGGTCATTACCGTCTCTCGGAGTCGGGGATCGCAGATTCCTCTCTTGCAAGAGCAAGGGGGAAAGAAAAGGGGACCGTAGCCATCACGCTTGGAGAGGAGAGCTTGGAAACACATCTCATCTGCACCCGAGAGACTGGAGAAATCCCACCGCAGGAATCCGATTCTGCTGCCAACTGGCCGGGGATGCTGCTGGATGGTTTTTGTAACCGCCTGTTGCTTTAGGTGTCTCGGCAAACGTCCCCTGAGCCTTGCAGAGCCTCTCTGCAAGTGCAGCCCGCGCTGCAGGTGCTCATCCCCACTGCCCTTTCTTCTGCCTGGCAGAGGGATTAGCCCCTACACCGCCTCCTGCCTCAGTTTCCCATACTCAAAAGCCACACTTAATTCTGTTAGTGATGCTCACCGTCCTTCTTTCCCCCTAAATATTTCGGTACATCTGCAGGGAAAAACACCAGGGATAACTTGTGCGTCCAGCCTGGGGCATTGCACCCATCCCCTATATAAGGGGGTTCTTCCTAATCACTGCAGGTCACATCCTGCCTGCTGCTCCCAGGTGTTACTGCTCAGCACTGTCCTGCTGCTAATGCCCCCCCTCCCCAAATACCCCATCTCCTGCAAGCAGCAAGCCAGAAGCACGATTAACCCCCAAATTTCAGGTCTGGTCCTGCTCTTGCTCCATCATTTCCTCCTGGCTTACATGAGGATTGATGGAGGTGGGATTAAACTCTTGTTATCTAAATTAGGTTAACAGCTGAGCAATAATGGCTCAGATTGATTAGAAATAGATCATTAACAGCATTTTCCTAGCAACAGCATGACATTGATTACAACTTGCAATGCTTGACCGCATCTTATGGTGACTATCTTCTACTTGAGCTGTTACAGCTTATGCAAGAAAATAACTGGGAATACAAACAATGCTTGTGACCTTTAATGAATATTTGGTAATTAAAGTGTGGTTACGGGAAGAAAAGTCACTATGTAAATATGGCTTCTTCTGACTCAACATTTCTGCTCCCTGGGCATCTCCCAAAGATCTCACCAGCCAGGAGCAAGCCACCGCATTTTTTGGCCCACAAAATGCAGGTATTTAGGGAGAAGCGAGATGGTTGTTTGGGCTCCTGAGTTAGCAGCAACTGTGCTTCCCCCCCGCATTTTTGTTGCTGAGAACAAAAGACACAGAAACACAGCAGGTGGCTTTTTTTTTTTTTTCTTTTTTCCAATGCTACCTAAGAGCTGGTTCTGGTTGAAGTTTTCTCCCAACTACTTAAATAAGCTATTGCTCTGTTCACCCAAACCAAGATCTTTAAAGGCTTCCTCCCCATCAATACATACCCTGAGGGATGATGCAAAGATATTCCTCTTGGGGACAAAGAAGGGATGATGGTAAAACGAGGGCCAAGCAGACTGGAAACTCACTGGTAACTACAGAGGGAGTTGTCATCTATCTGCCAGGCAGCATCACCCCCTCCCAGGGCTGTACCCGATAACCAGGGCAGGGTAACAGCTTCTCAGCCCCTTGGTTGTGTATGTGTGCCTTCTGCCTTCAAGAGATGCCACAGCACACATTTACCCAGGGGATTGTTATTTTTTAATGCCTAGCCTGACCTGGGGAATAATCAGGATTTCTCCCTCCCCAAAATATATCACCTTATTTGTAGCAGGAGACTCCCAGGTGTTGTTTAAAACCATCGGGTGCCCAGCTGGTTGCAGAAGATGCAATACACTATTTTTCCCTGTCCTCTCAGGAAATCAGAGAACAGCTTCATGCTACTGGGAGGGCCATTTCCACCCCCATTTATATGCTTAAAAATTCAGGTTGCTCCTTTGCAAACTCTGGTTTTGACTGCTGTAAGCTCTGGGGGGAAATTGCCTTCAAGTGCAGCATCCATCGCTCCTTAGTCTTCTGCTATCTGTTCCTGCCAGCTTGGCTCGGTGGCATGCAAGAAAAACCAAGCAAGGGGTGAAACCTGAGTGATGCTGAGCAGCTGAAATCAGCTGGAGCGCCAAGGTTTAGCATTTCTCCTGCCTGAGCGGGGCTGGAATTAAAACACTGCTTTATTAGGAGTGGAGAAGCTGGACGAAGCCCCCAGGGGAAGGACAAAGTGGGCAGAAATGGCAAAGCCAGGCTGCCAAAGTGGTTTCAGCTGCCCGACTGCTCCCTGCCGAGCTCCAGCTTCAAGGACTCCTCCAAGAACCCCCATACCCACCCAACCCACGGCAGAGGACAAGCAACTTCGGCGCACCGTTATCCCTTGCAAAGACCCCAGTGCGTTTCAGACCATGCAAACCTGAATTTGGTCCCGAGGACCCAAACAGCCCCATTGCTGCAGGGAGCGTGGTGGTGGTGGGGAGCTGGTTTTGCAAGAGACATGAAAAATAACCCGGTGTCGATGAAAGCGGCTGGGCAACAGCCCTGGAGATGGATATGGGGAGGGGGGGTGAGAGACCAGGATCTCCGCTCCCCGGGACTCCGGAAAGCTCAGCCATGGGCAGGTTCCCCGCAGCCGGAGCACGCTGAAGGAGAGAGAGAGTTTTTGGGGGTGGTGGCTGGGGGAAAGGGTTGTTGGTGCATCTGCTCAGCTGCTAACAGGTGGCTCAGGAGCGGGACTACGCATTACTCAGTTTATTTACTATCTGGCCGGAGCTGCTATCCGGAAGGGAGTTAAGCCCATTGCTTTGCAGCACGGCTCTTTCCCTGTAGCAAGAAAGGCATTAACCCACTCTGTCCCTCATCTATGGGAGACACCAGACTGATGGGACATCACGGTGTCCAGCCTGTGCACACAGGATGGATGCTGGGTCTGGGAAAGGGTCCCCAAACACTGACTGAACCCCGTAGAACAACCCTACAGCCTTTGCCCCAGGGATTTACAGCCCCTTCACAGCAAGGAAAGGTGGGGAGAGAGCCAAGGTCCCCCACCCCATCTCCAGCTCTCTGCTCACTCCCCCAAGGTGGTCTCTGGCATCCCGGGGCTGCTTATAGAATCACAGAATAGAATAGTTTGGGTCAGAAGGGACCTTCAAAGGCCACCTAGTCCAACCCCCTGCCACGAGCAGGGACATCTTCCACTACATCAGGTTGCTCAGAGCCCCGTCCAACCTGACCTGGAATGTTACCAGGGATGGGGCATCCACCACCTCTCTGGGCAACCTGGGCCAGTGCCTCACCACCCTCAGCGTAAAATATTCCGTACTAATATCTAGTCCCTGCGGGGGCCAGGCAGGCAGGGAGGGGGCCCGGCAGCGGGCAGAGCCAGCGGGCTGGGGACATGGAGGGGGGGAATGGACAGGCAGCGGAGACAGAGGGCTGTAGACAGGAGGAGGAGGAGGACAGGCAGTGGGGATGGGGACAGGAGGGGACGGAGGGATGAGGGGACAGAGGGATGCGGGGGGGGCAGAGGATGGAGGGATGAGGGGACGGAGGGATAAGGGGACGGAGGGATGAAGTGATGAAAGGGATGGAGGGGACAGAGAGGCAACAGGGACGGGGGGACAGAGGGGACAGAGAGATGGAGGACCCCCCCAGCCCTTACCTCCACGTCCTCCCCGTAGAAGCGCACCATGGAGGCATCAGCCACCAGCAGCGTCTCCACGTACCGCGCCTGGGAGACGAAGCGCTTGGCCCGGCGGAGCGGCTCCCCGGGGCCGGCGGGGGCGGCGGGGTGGGCTCCCGGCGGGGCGGCCCGGCGCTGGAGGCGGTGCAGGCGTCTCCAGGGCGGTCCGGGCCAGGGATGCCCGAGGGGTTGCAGCTCGTAAGCCGCCCCGTCGAGGAGGAAAGCGGCTCGCAGCCCTCCTCCTCCGCCGCAGCGGCTGAGCACGGCGGGGGCATCGGGGCTCCCCTCGACGGTTCCCGAATAGAAGCAGCCCCGGCGCGGCGGGCTCCGTCCCGGTGGCCGCCGACCCCCCAACCGTTGGAGGCGGAGGCGGGGGGCCAAAAAAGCGGCGTCGGGGCGGAGGCGGAGAACGACGGCGCGGCCGAAGGCGGCCAGCCGCAGGGCCAGCTGCCCCGACGGTGCGGGCAAGCGGGTGGGCAACAGCGGCTGCTGCTGCTGCTGAGTCTCCCGTGGAGGCGGCGGCAGCGCCCACGCGTGGCACAGCAGCAGCAAGTGGAGCGGAGCCCGGCCCCCCAGCAGCCCCCGCCGCCCCACGGCCCGGCCCTGCCGCCCCATCGCCGGGCTCTCGGCCGCTCCCCCGCAGCCTCCGCGCCGGCTGCGGAGCCCGCTGTATTTATACTTTCTCCCCCCGGCTTTGACATAAGAGGTTTATTTTTGATCTCTCGCTGTTCCCCACTCCCCTCCCCTGCCAGCCAGAGCCTGGGGGAGGAGAAGAAGTGAAAGAGAAAAAAAAAAAAAAAAAAAAAAGAAGAAGCAAAGAAAA
>VUYV01000136.1:1884272-1899854 GCA_008711295.1 Anarhynchus alexandrinus
AAAAAAAAAACCCGATGCCGCCGGCGTGAGCCCGCCGGGAGGATGCTGCCGCTGCTGCCGCTGCTGCTGCTGGGCGCCCCGGGGCTGAGCCTGCCCTCGGGGGGGCCCCCGGCGGACACCGAGCTGGTCACCCCCCTCCGCCTGGATCCCGACATCAACGGGCGGCCTTACTTCAGGCGGGGTCCCGCCGAACCCCCCCGGGGAGGGCAAGCCGTGGTTTTCCAGCTTTCGGCTTTCGGGGAGGATTTCTACCTCCATCTCACCCCCGACGCCCACTTCATCGCGCCCGCCTTCGCCGCCCATCACCTGGGGGGCGCGCCCGGGGCCGCCCGCCCCCTCCCCGGCCTCCGCCACTGCTTTTATTCGGGGGATGTCAACGCCGACCGCGAATCTTTCGCCGCCCTCAGCCTTTGCGGGGGGCTCCGGGGGGCTTTCGGCTACCGCGGAGCCGAGTATATCATCAGCCCGTTGGCGGGGGGGGCGGCCGGCGGAGCCCACCGCCTGCAACGCCGCAGCCCCGGCCGCCCCGTCGGGGCCGGAGCATCCCGCTGCGCCGTGGGCTCCGGGCTCACCCCCGGGGTCCTACAGGCGCTGGACAAGTACCGGGGGCGTGTGGGGGGGAAAGGGGGTCGGGCCAAGCGCTTCGCCTCGGTCCCCCGTTACGTGGAGACCTTGGTGGTGGCCGACGAGTCGATGGTGAAGTTCCACGGGGATGACCTCCAGCATTACCTGCTCACCCTGATGGCCACGGCCGCCCGCCTCTACAAGCACCCCAGCATCCGTAACCCCATCCAGATCTCCGTCGTCAAGTTCCTCCTCATCGGGCAGGATGACAAGGGGCCCAAGGTCACCGGCAACGCCGCCCTCACCCTCCGCAACTTCTGCGCCTGGCAGAAGAAGTGGAACAAGGTCAGCGACAAACACCCGGAGTACTGGGACACCGCCATCCTCTTCACCAAGCAGGTGGGTGCAGGGGGGATGACCCAGAGGGGGGCTGTCCCCAATTTCAAGGAGCCCTGCACCGTGCTAAGACCTCCTGTCACCTTGCGCCCCACCTCTGGTGCACCCTGGAGGAGATGGCACTTGTGCCCGGTCCCCTCTTTCCCCATGGGACCCTCCACCCTCAGATGCCGGGGCTGGGGCGGGGGGGGGAGGCAGAGGTGTGGAGTGAGCCTGCTCGAGCCAGCGCACGCCGTCCTCTCGGCAGGTTTTGGCCAGTAGCCCGGAGAAAGCCCTTGCCAGGGGGTGCACGAGGCCAGGAGGTGCGCAAAGGCAGGTTGTCCCCATGGGCAGAAACCTGCCGCTCCATCCCCTGCCTGCTGGCAGGAGCCTCGGCAGCCGGTGTCTTGGCAGTTTTGGTGCGCAGCGGCCGCCACCCCGAAATGTGGGGTGCGAGCCCAGGAGAGGAGGAGTGCGGCCCCGCTTCCCCCTCCCCGGCTGGCAACAGCTCACGGTGCCACCTGCCAAGAAAAAAGAAAAAAAAACCAAACCCAAATCTCTCCCCGCTTCCTCTGACTCATTGGTCCTCCTGAGAACCTGGACCTCTCCTCCGTGCGCTGGCTGCTCCGCGTGGACCCAGTTCAGGGCTGGAAGAAAAGCAGTAGAGATACAGCCAGCGCTTGCCGTGAGCTGGCCCCATCGCTGGGGCGGGAGAGGGGCTGCCTTGCGCTCGCCTTTGGCTACGTGGGGTGATTGCTGAGCCAGGATGAGCTCTCCATCCCTCCACCCCGATAAACCGGGTGACACCGACGTGGTGATGCTGCGCCCAGAGCCTCCCCCCAAGTGCTCCTCCTCTTCCCTGTGGTCCTGTCCCAGCGCTGATGCCGGTGCGGTGCCTGGCTGCGGGGTGTTACAGCCTGCACCCCCAAATTGCCAATGGGAGGGGAAAAGGAGGATTCCAGCTTGAAGGGGACTCTTACATTTCACCTACTTGTATTTTCTCCTTCCTCCATCCCTGCCCAGATGTCTTTGGATTAGGGACAGGTCGGGAACTCCCCTCAACAGCAGGGAGACCGTTCCCAAAACGTTTTTCCAGGTCAAGCACTCGTGGGTGGGAAGGATACAGCATCCAGCTCGGTTCAGCCGCCCCTAGCCTGAGGTCAGCGCAGGCTGATGGCAGCGTGGAGCAGGAATGATGCTGTGCAGGACGTGTGAGACCTCGTCCTGCCCATTGTCCTTCTCTCTCCCACCCTGGGCAGGGGCCGTGTCCTCTGTCCAGCTGTAAATCCTGCCGGAGCAGGGGCAGGGTTGAACCCCAGCCTGCTGGAGCAGGTCCTGCCTGTGCGGGGCGGCCGCAAAGAGGAGGAACCCTGCTGACACCCCTGCGGGGGACCCAGCCAGCTCCATCTCTGGTGGAAACCCGGTGAGGTCACCGGAGCCGCACGTGGGACACGTTCGGTCCCAGCAATTCGAAAGCTGCGGATCACGGCCGGGCTGCATTTTTTAAACATTGCTAAACCATCCATTCCTGAAATCCCAAAGCAAGCTTGGTGCAAAGGCACACGATGGAGGAGACATCTGCCTTCCTTGAGTGCATCCATCTGTGGTCCCCTGACACCCCGAAGCTTATCTCCCTGCCAAAAAGCCGTTGCATAAGCCCCCGACTTAAATTTCATCTCAAGCCGGGTTGATAGGCAGTTTCCAGTTGTGTCAACGAGTTGCTGATGAATGGGGCTGTCCCCTCCTGCTCGGCTTTGCTCCCTCCCCACGTCGGTCGTGCCGGATTGCGGATTTGCCTTCAGGGAGCTCCGTCCTGCTCAGCTGGTGGGTGCAGATGTGCCAGCAACCACAGCCGTGGGACCTTCACCTTCTTACCTTGTTGAAGGGATCCTGCAGAGCATCCAGCACACTCCTGCCTCATGGAAATGTCACTGCACACCATGGAAAAGGTCTCGGCCGTGCTTCCCACCCATCCCGAACCTTGACATCCCACCAGAAAATGTTTGCTGAACATCTTTGGCCTGCTGTAAAACCGAAGGGACAGCGCACCAAGGAACATCTGGCGGGGGGAATTTGGACACCCACGCTCTGTAGCTTAAGGCTCAGGTTTTTGGGGTTGCTTTGGATGCACACGGGAAACCTCCATGGTTGGGAGAGCGCGTATGACCTGGCATCTGAGTATGTAAATTGATGCGCTAGCCACAAGGATCCTCCACAAGTGACCTGTGGAACATCTCGAGAAGTTCATAAGGGGATGGAGGAGTGCCCACAGCTGAAGGGCAGGCTGGCAGGAGAGCCCTGCTGGTGCATCGAGCAGGATGCTTGCAGCCCCCCGGCGTGGTGCGAGGGGCACAGGGCACCCTCACTGTATCTAGGCTCGCAGCGGGGGATAGCGGTGACGGTGAGCACATGGCACAAAGGCAGAGCTGGCCCTTTGCAAGCTGCTTCCCCATCTTAAACCTGTCATATTTCTCTCTCCTCCCCTCCATATCTCCATCCTTGCACCGCCGCTTGCATCGCCTCCCCTCCTGAGCAGGCTGGACCCTGGCAAGGCTGGAGGGGTAGATTTTTGGGGGGGTCAGGACCCCTCATTAGAGCCCAGAGATGCTGCCCAGCTTTGGAAAGAGGGCTGCCCCTAGCAGGCTGCAGCTGGGGGGTGGTGGGTTAGGGGAAAACCCCATTAAAAGCTGCTCGTTGGCGTATCCCCGCGGGCGGCAGGCGAGGGAAGTGGGTCAGTGTGTCAGTGCAGGTGTCGGGCCGGCAGCCAAAAGCTCGCCGCGCCAGCGAGGAAACGGCGGCTCTTCAAAGAGCAGCGAGCGGCCGCCTCTTCCCCGTGATGCTCTGTGTGTGTGTGTCCACCTTCACCCCCAAACCCCCAGCGCTGGGACTGCCACAGGGGAGAGCACAGGCAGGGGGGGCTGCATCCCTGGCTTAGCTCAGCGCGGTGATGGCACTGGCTCTTGGTGGCATTTTGGGGCAGGGGACCCTGTGCTGGGGCTTGTAACCCCCTTTTAGTCACCCTACGCTCGCCCGTGGTGGCCCTGCCACCAGGGATGGGGGTTTGCCACCTGATGTCCCTGCCAGCATCGATGCGTGGTGGGATGGGGGTCCCAGCCGACAAGGAAAACCGCTGCGGAGCGGAGAGCTGAACCCCATTGTACGATGGGCTTTTCCACCGGCCACGACAGCCGGCCCAGACCCAGGCGTTTCTCCGCCTCGCCTCTCCAGGGATCACGGTCTCGCCTGTGCCTCCAGACTTCGTAGCCACAGGTCTCCTGTTAAAGCCATCTCAGCCCTGGCCGGGGCTCTCTGAAGTCATCGGGAACTGTTATTTACCCACGGCTGAACCTGCCCGCGCGGGAATGCCTTCAGCTTGGAAACCTCGCTGGAAATGTTGGCAGAGCCGCTCGTGCGAGGTTTCGAGCAACCCAGGCGCTTTGGCTGGGCGAGCGCTGAGCATGAATCACGCTTATTTATAGCACGGGAGCGCCCGGCGAGTCCCTTACGTTTTCTTTTCATGTGGAAAGCTGCTCCCTGGCCCCTGCACGGCCTCCCCAGCGGCTCCCAGCCCAGCTGGGACGCCACCGAAGGATGGGGATGATGCTCCAGCCCTCGCAAGCCATCGAGAGACCCCAGGGGGCATCCAAGGACAAGGCTGTGACTGTGCATCTTCGATCAGGGACTTTTTATTTGCACGAGGACCTTTGCAGCCCGAAAAAGGGCAGATCCACCTACGACAGGACTTTTCCCATCCTCTGTCCCAGCGGCATCTACGCGGGGGTCCAGCTGTCCTCAAGTTGGGGGTAGAAGGCTGGGCTTGGTTGCTTCTCGAGGGACGGCTGCAAAGCATCTTGGAGAGATGGGAGCGTTTCCCTTAGCCTTGGGAACCTCTGGACCTGGTCCAGGGGCTTCTTGTTCCTAGGAAGATGTTGAGAAATGAGGTTGAGAAGCGGGTCAGCTGTGAGACCAAGGCCAGGTGCCTTCCCCTCCACCCACCTGGGTCCGGTCCTTGAGCTCGCGCTGGAGAACCGGAGCCAGGCTGACTCCTCCGTGCCGAAACCGGCTCCACCCTGGTCGGAGAAGCCGTTTGGGTGGGAAAAGCTGTTGCTGAAGGCAGGGGATGATGCTACGCACAAAAAGCATCCCCTCTGCCAGGGTTAAATACAAAAACATCGTTGCAGCCCGGTCAGGGTGAGGTTTCCTGACACCGCAGCCTGGTGCAGTCCCCGTCCCTTTGAGCTGCCGCCCCCCCAGCAGCCTGGGATCAGCTGCCCGTGGGATACCGGGGATGGGGAAACCTTGATGCCCCAGGACTAACCCCTTGCCCTCCGTGCCTCGCAGGACCTGTGCGGTGCCACCACCTGCGACACGCTGGGGATGGCGGACGTGGGCACCATGTGCGACCCCAAGCGCAGCTGCTCCGTCATCGAGGACGACGGGCTGCCGTCGGCTTTCACCACCGCCCACGAGCTGGGTAAGGCTCCCTGCTCTCCCCATCCTCTCGGGAGGAACGCCAGCAGCTGGCGAGGTTCGAAATAACCCTGGTTTCAGCCTCTGGAAGATCAGACAGTAACTGGCATCTGGTGGTGGGGAAACTCCATGAGTCCCCTCCTTGAGCTGGGTGGGAAAGAGCTGCTGAGAAAGCAAAAGGCTTTGCTGTTGTGGTTGTTACCTCAGTGGGTTTCCAGGATTCAGGAGTCCTGAAATAACAGGCGGAGGGCACACCTACCCCCGGAGACACTTGAGTTGCTCGGCAGGAGGGAGGGGGGACGAGCGCTAAGTCTCCTTCTCTTTGCAATTTCCCTTGTCCTTTCTTTCCTGGGTACTTTCTGCACGCATGTGGCAGCTGGGACAGCGTGCTCCCGGCATCTTCACAGGGCATGTGTGAGCATCATCCTTTCCCAGGTGTCTCCTGGGCTGCCCACAGCCATTGCAATCCTTGCCCTGGCTCCGTGCCTCAGTTTCCCCCATTGCAAGAAGCCGTGGGGGCCCTAACCTGCGTGCCGAGTAGGGTTATTCATGCTGCCCCTCCTTTCCTTCCCCCCTCAGGTCACGTCTTCAACATGCCCCACGACAACGTGAAGGCCTGCGAGGAGGTCTTCGGTCAGCTGAAGACCAACCACATGATGTCCCCCACCCTCATCCAGATCGACCGCGCCAACCCCTGGTCAGCCTGCAGTGCTGCCATCATCACCGACTTCCTCGACAGCGGCCACGGTAAGCCCTCCTGTGCCCCTCACCATCTTACCTGTGTTCCTGCTCCCGTGGGAGCAGGATCTGTCCCTGGGGCTGGTTACCGGGAAAGGCTGATGGGCTGTAGAGCAACTCTTCTAACTTGGTTTGCAGAGAGGGGAGAAGGAAACGGGGAGTTTGGTGGTGTTTCTGCACCAGACGAGCTTTGTTGGTGGTGGGATGTCCCCAGCAGTGAGAGAGCCCTGAGGCTGCTCTACCCAGCATCACCAAGAGATGGAGTCCCTTGGGTCTGGGATGCAGCTGACCTCGAGGGCACCCCTGGGGTACCACCCCATCCCCACTGGTGGTGTGCGGCTGGGATAGCCTTGCCCAAATTCCCAGCAGCCATCCCTCACCTCCCCGCAGCGATGCTCTCCCTCCCCACCCTGGTCCACACAACCTCCCCGAGGACCCTGTAGACCCCCTCCATCCCCACTCCCGCAGGAGACTGCTTGCTGGACCAGCCTGCCAAACCCATCCCGCTGCCCGAAGACCTGCCAGGGACGAGCTACAGCCTGAACCAGCAGTGCGAGCTGGCCTTTGGGGTGGGCTCCAAGCCCTGCCCGTACATGCAGTACTGTGCCAAGCTCTGGTGCACGGGCAAAGCCCGCGGGCAGATCGTCTGCCAGACCCGTCATTTCCCCTGGGCGGACGGCACCGGCTGCGGCGAGGGACGCTTCTGCTTGAAGGGTGCCTGCGTTGAGAGGCATAACATCAGTAAGTACAGGGTGAGTACCTGCGCCGTGAGCCCCGAAAACATCCCGCCGGGTCGTCCTGAGTGTTTGCACAGGTGCTGGCCGAGCAATCCCCCACCTCCTGGTGCCGATGGGGGACACAGTGATGTGAAAAGTGATGGAGGTCCTTTGGGTATTGCACTTTTCTCAAGAAGGGATGCTGCTGCTCCGCTCCATCCAGCCCCAGGAGGGTTTGGGGGCAGAGGTTTTGCTTGCGAAGGGATGGCTCGAAGTCTGGCTTGGGATGGATGGAGCCGGTGGTGAAGGGGATGCAGCACCTCATCCCTCCGCATCCCCGCAGGTGGACGGCGGCTGGGCGAAGTGGGCGCCCTACGGGCAGTGCTCGCGGACGTGCGGCGGCGGGGTGCAGCTGGCCAAGAGGGAGTGCACCGATCCGGTGCCTGCCAACGGGGGCTCCTACTGCGAGGGCGTCCGCGTCAAGTACCGCTCCTGCAACCTGGACCCCTGCCCTGCTGCAGGTAAGGGGCTGGAGCTCAGCTTGTTCATGGTTTTGTGTGTGACCTATAACAACCCCATAAAACCAGTGCCTGAGGTCCGGACTGGTCCCCAATCCCATACACATCCCCGTTTCTTCCAGTGCCGGGGAAGAGCTTCCGCGAGGAGCAGTGTGAAGCTTNTGTTCATGGTTTTGTGCGTGACCTATAACAACCCCATAAAACCAGTGCCTGAGGTCCGGACTGGTCCCCAATCCCATACACATCCCCATTTCTTCCAGTGCCGGGGAAGAGCTTCCGTGAGGAGCAGTGTGAGGCTTTCAACGGCTACAGCCACAGCACCAACCGTCTCACCGCCTCCGTCTCCTGGGTCCCCAAATACTCCGGCGTCACGCCCCGGGATAAATGCAAGCTCATCTGCCGGGCTAACGGCACCGGCTACTTCTACGTGCTGGCACCCAAGGTTGGTGAGGGACCCCCAGGCTCAGCATCTGGGCTGTAGGATGTCTCCAGCGTGCTTGGAAATGAATGCGTTTTCCTTGGCTGTTGGGCAGCTGGTGTTAGATGTAGAGGAGGGGAATCCACCAGGCTGGTATGAATCAGTGTGTACGTGTCCGCTTATTTATTTCGGGGCTGGAGCTGGCCCGTGGAGGGTCTTCCTCCAGGTTTGTAAAGGTGCCTCTGGGATATGCCTATGGTCCTGAAATAGAGGATGATAATTATGGCGCTGAGGAAGTGATGTGCATTCTGGACAGGGCAGGTGGCCAGATGTGGGACCGAGACGGGTGGTGTTACCTTGTCTTCCTCATACAGCCCATTCCCTTTGCACTGATGCAAGAGAAAGGGCAGAAAATAATGCAGATACAGCAGAAAAGGGATATAGTCCTATCCACCTCTTCTCAAAGACCCTAAAAATCCCGACTGCAAAGTAGAGCACGAGCAAAGGGCAACACGGTGTCCTGACAGCATCTCCTCAGGACCTGCTGGATGGATTCGGGTAGCCCTGGGTTGGATGGCTGCTCCAGGGGGGGTTGTGGGGTGGCACAGGGAAATGCAGCTGCCTGTTTTGCTCACCCTTGTGCAGGTTGTGGACGGCACCCCTTGCTCTCCAGACTCCACCTCGGTCTGCGTCCAGGGCAAATGCATCAAAGCGGGCTGCGACGGGAAGCTGGGCTCCAAGAAGAAGTTCGACAAATGCAGCGTCTGTGGAGGAGACAACAAGAGCTGCAAGAAGGTCTCGGGCTTGTTCACCAAACCCATGTAAGTGTTAGGTGACCACATGCACTCCCCCCTCTCCCAGTTCTGCTTTTTGGGGTGGATGCAAGAAGGTGGTGGAGATGGTGATGGGGGCTAAGCCCATCCCAAGCAAACTCTCCTAGTGGTCTTGTACATCACTGCGTGGAGACCTGGGCTAGCTCTGAAGGAGAAGCGGGACACATTTAACATGCTATCAGCTTCTGCTGGTTGAGTTACCTCTGGTACGTCCATAGTATTGAGCCAGAGGAGATGAAGCATCTTCTCATATCTGGGTGACCTCAGCCAAGACGAAACTCAGAGTAGGAAGGAAATTCAAAATTGTCTTCATGGGAAGGAGGAGATAACCGTAGGGGTGGGAAGATCTCAGGTCTGTAGCTGCAGAGCTTTGGGCTGAGGCCACAGCGTAGCAGGATGTCCCCCTGCCTGATGGGCTGCCCTGCCTGCTCTTCTCTTCCAGGCACGGCTACAACTTCGTGGTGGTCATCCCTGCGGGCGCCTCCAACATCGACATCAGGCAGAGGGGCTACAAAGGGCTGATCAGCGACGACAACTACCTGGCACTGAAGAACGGGCAGGGCAAGTACCTGCTGAACGGCCACTTCATCGTCTCGGCCGTGGAGAGGGACTTGATGGTGAAGGGCAGTGTCCTCCGGTACAGCGGCACCAGCACTGCCGTCGAGAGCCTCCAAGCCTTCAAGCCCATCCAGGAACCCCTGACTTTGGAGGTGCTCTCCGTGGGAAAGATGACCCCTCCTCGGGTACGCTACTCCTTCTACCTCCCCAAGGAGAGCAAGGAGGACAAGTCCTCCTACAAGAAGGAGGGCAAGACCCCACCGGACCTCAACAACAGCGTCCTCAGCCTGTCCAATCGCTTGGACGGCGGGAGGCCGAGCTACAAACGTCCCTCCTACAAGTGGGCGGCAGGCGGCTGGGAGGCTTGCTCCGTCACCTGCGGCGATGGGTTGCAGAAGCGTTCGGTGGCTTGTCGCGACTCCTACGGCCAACCGGCCGCCGAGTGCGATGCGGCACAGCGACCGGCCGATGTCCGGCTCTGCGGGGAGCCCTGCCCGGCCTGGGAAGCTGGACCTTGGTCTCCCTGCTCCAAGAGCTGCGGTCGGGGTTTCAAGAGACGGGCGTTGAAGTGCTCGGTCCCCAGCGGGCGCCTGCTGCCCCGGGAGAGTTGCAATTTTCGGAGGAAGCCGCAGGAGTTGGATTTTTGCACCTTGAGGCCGTGCTGAGCGGGGTCAAGGAGTGTCTGCGAGGAAGGGCATGGTGTTCCTCTGGTTGGATGCGGCCGAGGGGCAGCCAAGGGTTGGGAGAGGGGGAGATGTCCATAGCACATAGCAAATGGGGGGGGAAAAAAAAAGGAAAAGAAAAAAATGGGGGAAAAAAAAGGACCTGGGTGTGGGGACAGAGCACGCACACCCCATGTGCCCAGGAGAGAGGGATTTTACCGACCAGGTCACTCAGAGACAGGGCAGGAATGAACATCTACCTCGAAGCCGCCAAACGACGCGGAAACCCACCGGCAGAGGCTGGGAGTCGGAGGGGGTGGGGGGAATGGATGGAAACGAAGGGGATCGCTGCCTGGGATGGATCCGAGGGACAGGCAGGGAGATGCCCCTAAATTGCACAGTCGAAGCCTCCCCCGTCTTCCCAGGGCCGAGCCTACCTCCCCCCTCCCCGGACTCCCCCGACACTCGTGCTAAAAGGGACCAAAAGGATTTACCGATGCGACGACGATGGCGAATCACACCGTCCAACCGCCGGTGTGACGAGGCTTGGGCACCTCCGGGGCTCGCCAGCCATGGCTTTGCGGTCCGGGCGGTGCGGAGAGCCCCAGCAGCACCCCTAGGCCAGGCTGGAAGGTGGTTGGCTTTCTTTTCGTTTTCTCCTCGTGTTTATGACCTGACCGGTGTAGATTTTTTTTTTTTCATGGTGCTTAACTCTGTATTTTGTTAACCTCCTTCCTCCCCTCCTCGACGGATGTAAACCTTGCGGAGCGGGGACGGCGTTATTCCCAGTGGGCGTTATTTCCCCATCCTATGGTGCTTTGGGATGGGGCTGTGCCGGCACCCAGTGCGTAGCTGGATGCTCCTTTACACCCCCGGGGCCAGGGCAGGTTGTAAACCTCCTGCCTGAAGTTTTTCAGGGCTAAAAGGGATCACTATGGACCTGAGAGCAGAGCTGCCATTCCAAAAAAAAAAAAAAAAGGAAAAAAGAAAGAAAATCAAGCAACTGTACTGTAGTACCATGGTGCGGTGCCCTATGGGGTCAGGCACAGCCCCACAAGCTGCCAGTACTTGACTCCGCTCTGGAAATGGTGCTTGCTGCCTACTGGGACCAGTACACCGTGCCCAGACATCCCACCACCCTCCGGGCCAGATTGGGTTATTTTTCCTCTGCATTAATCCCCGCCTGAGATATCCTGAGCTGAACTCTAGCAGAGCCGGGGCGACGTTCCCAGCATTGCTTTTGAGCTGTGGGAGTGGAAGATCAATTCAGGTTTCGGGTTTTCCTGGGGTAAAAGGGGCTCAGCGGGGTTCAGGCGTGCAGGGAAAGAGGAGGGGGGATTGAACCTCTTGCTGCTGCAGAGCATCTACAACCAGCTTCCCCCTCCGGGGTTTCGTGCAAGGGTTTGTTTGGTACCTCCAAGGGTCACGTAGCATCGTTGCGGTCGGAGGCTGTCACCTCCCACACTGCCATCTTCCCACTGACCCTTTGTAATGCATCGTTGAGGTCTCTTGCTCAGATCATATCATCAGGGACCACTTCACTTCGTGCTTTTCCACTGATGAAGGTGCCTCTTAATCAATTAGCTGTGACCGTGAGCAAGCCAGGGTCTCTGGGTCGAGCTATGCCGTTATTGGGATCAGCAGAAAGGGACTATAGGGACGATATGCGGATTACGGGCAGGCAGAAGATGCTGTCTCAGCAGCTGGAGGCTTGGATCCTACCTTGCTCGCTTGATCCTTTGCGGGTATAGCGTGGAAACTCCTTGTGCCATTTGGTCTCCTCTGTAAGGTCTCCAGCTGTGGGCAAGGTGAGAAAGATCACAAGGAATGGAGCAGCACAAGGGTTTCCTTTGCTGGGCCTTTCCACCAGCTTCACAAACTCCTCGTGACAACATTTGTGGAGCCATCCTCCCTGGATTTCTGCAATGCCTTTGTGAAGACGATAATATTTTGGGTCTCCAACGCTGCTCCACAGAGCCAGGAGCAGATGTTGCGGTTGCTCTGCGCAGCAGGGGATGGGATTTAGTGTTCTAGGAAATCCCTTCCAGGTCTCCATTCCCATCATCTGCTTTCGGAGGGTTTTCCCAGCGTAGCCGAGCCCGCCGCCCTCCCCTTTGGGGACAGAGCTCTCGGGAGCTGCCCCTTTTTGTGTCTTACCATCCAACAAGATGGTTTCCGAGCCACCGAGAAATCATCACCCTCGTTCATGGCGTGTGTGGAGGGGGGGGGAAAGGACGGGGCGGGAGGGATTTCTCGTGTTGCGGTTCTTTTGCCGAGTGTGCAGCAAAAGGACGGAGATGCCGATCGTACTGGCTGCTTTGTGTATACCATGTATACTAAACATCGATCTCTGCTGTTTGTGCGTCAATAGCAAACCTGAAATAAAACCGTATTTAAAGTTAAACCTGGTTCCCTGCAGGGGGGGGGAAATGTTTGTGCCTGTGTCATTTAGTCGGTGGCTGCAGAGCATTTGTGGTCTTACTGCGATCCCGGCCTCTTTGAAGCCTCAACTCATTAATTCAAGGGGAAAAAAACCCCAAAACCAAACCTTAAAAGCCTAACAGGTTTATTCTGACTTGCTGCTGCTGCAGGGTTTGTTATTGGCAAAGGAAAAACCTCAGCCTGAAGGAGCCCGGTGGTGGAATATTCCGCACAATCCCCGGGGCTCGCCTGTGCTGGGACATTAAATACACAAGGCTTTTAGCCTGAAATCAGGATGCTCTTTTGTCAGGATAACAGCAATATAGGGTTAAACGGATTAATGTAAACTGAAACAGCACTCTCACATCCTGGAACGACCGTGTCTGCTCATACCATCCCTTCCCCACGTGCTGTTCCAGAGTCACCCGCTCCGTACGTGGGCAAACCTGTGGTCTCAGCCCCATGTCACATCACCTTCGGGTGGTCCAGGAAAAGCGAGGTTGGTGTTACAGCTGAGCTGACCCGGCGTGGCTATGGGGTGGCTGGGTGCCGGGAAAACAGCCCACGTTCCTCCTGCAGATTCCCAGCTCGCCCTCCCCGAGCCAGAGCCCTCTTTCCCCCGTTACATCAGGGCCAACGGTGAGATAAAGCCCTGCCCTGTTATGGGACAGGTCTGCCTGGTGTCACCCCCTCCAGCTCTCCACAAATTGCCTGGTATTTTATCTCAGGTTTTTTTTTTCCCCTTGCTATGTTGTAATGATTTGGCAAATTTAATGTGTTTTATTGAGGGGGGCAAGCTCGCTTTGCTTTTCACAGCCATGAAGAAACAAACACGATAGACCCAACCGAGCATCTTACCCCTCACCAGCTCCTACAGGGGAAATAAAGGATCGATCGCCTGCACATCTCCCCACAAGAAAGTTCAGTTTCAGCCCAAATATATCCCACGCTGCAAAGGCTCCAGCTACAAACAGCTTTATTAGGAATAGAGAAGGAGATTTCCACCCAGCACAACACCCCATGCCATAGCTTTCCCTTCAAGTATCTGTTTAGGTGCAGAAATCTAAGTTAAAACTAACCCCCTACTCCTCCAGCACCCAGTGACAGCCACACTTTTAACCAGGTGCCCTCAAAAATCACCCAGAGAGACAAAAAACCCCACTCAACCCCCAAGGATTTACCTGGTAAGGAGGGAAAAAAAGAGTGCCAATGCCAAAAACGCCCTCTCAGAGGGAAGACTGGTGCTCAGCCAACCCACACACTGTTCACTCAGAGCTCTTCACACTAAGGAAGCCGGTGGTTACTTAACAGGGCTGAGCCAAACGCCGACACCTGGCACCGGGTGGGTGACACAGGTGATGTCCCCCATCCGTATCAAGCCCGAAGCCCCAAGAACAGGCTCCCTGGGAAAGAGAAGTGATGCAGAGCATCATGTGCTGTGTCCATGAGGAAGGGGTGGCTTTTCCCAGCGCCATGAGATGCTGCCAACCCGACGGCTCTCGAGCTGCTTAGTTTTCTGACACGGAAAGGTTTTGTGTTTTGCTTCCCTTCACTCTGCCTTTGTCTTCTTTGGATTCTCTGATGTCTAATAAAAGGCTGAGCCGGCTGCTTTTCCCTTTGGGGGGACACTGGTGCATCTTCACCTCCATCCTCCAGCTAAATGTGAAGGAAACCCATAACTTTGAAATCTCAGCTTTTTTTTTTTTTTTTGAGTTAAAATGGGGTTAAAAACAACCAGAGAATTGGAAGTGGGCATGAGACTCGGGCCCTCAGGCCAAGTGCCCAGCAGAACCCACCAAGCTCCCAGCAAACATCTCAATCCGGAGAAGGGAGTTCTTTACACCCTGGCAGAGGCACAGGGAGGATTTCTGAAATTCCCCTCTGGTAGCGTTTTTATTTCCCTGTTCCCCGGCTTTGGCACATGGAGAGCGCTGTGGGTTTCTGTGTAAAAGGAAAAAAAAAACCATAAAAAAACCCTACTGAAAAAGAAAAGACCTACCCAAGTCCTCTGCTAAAACAAGTGCATTTACTTCCCTCAGTTATTTTAGCCTCCCATCCACCTTCTTTGCCCTTTTCCTGTGCACTTCCCCAGGCGTCTGCTTTTGGCCACCTTTGGAGAAAGATGCTGGATTAGACAAACCTCTGCTCTGACCCAATACACCTTTTCTTACGTTGTAAGCAGTAAAAGTGGCACAAAAATGGAATCTAGCACAGCAACACGAGGCATGGCTGGTGTTCGTGAGGGGACGTCGAGACCTCCAGCCCCTAAGCTCTTGCAGCAACACATACAACAAGCGCTAAACTCTCTCAGTGGTTTCACATAGAGGGGGGATTTGCTGAAAACGGAGGTCCTGCGGTGCTCCAGCCAAAGGGCCGAGTGCTTCGCTCCAAACCTGTCCCTGGCTGAGCCCACGGGCTGAAGATGATTTGGGCAGAGCATCCCCACCGCCTTTATGGAATTAAAACCCAATCCTGCGGCCGGGATCGCTTGCAAATCCACTTGTTTTCTTTTGTCCTAAGCTGAAACCCGAGCAGCTTGAAAAAAAAAAGTAAAAAAAAAAAGAGTGGGGGGGTTACCTGAAGTGTTAATGTCAGGGGGAGCACCATCGAGGTGCTCGTGCCTCCTCTGTCTTTATGGTCCAGGGCGCTTCGATGTGGCTGCGGATCCGCTCCCTGGGGCTGGGATGCCGCCTTGCTATTATTATTGCTATTATTATTTGTTGTTATTATTATTATTTTTGGGGTTTGCCAGGAGACAAAAGCAAAACCAGATGTAGCTTGAGCAAATGGACCTAATAGATAACACGTGTCCTGCAGAAAACCTCTCCCAGGGGTTGGGGGCGGGGGGGGGGAATAAACTGCGATGGGCAGCGCGTGGCTCTGCCGTGCCCTGTGCCACACGGGGCAACCGGGGACGCTCACCCGAGGTCGGGGACGTGAAATGAAACGTTGACGTGGCGCGGGGATGAGAGACCCCCGGCCCCTCTCCCCGCATCTCTCCATCACCTCTGCCGGCGCCGACGGCTGCGATAGCTGCAGAGGCCGGATTGTGCTGGCTACGGCCGGCCCTTCCCCGAATCCGGCAGGAAAAAAACCTGCTCTCCAAGCAGAAAAGGCCTTTTTCCCACTCCGGCGGCTCTGAGGATGCGTCATTGATCCTCACCCCGGGTCAGGCGCTCGCAGAAAGCCCGGGCAGCTTTTCGGCAGCCGGGCGATGGAGAGGAGCCCCAGCAGCGCCGCGGGACCGGTCAGGGAGGGATGCCAACCCCCCCCCCCCCCCCCCCCGCGTCCCTCCCTCTCCCCCCTCCC
>VUYV01000136.1:1900515-1928145 GCA_008711295.1 Anarhynchus alexandrinus
TTTTTTTTTCCCTCACCCCCCTTGTAAATGAATTTAGCGCTGGTGAGAGGTGTTGGATTGACGGCTCTGGAAATACAAGCCCTCAAGGAAAAATGTTTTGGAGTCGCGGAAGGAACAACACTGTACGTAATCCAGGCGTGAGGGTAATTATTTGCAGTAACAGCTGCTTTTTTGCTCTAAAACAAAAAAAAAAATAGAGACTGCGGGGGTTTGACAGAGCATCTGAGACACTTTCAGGTGGCCGAAGCATCGGGCCCGGCCGGAGCTGGCTGAGCAATACACTGTCCCTGAGCCACCGAGGCACTCGGGGCCACGTTTCGGTGCTTAATTGCCGTTCATGCTTAAATACCGCACATTTTTCTCAGCCCTTAAGCATGTTCTTAATTTCGAGCAGGCACTTCAACACCTCCCGGCTCGGTACAGCCTGTAAGCAAAGCAACTTCACACACATGCGGGAAGTTTACACCGAGGCTGAATCAAAAAGCCTTTGGGATGTACAGAGCTGAGAAAATATCCTAAATATATCCCTCCCCACGTCACAGAAGAGGCTTTTTTAAATTTTTTTTTTCTTGCTAATATACTGCTTCGGCCTTTTCTGCAACTCTATATTGTTCAGAATATTTTCAAAGCGCAGCGCCCCGGCTCCGGATAGCAGAAACACATGTTCCCGAAATTATGGTCACTATAGGGACCACATCATCATGACAGAGATAATTAAGGGTCTCTGTGTTCTCGATGACATATGTTGGCCAGAAGCAGCCCCATATGCTATAGAAACACAGGCGTGAGAGGTAGGGGAAGGACATCTGGACAAGGGATGGAGGGGAAGGTGCAGCGAGGTGATGAGTAAAGAGTAGACTGAGGCTACTTAAGCCTGGTCTGTCTGTGCATCTTAACAAATCCCGGGCAGTTTGGGGAAAAAAGCCCAATATCCCCACACTAGATGTTAAGTGAAATTAGGGAGACTAAAGGCCATGTCTTCATCCAAAGAATCACAGAATGGTTTAGGTTGGAAGGGACATTGAAGACCATCCAGTTCCACCCCCCTGCCCTGGGCAGGGACACCTCCCACCAGCCCAGGTTGCTCCAAGCCCCGTCCAACCTGGCCTTGAACACCTCCAGGGATGGGGCAGCCACAGCTTCTCTGGGCAACCTGCGCCAGGGACTCACCACCCTCACAGCAAAGAAGTTCTTCCTAAGATCTCACCTAAATCTCCCCTCTTCCAGTGTAAAACCATTCCCCCTTGTCCTGTGGCTTCCCTCCCTCATCAAGAGTCCCTCCCCAGCTCTCCTGGAGCCCCTTTAGGCACTTGGAAGGGGTTCTGAGGTCTCCCCGGAGCCTTCTCTTCTCCAGGCTGAACCCCCCAACTCTCCCAGCCTGTCCTCCCAGCAGAGGGGCTCCAGCCCTCGCAGCATCTTGGGGGCTTCCTCTGGTCCCACTCCAACAGGTCCATGGCCTTCTGCTGTTGGGGGCCCCAGAGCTGGAGGCAGCACTGCAGGGGGGTCTCCCCAGAGCACAGCAGAGGGGCAGAATCCCCCCCCTCACCCTGCTGGCCACGCTTCTTCTGATGCAGCCCAGGATACGGTTGGCCTTCTGGGTTGCGATCGCACATTGCCGGCTCATGGTGAGCTTCTTGTCAATCAGCACCCCCAGGTCCTTCTCGTCAGGGCTGCTCTCCAGCCATTCTCTGCCCAGCCTGGATGCGTGCTTGGGATTGCACAATCCATCTGTAGATACCTCCAGGATTGAGGGGGAGGTGGGAGCTGGGTTTCGGGGTCTTGCTCGGGGTCGCGCAGGATGGCCGCGGCAAGGTACGGCCTTGATCATAGTTTTCCCAAGTTGCCCATTAACCCTCTGGCTTCAGCACTTTCTTTGGAGGTGAGGATATATTACGAGGAAAAACAAACAGGGTGGAAAACGGGCACTGAAAGACAGGGAGAACCTGGGCTGTGTTTCTTTTCTCCCAAAGGCAGGAGAAAAAGGAGCGTGCGGAGAGAAAAGGAAACGAGGAGAAAGAAGAAAAACAAGGGAAGCCTCAAGAGGGAGATGCTAATGCAAAGCAGCTGTTATCCCACCTGAATCCCAGGTTTTGGGGGGCTTCTCCGCATGCACAGAGCATCACAGAGCAGCCGGGGACCTTCCACGAGTCTGTGCCTGCTACGCCATCCCCGGGGGCGCAGGTAAAACACGGCTGCCAAAAGGCGATGGGGAGGAAAAGAAAATCACTTTTATGTTCTTCACAGAGTGCTTTACTCGGTCTTATAAAACTATTCAAAATCTGCGTCTTTCTGAAAAGGAAAACTGTGGCCCAGTCCCGTTTAAACTTATTTTTTTCTGCTTTTGAGGAGGAGAAAGGGAACCAAAAAGAGACATGTGTCCTCCTTCCAGTCCTTGGGACCATCCCCTCTACAGCAAGGATCTGACATCTTGAAGAAAATGTGAAGCACATAATTTTAAAGCATTTAAGCTGCTCTTTATTTAAAAAAAAAAAAAAGCCCATCTCCTGTATAAATGATTCTGCATAATTCCTTGCATCCATCCATCCATCCTTCCTTCCTTCCTCCCATCCCCAATGCAGATGCAATTAGAAAGGCTTCGGGGATTTTATTTTCTGATGCAGCCGAAGGGCTGCTGGAAGAGCGCAGCTGAGGTGGTTTTCCAGCCGTGGTCGATGTTTCCTACTTGGACCTGAAAAAGAAAAGTCTGCTGTAATTAGGACACTGCGTGTGTGTGAGTCAATGTTGTTGTTTCCTTTTTAGTAAAGAAAAAGAAAAAAAGGTGCAAAATTAGCCCTGTCGTAGAGCCAACGAGTTGGTACGAAGCGATGGGCGCCCAAATGCTTTGTTCTGAGCTGCCCAGGGGGTTCCTCGGGTGATGCTGAGCATCCCGCGCAGCCGAGCGCTCGGCCCCGGCACGTGCCACGGGAGAACCCCTCGCCCACACGCCCAGGCCTGGAAATTTTTCACTAAAACCATCTGGGATTTGCTCCTAAAAATGCCATTGGGGGTTATATATATATATATTTTTTTTTTTTTGGGGGGGGGTGTGTGTATGTGGGAAAAAAATAAGCCTGCCCTTGGCTTTGCCCCGGGTACCAGACTGCGCGGCTTTTCTCCGCCTGCTGCCAGGGATTCCTCTTTCTTTTGATTTTTTTTTTTTTCCTGCATTGTTTCTGCTGGTGGGAAGCCAAAAGCGCCAGGGAACCTGTTTCTGATTCATTTTCATTCTCCTCCCCGCTGCTGGGAGCTCTCGGCCCCCTCCGCGGTGCGGAGACGCGGCTCCGGCAAGGGTTAACTCTTCCACCCGCCTTTTCGCATTTTTCCTTTTCAATATTGCCTCTGAAGAAACAAACAGAGGCGAATCCCACCCTCTCCCCGGAGACTCTTTCTTGGCTTGTTCCAGAGAACACGCAAATAATAATTATTTGTCCTATATTTTCTTTTTCGGTGCCTCATTTCAGCAGCCTTGGGGATTGAGTAAACGAAACGACAAAACGGACAAGCAATAAACCCAAATAAATAAATAACTGATAAAACCAGAGTGGGAAAGAGATAAAAAAACCCGACAACATTCCCCTGGTGGCGCGGAGTGCAGGGGCTGAAAATGCCGATAAACCAAACAACACGGTGGGACAGACAGACGGGGCTGCGGGGCTCCGCTGATGGATGCCAACAAGCGCAGACGTCTAGGAAAAGGCTCTAAATCCTCCTTTTTCTGGGTAGCGAGTCCAAATTTTGGAGGATAAATCCTTTAAGGAGCAGTGGTGAGATATTTCAGTGCCTGTCTTTGCTCCTATTAAGGGGCTGCGTGGCCAGCAGGGCGAGGGGGGGGGATTGTGCCCCTCTGCTGTGCTCTGGGGGTCCCAACAGCAGAAGGACACGGAGCTGTTGGAGCGGGGCCAGAGGAGGCCCCGGAGATGCTGCGAGGGCTGGAGCCCTCTGCTGGGAGGGCAGGCTGGGAGAGTTGGGGGGGTTCAGCCTGGAGAAGAGAAGGCTCCGGGGAGACCTCAGAGCCCCTTCCAGTGCCTAAAGGGGCTCCAGGAGAGCTGGGGAGGGACTCTTGATCAGGGAGGGGAGCCATGGGACAAGGGGGAACAGTTTTGAACTGGAAGAGGGGAGATTTAGGTGAGATCTTAGGAAGAACTTCTTTATTGTGAGGGTGGTGAGCCCCTGGCGCAGGTTGCCCAGAGAAGCTGTGGCTGCCCCATCCCTGGAGGTGTTCAAGGCCAGGTTGGACAGGGCTTGGAGCAACCTGGGCTGGTGGGAGGTGTCCCTGCCCACGGCAGGGGAGTGGAACGAGATGGTCTTTAAGGTCTCTTCCAACCTACACCATTCTATGATTCTATGAAATTCCTTTGGGATGGGACCTTCTGGTTCTGCTTCCCACGCGCTGCTATTTCCATTCCTCCATGCTTTCGTGCACCTTTTAGTCTTCTCCAGGTGGCTTTTTCATCCCTCAAATTGGTTCACCTAAATATATATATATGTATCTTCTCTGTAGCTGTAGGATGGTGTGCCAAACGAGCTCTGAAGCTAGAAGCAATCTTGAGCTCTTGCCCAAATCTGGGCTACAGAGGCTCAAGCCGTGCTTGCCCCTGCGGGACGGACTCCAAACCCATTGGAGCTGTGGCAGAGCTGGGGTTTGGACCATGAGCCAAGGGCGAGGAGGAAATATGTAATGCGTTTTGCACCAGACAGATGGGTATTTGCAAGAAATCACATTTTTTTGCTGAATCAGAGTCTCCCGTCTTGACCCACTCGCTCCTTTAGCTTTGCCTCTTTTCCCAGGATCAACTTCAATTTCTGTGAGTGCCTCCTAAAAAACCCCAGATCCTGCTATACAAAAAAAAAAAAAACCAAAAACCATTTTGTTTTTCCCATATCAGGTTGCTGGGTGAACCCCAAGATGCTGTGAAACTCCTGCACCGTCTCTTCCCGGCCAGGCTGCAGGTCCCGGCTGCGTCTGCGGTGTGTGAAACACTGTTGTCCTACGTTATATATACAAAGAGCCAATATTGTGCTTCTCCGAGCACAAATATTTGGGGTTTGCCCAAAATATTGTGAAAAACAACGCAAAGAGTGTGGCAAACTGAGGAAACAGAGGGACCGGTGCTGTCAAGGGCACCGCTTTCCTCCTTTCACAGCTTTCTGGTAGATTTTCTTTGTTAAAGCCACTCCGGCGGCTGCTCAGAGCCCACATCTGGTCACCCCCGGCACGGGTTTGGGCTACCTGAGTTCACATCTGGACGCAGCCAGTATTTCCAAGGCATTTTCACAACTTACCAAGGAGAGATCCTGTATTTTTCTTTCCCGGAGCAGTGGATTTGTGTGCCTTTCCCCCTAATCTCTCATCTCCCAACTCCTCGGAGCCGATAATGAAAAACTTCCCGCCGCGCTGGGACCGCTGCTTTTCCAGATTAAGAAATGCTCCTCAAGGAAGCCGACAACCATAACAAAACCATTTGCTAAGACAACATTATTTCAGGATCGCGGCTGCTTTCCTACACGCGCCGCAGCTCGGCTCCTACGGATACCAAACGGCCCTGACCCACAAACCCTCCTAAATCCCCGGAGCGTGCCCTGCAGAGGTGATATCCATCCCGGCACATCCCAGAGGTGGTTTGACTCGCGTGCCGGGCTGAACCGGGGCCAAACAAGAGGCACCAGGCACATTACGAGGGGTTTTGGGGATGCTCCAGGCTGCACCGCCGCCTCCTGCATCCCACCGCCCGCTGCCACGTGGGTCTCACCCACCGAAAAGCCACATCGCCTCTTCCTCCTCTCCTGCCGTGGACAGAAACCTTTTACTTTACCCTCTTGGCTTGCTAAACATTAACATCTGCTGAGTATAAACTGGTTAGCCGGGAGTGTTTGTACAGGCTTTGCAATCTGCGCTTCCATGTTTACTCACATCGGGCTTGTTTAAAGCCCATTTGACGGGAAAATGGATGCGTGCGGTTTTGTTCTGACTCAGGGCGATGTGACATCTCCCCCTCGAAGCCCCACAACGCCTCGTCTCAGGGACAGCAACCCCGATCCGCGGCCCGCTGCCGCGCAAGGAGGGCTTTCGGCGGCGCTTAAATGGGAGGGGGGGTAAATAAAACAGGGGGTGGCGAGAGGAAAATGAATGGTGCAGGCGGATGATATATGTATTTTATTGTGAAGAGGGGAGAGGCACGTCGTTCCTGGTTGATGTCACCCCCATTTACACCGGTCTCCCCCGTCTCAGGGTTGGGAAAGCGGATGAGAGGGGAAACGATGCTCGAGGGCTCAACTCTCGGGGCTGGGGTACAAAAAGTGCACAGCATCTCTTTCCCTTTGGAAAGCAAAGTCCACAAATCCTCATAGACGGCACTATTCTCCTATAAAGGGTGTGGGAGAGAAGCAGGAGGGAAAGAAATATTAACGGAGACCCTCTAGACATGCAACCACGAACTGGGATGCTCCTGAGCTCTCAGCCACCGCTTTGAGGGTATGGGAGCTCAAGAAATGGGCCTTATCCTAAATCATGCAAATCACACGCCAACGAACCCTAGGAAGGAAGAAAGCAGGGGACTGATCGCACCTGATGGCAATGGGATGGTTTCCCAGCAGGATGCTTTTTTTGGGGCGGAGGGATGGTGGGAAGAGCTGCCACCAGGGGCGGTTGGGTGGGTTGGCCTTGGGCTCGCGTCGCTGTGGGGGGATGGGACGTTCCCCGGGGAGGAGGGAAACAGGAGCCGCTTTCTTCAGAAATCCGAATACCACAAATAGCCTGAGAAGGAGGCTGCTCGGCAGATGGCATTCGGGCCCTTTTTGGGGGAAGCTTTCTATCTCCGCCGCTGGGAATCCACCATGGGAATGTGATCTCGGGAGGCTGCAAAGCTGCAAAGCCGGGAGGCTTGGGTAGCTTGGGAAATTCGGAGTTTAGGCCTTGCCCTGGACCTTGGCCGGGAGCCCAGCTCTGATCTCGCTCCATTTAAGCCATGCCACTAAGCCCCTTACCCCAGCCCGCCTCTCTCTAGACCTTGCCCTGGTACATCCAGCTCTGCAAGGCCACCCCCGTGTCCCACAGACCGGAGCCGGACAGATTAAACAGCCCCCACCAGCCAGAGAAAGTCACTTTCTGTCCCAAAGCCACATCCTCAGCCCCTTGGCTTCTTCAAAGGACTCTCGCATCCGAGCCAACGTCATATCTGCTCTCATCAAAGACTTTCCCAGTGTCCTTTCCTGGCACTGGTGGCTTCCTCCAGCCTTTTCTGGATGTCCCTTTTCCTGGGGACATCTTGCACTCATCAGCGCGATCCCAGCCTCCTCCTCCCCACCCCCCGGCTCATTGCACAACACGGGTCAAACACCGAGACCTGGGAACTGGACGGCGTTTCTCGCTGGACCGCTCTGAACGATCCTTGTGGGCAACTTATTTATCTCCTTTGCGGTCCTTTGTGCAATTCCTATAAAACCAGGGCGCTGGCCTCCAGCAAAGCCCAGAGAAACACGGTGGCTGCTCGCATTTCCCCAAATGTCAACATTTTGACTAGGGGAGAAAAAAAAAAAAAAAAAAGGTGTGTGTGTGAATTTTCCATCAGTTATAGGGAAATTTGGTGAAGACCGCCGGGATGCTGTGATCAAAGCTGGGGTGGGACAGGGCAAAGATATCCTTTGGTGCTCGCTCGGGCAGCGACAGCAGGAAAGCTCATGGAGAGGGGTGAGGTTGAATCAAAGGAGATCTCCATGGGGGTTTCGAAGTTAGGATTTATAAATCTTTCTCTTTTTTTTTCCCCCTCTGCTATCTAAACCGAAAAAACACCACCTCATCAGCTCGTGATCCAGGCACCGCGAGGTCCGAGAGGCAGCAAAGCATCCTTTTATGCAGCGTCTCCTGCACAGTATCCAACAAAGTCTTGGGGGGGATTAACGATAGGGATGGGAGTTTTCCAAACCCTGTGACATTTCGGGGATAGCTGCAGCCCACTGAGCTCTGGCCAGCTCGTTTCTTTGGGTTTTCTTCGAAAAAAATCCCTGTTTAGCACCTGCTTTGCAGAGTTTTGCCTCCTCCCAGCTCCCCACAGAGGAGGGAAGCATTTGGTGGGTCCCCAACCCACCCCACAGGGTCCAGCCAGAGGCGCTGAAATAAGGGTGGCATTTCAGGTTGTGCTTTAAGCGTCTCTGGACGGAGAGGAACATGGGTTGCCCCCACAGTGGTGCCTCCCCAGAGCATTGGTTTTTCCCTCTCGAGTGCTTTAATGGCTTGTGTTTACGAGAGCTAAAAATATTTACTCGGGGAAGAAGGGGCAGCGAGGGGGAACATCGCTTGAAGATTTTATAGGCCCTGTTTTGGAAAGAGGCTTCTATAAAAATAACATGGCATTACAGATTAAAAAAAAAATAAAAAAGCAAGCAAATAACCACCCAAAACAGCAAAACAAAGTCTCTGCACGACCCCGAGGATGGAGCTGGGTGATGGAGACCCCACCATGAGCCAGCCCCTCGCAGCCCTTGCTCACCTTTCATGGCCAGGAGGGTTTACGTTGTGATTTGAGCTCTCCCCAGCGTTTCACCCAGCCTTTTACAAGGCCTGGTCCCTAACCTGCAGATGTGCTTTCACCTGCTGACAGCGGTACCCAGGAGGAAGGAGGTTTGGGGGGGATGCCGATGCCGGCAGCTCTCCAGGGAAAAGGGCTCAGAGGAAACCCAACCAGAGCTGCTGGTGAAGAGCAGGAGGAATTTCGGCACGGGCCAGCAGCAGCCTGGATGCCGGCCGGCCGGGCTCTCGCTCCCGACTTGCGTGTTAGAAATATGAAGTGCTAATTCCCTTCTCCCCGGGGGCCCCAGGCCAGCGCCAGCCGGGGTTATCACCACGGGCAGCCCACCCTACGGAAAAGGCCATGCAAAAGGGGGGGACCGGTGGTATTCAGACCAAAGGCACGGCCGGTTCGGCTCTTGTTGCTTTATTTTTAAAGGGCATTTTGTTTCCAGCGAGAAAAGGGTATAAATCAATGACGTCCACCACCCTGAGAAAGGAACGCCTGTGCCCTGCCACCATAAGACCCTTTTTGTGCTGCTGCCCATCCGAGCGACATCGCATTGGTGCGACGATGCTGCGCCGTGCACAGGCCGTGCATTGTGCGAGGCATTTCCAAGGGCGGATGGGGACCCGGGGACACCGCAGAGCGTCAGCGCAGCCCTCTCCGTTGGCATGAGCTCCGCGGGCAATCAATGGGGTATTGTCTGCTGAGAGCGCCGGGTGGCATATAGCAACTCGGAGCGATGGCAGAGAGGTCAAGAACATAAAGATGACCCGAGAGTCTTTCACTTGTGTATTTTAACGTGGATTTTGCTTCAATTCCAGCACACCTTGAGCTTACGAGGTGCCAAGCGGCAATGTTGAATAGCAAAGCCGGACAGGACCTAACGAAGGAACTCGGCGAGATGTCACCTAGCGCAGGGACAGCTCTGCCTCTGGGGTGGGAAATGGCAGTGGAGGCGCAGGGCAGCCGAAGCTCGCGGTGCTGCTCCATCACGAGCGTGGTGGAAGGAATAACGTGGTGCTCGAGGACTCTGGGAGTGCTGCCAACCCCGTTTGCTTCGGACCAGGATGCGTGGATGGTTTGCAGGAAGGCACGTTACCGGGAACAACTCCATGTTGCTGTTCAGAGCCCAAATATGGATCTGATCGGAATTTTGCTGCTTTGCCCTTGATTTCTGAACCCAAATTTGGGACTGAGATGGGCTCAAAGTGAAGCGAGCTTAGAAACCTGTGTTCACATCTGCCATTTCCAGCTCACACCCAAAGCCTTACCAGTCTCTCACAGGATCGTCAGTGCTGGTGATGAAAAAGCAAGAGCGAGCCTGTGGGTCTGGGAGCTGAAAAATAACCTCTCCGCTTGTCGAGGCAGCAAGCTTTCATCGGGGACAATGAGGACAGAGGGATGTCCCTTTATACAGCCCGAACCAGAAGAAATCGCTGCTGAAGTCCAAAAAAAAATCACTGCTAAAGCCAAACCTCAGCCTCGGCACGCGACCGTGCTACAGCCCATCTCTGCAGATCGGGTTTGCTCATGGAAACACCAACGTGGGCTTCGGCGCTGGCCGGGCTCTGCCAAATTACTCCCAAAATTCATCCACCGTCCACGCTTGGATCTGCCGTTGCACGCTCACACACGAGCAGACGTAAGGAGAGGAGCGAGGGGAAGGTCCTTGCACAGGGTATGGCAGTGTGGGGGCGTGACAGCCTCCCCACTTATTTAGGAGCCTCGTGCCAGCAGGTTTTGGGGTAATGGGTGACAGCAGCTGCATTTGTTGAATCTTCCGGTGTTTTGCACTGCGAAGTCAATGGAAATCTGAGTTTTCATGGGGATGGGGTTGGGGCCAGAAGGAATCTGCAATCTAAAACGCCCACAAACCCTGCGGACATCTGGACATGGACCTGACCTCCTCCCCAGTCCTTAGCCACAGCTGAGATCACGTACTCCATGAGGAGTAAACCTCAAATATCCTTGCTGGAGATGAGGAGTGTTCAGCAAAACCCTACCTGACCATAGGGAGCGATCGCAGCAGGAGAGCATCGGTCGTTGTGGGCACAACTACGGGGAGATGGCACGTCCCACCGCATCTGGTCACGTGCGGGGATGATGGCACCACCAAGAAGTATGGCTTGATGCTTTGCTTGGCCTCCAAAAGAAGGAAGACTGGGTTGTTGAGGTTGATGAGATCCCCAGACTCCCTACCGCTGAGCTCAGGGGGCGTCTGATTAAAGGACGGGGTTTTCAGCAGATAACTGCAAGAAGAAGGAGGCAACGGCGGTACGGAGCGGCTCTGCTCTCAAATTCCTGCTTCCTCCACATGGTATGATTTTCCCTGCTTGAATTCCTCATGTCTGTTCAGAACACATCTGACTTCTATCCCCAGCACGTCTGGAGGACTGGTTAGAGAAAACAAAACTTGGGAGGATGGAGATAAGGTTTCTGACGCTGGAAATCTGTTTATCCCCTCGGTCCCGGGGGCTACCTGCAGCACACAAGAAATTCTCTAGGAAAAATCACAGGTTTCTCCAAGACTCCCAGGAAAACCCTGCTTTCCTGCCTATCTCACGAGGTATTGATGCTTTGCAGACAAAATCTCCCTCCGTGCCCAGCACGGATGATTTTGTGTGTGTGTGTGTGTGTGTCTCAGCCCCACCAAACGGCCGTGAAACCCCGCCATAAACAATGAGTCAGCTAATCCAAACCACACGGCAGTAAAACGCTGGAGGTCAACCCAGTGCACAGCCCCGATCTTGAAAAGCAGAATTGCATCTCCAGCAAAACCAGTAATAATCGGACATCGGGGGAGAAACACCCTCCCGCTTGCATGGCAGCCGATCCGAGGCCCCGGGAGCGAGTGGGACAGCGCCCCATGTCACCCAGGATGGGTGCCAGGTCTGGTGGCACCCACCTGGGACATGGTCTTCAGGGAGGTATTGGCTTCCTCCATCCCCTGGACTGCCTTGCTTTGCAGATACTTCCCACTACGCAGTCTCTGGAGCAACTTCTCCCATCCCTTGCTGCCCCATCCGTCTTCCTGCAGGGGTTATTTCCATCCCCATGACGCCGGGCTCCCCTTTCGTTCGTTACCCCCCTTCCTCATCTTGTTCTCTTCCAAAGGTCTGGCTCGGACACGCTTGCAAAGAGAAAAAAAAAACAACAACCAACCTCCAGCCAGCTGCCAGCTCTGCCTTTGGCCTATTGCTCCGGTTTCATGTTTGACTCTAATCCCACAATTTATACAGCTGAGAGCTCCGGGCCAAACCGAACGTCTCAGGAACCTGCCAGAAACCTCAGCTTTTCCTAAGCCCCATAAACAGTTTCCCGCCTCCATCCCTGCACCTGCTGCCCGGCTGGGGATGCCGGTCCATCTTGGGGGGGGAGGAACGGGATGCCACCGGGGTGCCCCACACCATCTCACCATCTTCCCCTTGGTAGGTACTGCTGCAAACACTCCGCTTGCATCGCAACCGGCCACTCCCCCACGCCGATGGGGAATGAGCTAATGGCATTGCTCCCTCGGGACAATGCCGCTGTTCCGGGCAATCCGGGTACGGCCCTGTCCAAAAAGTGCATTTCTGCTCTAAGTTGTTTGCACAATTATTTTATCACGTGGCGCTTTGTGGGTTGGAGCATCCTTTGAGGGCTGGGTGCCCACACAACCGGTACCCGGCCCTGCGGCTGCACCCCAGAGGAGGTCTGGGTCTAAAGGAGGAGGATTTGTGATTGACTGTCTCCTCCCACAACATCTGAGAGTTATGAAATGCCCATTCGAGGCGAGAACGGTGAAGAAATTCAATGTCACAGGTGGCTTCTGCCTGACCTTGGGGCAATCCGGGAGGAGGGGGGCAAGGGGCGGTTTACAGGGGGCGAGGAGGGAGCAGGAGAGCGGGGACAGGGACCAGCGTGTCCCAGGCAAAGGGATGTCCAAGAAAGCGCCAGCACCTAAGTCATGGAAACAGGAGAAAGAAAACCACTCAGCTGCTGCCTGTGAGGCCATTTGCTCATCTGAACCATTGCGTTTCATACTTTTCCATTTGCACGTGAGAAAAACCAAAGCGACCGCGGCAGCGCTTTAGTGATGGAAGTGGAACATCCAAGAGAGATACAGCGAACGATACGATTAGGAGCTTTATCTCCCCGGGGCACCGAGAGATTCTTTTGAAACCGAATCGCAATGTCTTTTTTTTTCATGTTATACTTCCACCCCTGTATGTTTTCTGAGCAAACAAAGGCCCGGGGATGCAAACAAGCAGCGGGATCAGGGTTGGAGGCACTCGTGTTCAACTTCGCAATAAAACTGCAACCCCTCGTGAATGCCGCGATGTGCTCGAAATAAAGTTAGCACAATGCAACACGCTGGGCCTCGGCTTCCTCTATTGGCAGTAGCACTTTTGCCGAAACAAATGCTTTTTAATCCTCTTTCTCAACAGCCTTTTGCTGGGGATGGACCACTTCATCCCAGCGAGGAGGATGCAAATTATTGAGCACCATCTGCTGGCACCTTATTTATTAACTCACTATTTACTTGTGTGCGGCACGGGACGGCTTTTTTCCCTAATGGAGCCCGCTCTGCTTTGCTGAACAGGCAAACAGCCCCTCTCCATCTGCTCGATGCTCATCACTGCAGCATCCTCCTGCCGAGGCGTCGCGGAGGCTTTTTGCGGGTGTCACATGAGGGCAGTAGCTAAAATAGACATAAAAGGTGGGATGAGAAAAAAGGGATGGGGCAGCGTGCGCTGGGTAAACTGTCGCTCGGCAGAAGACGAAGGCAAAGCCTCCCACCGAGGGTAGGACTTCGCCCATAAACCTCATCATAATGGTGAGCTCAGAGCTTAAATGCATTAAATTGGCGGTGTCCTTCCCCGGCGTGAGATTAAACCCAGGAGATTTTGCAGGTCTTTATTGGCAGGATTCAGGACTCTGGTTGAAAAGGACATAAAGCCGTTTCCTCCTGTATAAATCACCCGAATATTTAATATTTCGGCTCGCTCCAAGGCCTAAACCAATGATTGCAGACTCAAGTTTGCTGCTGGGTAATTCCTCCTGGCAGCTGGCTCCATCCATCTCCAGCACGGGCACGTAACTCAAACCTCTGACAAGTGCTGATTTACGGCTCCGGCCAGTAAATCAGCAGAAAATCATCGCAGTACTGGCTAATATTTTTCCACATGCAAGGCGAAAGGTCCTGGGACCCAGAGCGACATTTTGGGAGACAAACTACAGGCTGTTCTCACCCGGTGTCCTACATCCTACGGGCAAGGCTCTCGCTGCCCTGGTGTCACCACAAACCCCTGCGATGCGGGGGATGGAGATGCTGGGAAATGAATCCAAGGGCGTTTTCTGCTGGGAAGGAAATTTGTGCACCCGTTAAGTTGGCATTGCACCGCTCTGGGAGTACAGAGAGGACTTACAGGGGGCCTTAGTGGCCCAGACACAACATTATTATAGGGATTTAAGCCCAGGGTCTATGGTAGTAGTGGTCCCGAGGGCTCCCTCGAAGGCCAGGAGCACGTCCTCCAGTGTAAATCCACGTGAGATCCAACTCGCTCCCTCTTATTGCGGAGGAAGCAGAGGGTAACGATGCCCTTTAGGTAAATTAAATGAGCACGTAACGTTATACAGGGTGACGCTGGAGCAGTGTAAATGAGCCGGGGTCTGTGTTTCCCAGCATGTACGTCTCTCCTGTGCGCTGTTCTGCTGGCAGAACAGGAATGTGAAATTTTCACGACTTCAAAGCCCCTCTTCCAGTCCGGGCTGTGAGATCCAAGCCAAAGTGCAGCTCCAATCCATCATCCGAAAAAGGGATGTTTGTATATTTGGGTAAAATGACAGATTGGAGAGACCCAGAGCTGGAAACCAGATGCTTTCCCAAGAAACCAAAAGGGCTAAGGATTTAGAAATGCAGGAATGCAGAAAGAGCCTGTGAAGAAAAGGGCATTGCGGCTACTGTCTTTAAAAACACTGATCCTTGGCGTTCCGTGGGGCTGTTGTGCTGAGAATGGCAGCATCTCCGTGAGCATCACGGGCCACCCTTTATGGAGGAGACATGGGAGATGAGGTGACATGACCAAGGCCACGCAGTAAGTCAGTGCTGGAGCAGAAAGCAGCTGTCAATCGTCCCTCTGGACTAGAGGAGGTTCTCCTTTTTCAGTTCCCAATTGTTTCACCGTAAACGAGCAAGTCCTTAACGGGGTCAGCGAGTTCAAAGAAACTGCAGAAATCAACATCCGCCATCATTGAGAGCTCACTCTCTTTCCAAACAAACATCCACCAGTAAGGGCAGATGTCTGACGAAAAAGTTGGTTCCCGTAAACAGTCTCTCCATCGCACAGTCCCACCAGTTCCTCCCTGATCTAAAGTAAAAGGCAAAGGACAGAAGGGCTGAAACCCATCCCAAAGCCCTACACCAAGCTACGAAAGCACGTGGTGATCCTGTTCCTGGCTTGAATGTCTTTCTTTCCTTCTTTTTTTTTTTAATTAATTGTTTGGATTTGCTCATAAGCAGGAAAAGCTGAGCTCATTACAGCTGAAAATCCCCCGTGAGACCTGATGCCAGGCTCGGGCTGTGCAGGTGGAAAGGAAACATCCTACAGGAACCCAAAGAGGTGGGGGCAGTTCCTGCTGTCCTCCGGCATCTCACGGGCACAAGCCAAAATCCTTTATATCCTCTGTTAAAAGCTACCCGAGGCGGATTCGAATCCATCTCTGCAGGGTCCTAACAGACCTCAAACAGCCCCTGGGAGGAGAGGTGTCTCCCCATCCGTGTGGGGCACGTTAGGAAAAAGCATTTCCACCACTGATTCGGCAAAGGACGCGGCTCCGGCCATCGCTGGGGACACGTTCCCGGCGGGGTGGTGACCGAGAGCCGGGCAGGGTGTTAACAGTTTGACAAAGCTGCCAAAAACGCGCACGGGGGGCTGGCACATGGGCTGAGCCTGTAAAAATAAAGATCAGCCCCCAGTTGCTAGTCAGGAATGGGGGGAAATTGCTTTTTTCAGGGCGTTTTGGAACAGTTTCTCAGCCTTGAGGAAGGATGGGCTGCCGGTTCTTGCGTCCTGCTGGTCCACGGGCACTGGAAAAGCGGTTTCAGCGCCGACGTGCCCAGCGGCGAAGCGTTCTCTGTAGAGCACAAGCTCCGGCGGTCGTTCCCAAAAACCCGTGCGAAGAATCCCGTTTCATTTTACACGCCGCGATCGGCCACGTGTACGATGGGGGTTGACCACCGGTATGCGTGGCGATGCCAGAAGTAAATGAAACTCCTCCCCCGGGGAAAAGGGTCAATTGCTTTTGGCTGCGAAAATTTGGGAAATTTTCTTTTTTTTTTCTTTTTTTTTTTTTTCTCCGAAATGCCTCCTTGGAAAATGCCTCTGTGTTTTGATTCAAAAGAAAAATAAGCCCACGCTTTTGATTGTGCAAGGGGTGGGGGTGGAATATAAAAAAAAATCATTTATACTTTTGAAAGCTGGATAATTTTAGCCAAAAATGGGGAACAGAACTTGAATAAGATCCACGGCCATTGGAAAGGCTTAAGAGAGCTTCAAAGAGTCTGCTGACAAGGGAGTATTAGCCTGTTGACACCTTTCAGATGCAATGAGCCGAGCTCACTGCTACGACCCAAATAAGTGGTGGGGAGGACGAGAGGCAGCGCCGGATCCAGAAAACCATCCCTGCCTTAAACTGCGCGGGCGCCGGGATGCGGCGTGCTTCTGCCTCATCCTGAGCTCGTCGACCGCCGAAAAGAAAGGCTGGAAGAGAGGGATGGTGGGGAAAAAGAGCATAAAGGATAAAAGGACAGAGAGAAACATCGGGTTTTTTTACAATTTAATTTCCTTCTCTGAGCGGGAGCTGCTTTAATAATACGCACAAGGAGCGCATAATACTTTAAAATATTCCCAGAGAATGGATAATACGTAATAATATTCACAGAGCATTTATTTGACTAATTTCCCCCAGTGTTTTTGGCCCAAGATCTAATGGCCCTGGATTTTGACTTCCTTGGGTCCGGATCAGGCCCCCAACACCTAACGAACCTGCGTTCAAGCAAGCATGGCCAAAGGGTCAACTAATATACCTCCAGTAAATGGTTGGGTGACTTTTCCCTGCTGATCCGCAAATAAATTATCCGCCAATAAATGGAACCAGAAGTGGCTCGGCCAGATGTTCCACCGGGGCCCCAGGGAGCCATGGTGCAGAAAGGGTAAAATGGTGGGGGGGGATAAGGAGAAAAAAAAAAAAGCCAATAAAAAATAAAATATTAACATCCCAACCTCATTTGGCGCTCGGTGCCTGCGTTTCACTCTCTGGTCCCGGTATGTGCCCGTGTTACGGAGCGAGGTGCAATGCCCCAGCTGGGAGGCTGTGCCAAAAGCGGGATATGGGAAAAAGGCTGTTTTCAAACACAGACGGATTAAACCTTTATTCCTTTTTAAATTACATTTTAATGAGCTGGCTACTCTGGAAATGTCAGCAGGACGTGCTGGGCTTGAATAGGTTTAGGGTGAGTGTTCCCAGGGCATCTTGCTAACCCTGTCCTAGGTGGCCCTGGTGTCCTCCTCAGAGCATCTTGCTAACCCTGTCCAGAGTGACCCAGGTGGCCCTAGTGTCCTCCCCAGGGCATCTTGCTAACCCTGTCCTGGGTGGCCCTAGTGTCCTCCCCAGAGCATCTTGCTAACCCCATCCAGAGTGACTCAGGTGGCCCTGGTGGCCTCCCCAGGGCATCTTGCTAACCCTGTCCTAGGTGGCCCTGGTGTCCTCCTCAGAGCATCTTGCTAACCCTGTCCAGAGTGACCCAGGTGGCCCTGGTGTCCTCCTCAGAGTACCTTGCTAACCCCATCCAAAGTGACCCAGGTGGCCCTGGTGGCCTCCCCACCCCACCCCTCCCCAAATGCCTTTTGGCAGCCAGCGCAGCACCCGGTCCTTGTGCCCTGTGTCACCTCTAACTCCTCCAGGTCAGCTCCATCCCGCTTTCGGTGCTGTGGGAGTCACCAAAGCAGCTCCTCTTCCAGGTGGTCGGGGTTTGTCCCGTGCTCGGCTCCCATCTCCCGTGGGAGCAGCACTCACGTTCAACGTCTCTGCCCATCCTGCAAGGCTGGACTTGCTCCTCTTCCAAAACATGCAGCCACTTCTTGGAGCGTGTGGTGTCCAGAGCTTCTCGAATTGAAGAATCGCTGTGAATTAACCATGAATTTAAAGGCTTGATTAGTCCGACAGCATAAATCAGTGGTAAACACGTGCGGTACCTGCCCTGCTGGGGGTAGCACTCTGCAAGCCCAGCCCCAGACGGTGACACCTTGGAGCAAGATGCCACCATGCAAATAAAAAGAAACCCATAGATGTGTCTTGCATGAGACGCGCGCAGTGATGTGCTGAGCAGTACGGGTGGGAAGGGGTCTCGGCACATCAGCATCTGACACTTCTTGGGTTTTTCGGTGGGCAGTTCGCCCAAGAAGAGGTGATAAAGGGGCTGTTTGGGCACCTCGGTGGGCATTTGGGTACGGGTGGGAGAGCTGGCAGAGGGACTTCGCCCTCATCTGCAAACCTCAGCCTGCGTCTTGGAGGGCAACAGGTCTGAGTGCTCTGTAACCCACTAGAAAGTGGAGATTTACAGATAAAGCAGAAGGACCTTTTATTTTGTTTTGTTTTTCCAGCTGGAAAGAGAAAGAAAAGGGAACGTTCCCACAGAGGAAACACCGTATTTACTTTTTTTTTTTCCCCTTTATGCTTTTTTATTGTGGTTGAGCTGAACTGTACCAAGTCACTTCAGCTCTCTCGAATGCAGGATTTTCTCACTTTCCGGTAAACTGCAGTTACCATGGAGAGGGCTGAGACAAGCCAAATGCAAAACATTGGAAACTACACCCAAACTCACCGCAGCCATATCAAACAGTTAATTAGAAAGACCGTCCATGTGTTTCCCATTCCCTGGAATGGTTTGAATCAATCGCCCCGTGATTTATCACCTGTTTTCTGTGCGAACGGTTCAGCTCTGCTCTCGTGCATGTGTTGGAAAGGGGATTTGTGCTGTACAGTGAAGGAGGGAAGGGAGATATTAAGGAATTTAAAAAAAAAAACAAAACACAACCCAATCATCAAATAACCAATTCTGCCCCTTCCCCCAGTATAAATCTCCCACTGGAATGATACGCTTTGGATCTTGATGGGATTTCTAGCCCTTGGCAAGAGGGAAAAGAGGAGAGACAGCTTTAGCCTTGCTTTGATTTTGGAGAGTGGAAGATCGTAGCGTGCCTGGCTGTTCCTGGGACGGTGTTATACTGTGCCCAGATGGAAAATTCACACCAGCGCGTTTTCCCGGGGCTGTTTCCTTTCCCACTGCTCCTGGAGTTGGGCGGGTGGGTGGGAAGCGGGGAGGGGGTGGCTGGAGGGGAGGAGGAGAGAGGGAGAAGAAGAAGAAGAAGAAGAAATCCAAACTTCCCACAAGATCTCCTCTTGACGCGTGAGGTTGTCCACCCACTAAGCAATAACACCTCGTTGCGCACTGCCACGGTGGCAGAGGCGCTTCGGTGACCACGGCATGTGGCTGGAAAGCCATCTGGAGATGGTTCTGCGCTGCCAGGTGGGGAGCGGAGTCTGTCCGTCCGTCCAGAGACGCGGCTCTTCTCCAGCCAGCCGATGACTGCGAATCCCCCTTCCCTGGGTTGCATCTCCTTGGTCCCATGGCCACCATGGAAAGCGGGTGGCCGGCCAAGAGGGTGACAGCAAGAGGTTGATGGGAAAGCACCCAGAAAGTGTCATTCCTGAGCCTGCCACGTCCTCCCGGCGCGATCTGGGGCTGCAGCCCCCCGCCGTACCTCCGTGGTGGGGGGGGGGAAAACCCCACACCTCCATCTCACCTCGCGTGCAAGCGCTCCAAAGCTGGGTTGGTTCCTCCCGCGGGGACAGCCCCAGCATCCAAAAAGCAGCAAAAGATGTCTTGGAGGAGATCCCTCTGCCTTTCGGCTCTTTCCAAAAGCGAGCCGAGCTGCTTTTATCTCTGCCATCTCCTTTCGCATCCCTAAGCCGAACAAGCGGCGCCTTCGCCGGGGTGAGGGGGGGATTCGCCGGCCGGGATCGCCCGAGATGAACGCGGCGTTATCAGAGTCGGCCGTTCCCCCGCACCCGCGCTCCGGTGAAGACTTCTGGCCGGGATGATTGGAAATCCTGCACATTTATCTAACCCATCCCCCAAACCAGCTGTTGGCCTGAAAGGTGGCTTGCTCCTCTCGCGATCCGCATTCCACCTTTCCTGCCAAGACCGGGGGAGAGAAGGGAAGAAAAGTTGCTTTCCTATCATTAGCGGATGATTGAAAAACCTTGCAGCTCCCCCAGCCAAGCGGGAGAGACACCAGCCCCTTCAAGAGGGACCCAAAAGGGTTTGACTTTGGGGGCTGAACCCCCAAAAAGGGGGTTTGGGGGTGAGGGTGACGCCTAAGAGGGCTGGAAATGGAGATTTGTGTGGGGTTTCGCGGCGGCGGAGATGGAGAAAATCTCTATTCAAGTGAGGCAGCGACAAGTGACTTAAGTGGAGTCATTTATCCACAATCCTCTGTTCCCACAATGAACACAGAAACGCACGGAGTGGTTTAGCTTGAACTAAATTTGCTCTGTTTGCAGCCAGTCTTAACTTCTGCCCTGATCACGGCCACGTAGGCGCAGCAAAATCCATCTCTTGGGATCCTGCAGAGGTCTGGAGAAGGCCTCCTTCTTCAAAAGAAAAGCTCAGGCCCGTGCCTCAGTTTCCCCTCTCGCTGCAAAGGACCTGGCTGGTGGCAGGGGACGCAGGGTGGCGCCTTGGGAAGGTGCGGAGCCGTGACCCCGCCGGGAAACGGCTGAAAGAGGCGGAGGGGCAGTTTGTCCTAGAGGACAAGTTGCTGTCTGTATCGCCTGGGACCCAAGGAAGGAAATCAGCCTCAAATAGCGGGGGAAAAAAACAAAAAAAAGAAATTTCCCAGAAATTTCCAAAGGTTTTCCCACCCTGGGGATGCGTGCCCTGAGATTGCGGCAACCTCACCCATAGAACCCAGCCCTGGACCAGCGCTGGGATCCTGCAGGCACAGCCGGGATGCTTTTTTGGTACAATCCTGCCCTATTTCGCGAACGCTTCTTGAGCTGGAGGTACTTCTCGCCTCCTTCTCCCAGGTTTGCTGGAGCTGCTCTGGAAGCTTCTGCGCTGAATTGCGTCTCAGCTTTGCAGCAAGCGACCCTGCGAAACCGCAAAGAAACCACCGACGCCTCATTTCGGGGCTGCGGGATGCTCTCCCCGGCCTCAGGCTGTCAGCACGACCGAGCTCCGCTCGCCTCTTCGGGCCCTAACGAGGAAAATAGACCTGTTTTATACGGCTGCCGATGGGCAGAGCTGCTCGTGGGAAGTTTCCCAGCAAAGCTGAGCGAAGAGAAAGAGGTTTTCTCAGGGAAAAGGAGAGGGAAGAGGAGAAGGGCCCGAAACCTCCCAGCAGGAGGGAAGAAAATGGCAGAGAGATTTGCAAGGCAAGAGGGAAGGAGGCTTTGGGAAGAGGAGTGACCTCTGCGAAGCGCTGCGAGGAGAAGCGGCGTGGAAAGGAGGGTCACGGCTACAGATGTGCGAGCGCCGGATCCAAGAGAACTCAGCTGGGATCCAGCTCAAACGGGCGGCTTTTCAGCGGCGCGGACGCCTGCCTTCCACGACAGGCCCTCTTCAAACGTTCTGCTCCGACACATTAAAAACCATTCCTCCTCTCTTTGTTTTCCAAATCCAGGGTCAAGGCGCTGTTTGGTCGCCTTCCTTCCGAAAACGTGGCCGTGAAGTCTTTCGGCATTTAGGGGACGAAGCTTTGCATCAGGTCGCATTAAATTCCTTCGCTCTTAACCCATTTCGGTGAGCAGGTCTCTTTCTCGAAAAGAAATCGAGAGCTGCCAAAAACGAGAAGCCTACACACATCCCAGGGGCTCCCCAGGCATTGGCAACAGGGTGTTTGTCACCCCTGCAACCTCCAAGAAGTAATGAACATGAAGGAGCAGAGCCAGAATTTGCTCTGCAGACACACATACGCCTTATACAAGGGCAAAAAAAAAAACCCCAAACCAACCCAAAAAAACCCCATTAAGAGCTAAACCTGCTTGATGTGCAGTGTGCCGGTGCGACAGGCGAAGGCTCTGCGCAGGTGGGAGCGATGGTAGCGGGTGTTGCTGGCCAAAATGTGCGCGCCGTGAGATCCTGGACTCGAGCCTCGTGATGTCAGACCGTGAAATAGCTTCAAATTAAGGATAATCAGCCAGGTAAGCGCAGGGCACCCTACGTCCCTGCTCGGGGGGATCCAGCCCCCCCCGAAGAATGGTAGGAGGTGAGTTTCTGCGTTCAGAGTTTAGGTTACGCTGCCTTTTCATTTATCAGGGAGAGACGCTGTGGTTTTTGCATTTTATTATATTTAATGGGGTATTATTTTTTTCTCGCTGGCTGTTTGTTTGAGAAATCTCTCCCGGGGGAGCTTCTTTTGATCGCTCGGCTGCCAGACGGAATGACATCAGACAGACGCTCAGAGGAATGATAAAAAGGCAGAGCCTTATTTCTTAATAACAGCCTCTGGCAAAACATAGAGGGAAGTTAAACGCACTGGCGAGCACCAGGCCCTGGTGCTGGTTGGGGTACAGGGCAGGGGGGAGAGGAGGACGTTGCTCTCCCCTACCAGGGATAGTGCCAGAGTACCACAGTCCTCTTCAAAAGAAAGGAGAAGAGGCAGCAGAGGATGCTAAGTCAAGAAGGTGCTTGTGCTGCCCTAATTATCCCTTATCATATCCCTCAGTCACCTTGTGCTGCCCTAATTATCCCTTATCATATCCCTCAGTCACCTTGTGCTGCCCTAATTACCCCTTATCATGGAAGTCATGCAAGTCCCTACCCCGGTTTAGCCTATGTTCCCTCTTTACTCCTCGCACCCCGCTGTGGTGTTGTTACCAATTTCTCCAGCATCCACTGGGACTGACCCCCCCCCCCCCAAAACGCCACCAGTTTACTCAGATCTGAGCCCTTATTTGCAAAGGGGAGATCCTGTGCCTTGAGCATCTCTCAGCCTCATCCCTTACCCGAGTTCTGGTTGATGGAGGTTTAGCCAAGGATGTCCTTCCAGAGGAGCACTTGGCAGCGTGCTTGTGTTGCAGGACCTCCCTCCAGTCACTCATGGGTGGTTTTCTGCTTTGCCCTCCTCCTCAAAAACCACTTGTCCCCACCGTGAGCATGGCACCTTTCCTCCCATAGCTATCTTGATGCTCCCCTCCCTAGCAAAGTTTTTCTTGTGTTTCCAGATCAGTTCATGCCAGAGTACGAGTACGTATTGAAGTATAACACATCAAGTATTGCTTACCTCTTTATTTTGCATATTTTTGTTCTCTGGAGCCAAGCCCCCAGGATGTGCCTTCAAGAGGAACAGGTCTCTGCGCTGCTTGGGGTGTTTTGCAGCTCCCGAGTCCAGGATTTCACAGCATTGCTGCCGATTCCTGCCGCTCTCTTCCTCATACCAGCATCTAAAAGCCAGAGTTTAACGAGACGGTCAGATACTCCCTTTTGGAGACGGGCAGAAGACCAGGAAATAAGTGATCAAAAGTTCACGGTTGCCTCAATACCCGATTATAGGCATTGCAGAAATCCTAAGGTTCCCAGTTAGAGCCCCTGCTAAAGTCGAAACTAAACTAAAAGCCATCTAAAGCTGTAGTTACATCTGGCTTTCAGTTTCTTCTCACTGCCTTCTCTTTTTAAGTTGCTCATAAATTCTTTGGAGAAAATTCCTTTTTGGGCTAAAGTTTTCTATGTTTGGACATTCCTCAAAAGTGCTTTTTTTAAAAAAATAAAAGTAGAAAAACTGAGAAAAGGGGTCTGATAATTCACATATTTCGTCATGCAAAAATACCATCTTTCCGCCACTTTCCCCAAACTCCCTCTGCCCCTGATCTAGTCAGCCAGACCACACCAGTGGGCAAACTGGGATATCGTGGCCAGCGAGCTTTGTGAGAGGGGCCGGTGGAAGAGGACTCCGATCTCCTTCGTCCCAGCCCCTTCCTCCTGGCACTTTTGCAGAGGAACGGGCCGGAGGATTTTCTTTACAGCTCCTCTCCCACGGTTGTTCCCTGCTCTGCGCCACCGGGATGCAATGCAGAGGCAGGCAGACCCGGGGTTTGCAGGCTGGGTGAGGAGGGGAGAGAGTCTATAGCAATTTTGGGATAGCACCAGCTAGGAAAAAACCTCATAATGAACTCCCATGGTCATATATAGTCCCCAATACGCACGTATTCCCCAACTTCTTGAGAACACGCAGAAGGTGGCACGTGAAAATGCTAAAACTCACCGTGTCTTACACATTCAGGGTGAATTTGGGCTCTCACCACTGTAAGAGACGGCTGAGATGGTTTCAGGTAAACACGAGTCTCGTGCGAGCATCCTCCGACAGCGTGGGTATACCAGAGGGGGCTTTTCCTCCTCCCCGTTTCCTTGCTGTCCTCTTCTAAAAGCAGGCTTTGTGGTGACTCCTAAAGAGCAACCAGTAAATAAGGCTGTAAAAGGGTATTTCCCCTCTCCTCTATTTTTTTTTTTTTTTTTTTTTTTNTTTAGCGTACTGAATTATTTAGGAGCAGTAAGAAAAAGCAACGAAGCCAGCAGGAAGATCAAAGTGGGGATTGCCTGGGGTGGGACCGTTCCCTTCACCCAGGAGCCGAGAACTTGCCTGAAGAACAGAGAGCCGGTTGTGAGTCCAACACAGGAGATCATTTTCCATTCATGCTCCGTGACCATTGTCTGGACCACAATGGTCACCCCCGGCCTCGGGCAAGACGGTGGTACCACGCTCCGGTGGGTGTCCTGCCCTGGGGAGGATGGCCGTGCAGACAAGGGACGCAGTGTGGTCGCTCCTGGGTCGTGGAGGAAGGGGATGCACTCGTTAATTCAGACAGACAGAGCGGGGTTTGTACAAACCGCGTGTTTTCTGCTTTTATTTGTGTTGACGCTTTCCTCCAGGCTGAATTCCCACTTTTCTGGTCGAGTCTGCAGAACACGGACACCCCAGTTTTAACCTGTAACGCGCAAATACAGAATTTTAACAAGTAAATCCACCAAAACCTGGTCCTTATACATCTATTGGATCAAATTTCTTGTCCAGTTTCTTCAAGGGACACTGAGGGAATTCAAGAATCCCTTCAAGGGAATCATCTTCAAGGGACACTGCTGTGAATCGGGATTTCTCCAACTGAGGGCAAGTTTGGGAAAGGCCTTTGTGTAATTTAGATGGTTTTCCCTCACTTAGATGACTTTGCCTCAACTGCAGACGCCTTAAAGAAGCTTAAAAACTGCGGTTTTGCCTCCAAGCTTCGGAGACAGAACAGGAACTGCTTTACCCCCTCGAGGATGTTCTCAGAGTACGGATCCTGTATCCACACCCAGAACTGTCCTGGCAGTTAAATTAAGGTCCTTAATACATCATTTACCTTAATACAGCATTTGCCTTCCTTGGCCCCCTCCATGCCCTATAACTCACATGCAAACACAGCCTTACTGCTGCCCATCAGGCTTGACCCCGTGGGGTTAATAAATCTGGATCTGAGCGAAAAAAACAACCCCAAAACAACCCTTTGCCCATGCAGACCCCCTCTTCCTCTCTCCCCCGCTACTCCTGGTTTTCCAAAAAGGTGGAAGGCTTCCATCCCCCCCTCCTCCGGCGCCTGTGGGCTTACGCTGTCCTCCGCCTCAACACCCTGCGGGAACGGAGTCACCGTCCGAAAAACCATCAGCTGGAAGAAACCCCACGTTTCTCACCATCAGCCCCGGCGCTGGCGGGGAGAGCCCCCCGAAAGCAGACCTCCTCCCCCCCCACACCCCCCCAAAAGAGCCGTCCGAGCAAACACGCGCTCCTAAAATCCGCGATTCCAGCAGCGTTGCCCGAGAGTTCGGCTATTAATAAACTGCTATTAATAACGCTTAACACGTGGACTGTGCCTTTTGCTGTCCAACTGCCTTTCCCGCACCAACCGCCTAATTAAGCGATGAGGGAAGGAAGCGGGGAACGGCTTTTCCAGCCGGAGCCACAATGCGAGATGAAGGACGCAGGATACGTTTACCCAAACTTAAACTTGGCCCCTTTTTTTTTTTTCTCCTCCTGCCAAAACAAGCAAAGAAATAAACATCCGAAAGCTCAGCGCGGCTTTTTGTGGTTCGACGAGCGATGGGGACCAATGCTAATTTGACAACGCGGCTGCAAGATGGCTTTGTTGGCAGCCGGGAGCCTGCGGGGACGGAGACGGCTCCGAGGGAGGACCACTGGCTGATCGGCGTACGCTGCTGCCCTCGCCCTGGGGACAACGCGGGTGACGGGGACGCAGAACAATGGCCTGGGACGGAGCCGAAAGGTTTCGCTCGCGGCTGAAATCGGGAACCAGCAGCGCTCTTTCCCCTGGAGGTTACTGTGGCATAGATTAAAGGAGGACCAAAGTTCAAGGAAAAACACGAGCCAGCGTTGCACAATGCTGGCAAAAGGTCTCCTTTCATGAGGAACGCTATGAGGATGTGGGGAAGAAGAAATGCAACCCCTTTTTTTAGCTTTTTTTTTTTTCCTATCGTCATGCCACCCAGATGGCCTCCAGCAGGTCCAGATGGATCCGCTGACCTTTCCGACTGCGATTTGTAAGCTGAGGGAAACCAAGGCAAGAGGCTGTTCCCCACACCTCCTCCATCAGACCGCTTGGGATGCAGGTATAGTTTTGGGTTCCTTGGCTTTAGATACCAAAAAAAAAAAGGGGCTTGCTTTCAGAGCAATATAGCACTCAACCAGAAATAGGGGTCCAATTTGCAAATCATAGAATCATAGAATGTTTTAGGTTGGAAGGGACCTTAAAGATCATCCAGTTCCAACGCCCTGCCCTGGGCAGAGCCACCTCCCAGGTTGCTCCAAGCCCCGTCCAACCTGGCCTTGAACACCTCCAGGGATGGGGCAGCCACAGCTGCTCTGGGCAACCTGCGCCAGGGGCTCACCACCCTCACAGGGGAAAATTTCTTCCTGATATCTCATCTAAATCTCCCCTCTTTCAGTTTGAAGCCATTCCCCCTCATCCTATCACTACATGCCTGTATAAAAACTCCTTCCCCAGCTCTCCTATAGGCCCCCTTTAGGTATGACTCTACATATCTACCTGCACATTTGGAACCTCACCACCCGTGAGTGCTTGGCCCTGCATCCCTGTCCTCCACTCATTCCACCCAGCTTTCCTTCGGAAACCACGATATCTATTTTCCGAGCCAAAGCCATCTCAAACCCATCCTTCTGTTGCTATGGGGGATTTGGGTTTCAGCTGTCGGAGAGATTACCGCCTACGCGTCCTCTGAGCTGCTGGTGCTTTACAGACCCTCACGGCGGGATGTAAAGCCCCACGGCCCCCACTCCTTGAACCTCCTGATTTGTGATGGGTCACTTAATCCCACAAAAGGATTCGCAGCCCCGAGAGGACAGCGTGTCCTGGGTGGTTTAGGGGAAGAAGGACATGGTCCAGGCCAACCTCCCTGCATCCATCACAAGGACACCTTGCAGGAAGAGGACTTTCTCATAAGGGTTTCACAGTTTCTTCTCCATCCTGCCCTGCCGTCAGGTCTGTGCAAACCCCCAGGACCATCCCACACCGACACACGCGCAGGTGCCACGGTTGAGGCCGCAGGTCTCTGCTCTTCCCCTCTCCCCGCCGCTGGAATCTGCACGCTCAGCAGCAGCCGCCGCGTAGTTGCTGACTCAGCATGAGCCGTGGAGCAGCCCCAGCCCGGCACCGCAGCCGGACGGAGCCAGGGATGCTCACGCCCTGGGCACTGCCTGCCATCCCCACTGCAACGCCGAAGTGCCCCGTCATGTTTCCCTGCGGTGGCCCTGACCCAAAGCATGCCCAGCAATTGCAGCAAGGCTCTCCACCCTACGAAAAAAATCATCCCTGGCAGGGCAGGCGAGGAGGAAAATAACATGCTCAGCATAGCTGGAATTAAGAAATTCCCTCCTCTCCCTGCAGACAGAGACATCAGCCTCTAACATGCAAGACCGCTCGCTTGTGCCGGCGGTTTCACCATGACCAGATGAAATCTAGGAGATAGGCTAGGAAATCAGAGGCCCAGCTTTGATGTGCAACCACCGCC